>CM076730.1:12278668-12431168 GCA_038501795.1 Pseudopleuronectes americanus | reverse complement strand
CCGGTGTCCATATGCCCCGAAATTCAAATTCAACTTGAAACGCGTCCTCTACACCGTGTTTTTGTCCAAAACTAGCTCCTGGAATTAAAGATGCTAGCTGAAATAGCGATGCTAACGTGCGAGACGCTCATTAGCGAGAGCGTGTGTGCACTGTGTGCGGTTTTTGCAGTGTGTCTGTGCAAAAGGGGGCCATGCGTTTCACCAAAGAAATAAAAATATACTACATATCAATATATGTACTATGTATTAAACTAAAACGACTATGTTACTTTGATGATGGAGGTGTCTTTGATGCTGTGTTTTGATGATGGAGGTGTCTTTGATTCTGTGTTTTGATGATGGAGGTGTCTTTGATGCTGTGTTTTCCTTTAATCTGCAGTCATACTTTCCTGAAACAAAATGATCTTGCATGGAAACATTTAGTAAATTATCTCACTACCTAATATAAGAAATTTAAGTAAAATTAATTATATTTAATAATCCATAATTACAGACAAAGTAACTTAAGAGAGATTCATTTTGCAGCGCTTCCAGTTGCTGTGGTTTTGGGGTATGGGCTGTAAAACTGAGTGTGTAGGTGTAGTTTTTCTTTGAGCTCTGTGGGTCCACATGTTGTACCCTGCACTATACAAGCAAACATAGGACTTCTCTGGTGAGTCCTGTAAAAGAGGGGAAAAAAGAAAGAAAGAAACACTGGTGGGTTAAAAGGATTAATTTCAAAAGCACACTGACACATTTCTGCGCCATTAATGGTTTGTGGTTGCTCTTGGTGTTCCCTTAAAGAGGCCATACAAGGGCCTGCTGTATCTCAGCCTTTATGGTTCTCAGGGAAACTGATTGAATTCAAGAATAGAATTTATGGGCTCGGATCGCTGTGGGTTACGGGTTAAACTTTGTTTCAGATGTATTTAACTTTGTCACTGAGCTCTTGGTTTAAAGTAAGTTTAAAACCTTATTGTGCTCTCCTAATGTTTTTCTCCTCTGCTCTCTGTAGTATGATACCATAAAATATCAAGTGGAAACTAAAGAGGGCCATCAAGGAAATTGTGAGTGACAGTGGCCGTGTGGACTAGTTAGTGACCAAATGGAGAAACGGGGGGGAACTCTGAACTTGTGTGGCTGTGGGTTTAAAGCAATGACGCAGATCGCATGCTGCTACTCGTGTGCAGATACCATAGATGGTATATAAAGATGAAGCGTCTCCACTTCCTTCCGATATCCAGAAATAAAGCCAAATTATCCAGGATACGAAAACTGCCACCCTGCGCATTTGGAAAGAGAATCTGCGCAGTCATGATCGGGGGATGGAGCCTCAGTCGTGAGGTCTCGACTAAATGTGAATCAGTCTCAGCTGTCTATTGGGACATTTCACCCCGTTTTTAAACCATTGAATTTCTAAATAAAACCAGACTAACTGGAAAAATTAACACTTGAACATCATTGATGGTAAAATTACAAAAATCATCTATTATAAAAAAATATTTGACGTGTACTTCTTAGTTTGGTCCATGTTCACGGAGGAGGATGGGTTTCTGACCTATACTTCGGCCATCCACCAGGTGGGGATTGAAACACTTTGGCTTCACATTGGGGGAGCTGTCATTTCGTCCATCTTATCAGATTATTAAAGGTTCCTGTTCCTTGCTGTGAAAGTGCTGTACTCTATTACTCAAAGTGCAGTACTCTATTACTCAAGCAAGTTTTGAAAATGCTAAACGCTAAGTCACTGCTGCCCTGAGAGGGATCTCCAATGATCTCTTTAACTCTGTGACCACCCATTTAAATGTTGGGACTTTGTCAATGTGGCGTTCACAGATTCTTTGCTGCTTTGACACATAGTTTGAAGGACCACACACGGTCAGATCCCCAAATAAGAAGGTTCTTTACACGTAAAAACACAAATAGTCAAACAGGCACATACACAGCTGTGGGCTAAAAATGTGTCACAGAGTTAGGTCAGTCTCCTCTGCACTCTCTCAGGATGACCACGCTGCACTGGGAGGTTAAACATGGATGGGATTTTCTTTAAATAAACGTAGTGTTCTCCAAAATGCAGATGAGGTTTGATGCAGAATGGATCTATTCTCTTTGAATTTGAATTTACTTTTTAACTTATTGGATGTGCAGACGTACGCTTTAATGTTGGGCTGATATGTGACAGGTATCAAAAATCAACATTCTCTGCACTTCTTTACATTTAGCAGAAGCAAAGGTACAAATTTAAAGAGAATTTTAATATAAAGGGCCAATTTTAGAGTAAAGAAAAAAACAATTCATACAATTCAGATGAAACATACAAGTGAAAACAACCCTAGGATTATATTGTTTTAATTTCTGCCAATAGATCCCTTTCCCCTCAATCTTACACACTAGACCTTTAAAATAGTACTTAGTAACGTGTAATCTATTCCCTAATGCTATAATCTATTACATCATTATGGCCGAGCAATGCTTTGTAAAAATGTATTAACTACAGTTATTTGCAGATAGATGCATTGGAGTAAAAATAGTAGATAGAAGTAGTGGAAAAATGCATGTGAGTACAGGAACTAAGTACTTTGCTACATCACAACCCGGGTTCTCTGTGTTTGCTGAAATTATCATTTTAATCTAATAAATTGTTTATCTATTGGTATGAAACACTATTGATAGATTGCTATCAGTGGATCGATGTGGGACTGCAGATGTATGCGGCCTGTGGAGCGTCAGGCCGTTCCCTTAGTGTAACTGCAGCTGTGTGTACTCCTCAGACCACTCTTTACTGCGGAGGCCAAATAAATAAACAGAATTACAGTTGAAGAAAAAGATACAACTTTGCCAGCTGGGCAGCCTCAGGTGGCTGCTGCTGCTGCACGATGTGGCACGGCTTCAGAGTTGGACAAACTTCTTGCTGAACTATTCTGCTGCTTGAAATTGATGTGCTTAAAGAGTAAGCCTAGTCTGTGTGGCAGAACTGAAATGGGTCACTGGCATGTTGCAGTGGATCAACACATGCCAAGAATACTAATATGCATTAATGAGGGAATGTTCCAGGCTCGCTCAGCATTTGCTCAGTTTGGCTCCTCGGCTGAAGACGCTTTTTAAATCCCTGCTGGATCTGTGCAGGGTCAACACTTAATTCAGTTATGAAACAATAAATAAATCGAACCGCAGCTTCAGCTGATTGACACTTTAGAAGAAAATCAATTTGAAGAGAAGTGTTTGATTCTCATATTGACTCATGTGTCAAGTTACTAGTGCTCATCTCCAACTCCCAACTGGCTGCACGTGGCTGTTTCTGTTTGTAGCCATACTGCTCTCTGCTGGTCATATAGTGTAGTGCAACACATAAAATAAATATCAGAGATTATTTAGCCTTCCTTATATTAGATAAGTAAGCATTAAGTTGTATCCTCAATTAATCTTCAAAATGAACTCAACAAAAATTAGTATTTTTTCTTCATGAATATTCTCACCACAATTGTGCCTGTGCATCTTACTGGTACATAAACCCGTATCAATGTGAGCAGTGGCTGTTGGGTGAACATTTTAGTTTCTGATTCAGCCCAATTGACCAATATTGGCTCAGATTAATAATGTATATGATCCAGTTTTAAAAAGTCACAATAATAAAGCAATTCTAAAGATGGAGTATATGGATATCAAACTTTGAGCTTTTCAAATATCTTTATTTTCTCCCTTCTCGTCTGCTTTGTTCCTCCCATCACTCCTCTCTCTGAGACTCGACCTCCCTGGGTGGTTTGTACGTGTGTTCAGCACACGTACTGTATCCATGTGTGTTTATTTAGTCTGTATAGGGGAACAGAGCCGCGGCCTCTGCCAATTTTCTTTACATTGAGAGAGTATGGTTTTGGACAGATGGAAAATAATATGGAAGGGGGGGCGTGCACGAGCAAACAAGTGAGTAACGGAGCTGTTTGTCCGCTGGGACGCACAGAGTGTGTGTGAGAGAGAGAAACCGTCCCGGAGGTTTCTCTCTCAAGCTGAACTAATAAACTGATGATTCCCACGGTGCAATGATTCCAAATCAATGCAAATAATCACTGAATGAACTTCAAGAAATTAAACCAAAAGATGAAGCCGCGTGTTACAACTATACTGTAAATATATTATATTATACTGGAATACAACCGCTGCACATTACAAACGTTGTGTTTTCTTTTTAAATAATAATATTTTGCCAACATTTTCCTGAAATCATTAAAGTTCTCACGGTTAATTATAAAGCTATACAAATAACAGATGTTCAAAGTATTTAAACAACATTTAAGGATCATGTCATCCACAGCTAGAATTTAAAACCGGGTGTTTAATGTAACTCCTATGAGATCTAAAACATGTTCTGAAGAAAAACGTAATTAAAAGCTTTTAATTTGACACTGGATACAATCTGTAGCTTTCACATATTGTTTGTAACCATCACATGTTTTCTGGACATGAAATCAGGCGAAGATAACTCCTGCGACACATTGTGTGTGAGTCTAAAGCTTTTAGGGGATTTAAACAACGTGATGACAGCTGATGTCACCCATCTGCGGACGCACATGCACAGAGACACACAGTCAGCACCAAGTAAACACGAAACAGTTCTTTAATGCAGCAGACACAAGTTGAGGAGAGTAATCTCCTCATGTCCACTGCCGGCAGCGGGGCCGGGAGAGTGGAGTGAGCGGATCGCCTGAAGCAGAGACGGCTGAAGGGGGAGAGAGAGAGAGAAAGAGAGAGAGAGAGAGAGGGGCGAGAGCGCAGGAGCTGTGGGTGGATGAGAAGAAAGGAAGCAGGAGGGGGAATGCCACCCACCAAGCCAGTTGTGGAGAGGCTCTGGGGGTTGGGCTGCTCACGGGAAACAGTTGTGGCTCCATCCCAGGCCTCACACCGAGCAGCCTTGGGCCACCCAGTCACCGGCAGACAGACCCACCAAATGGCCTGGCTGACGAGGATCTGTTTATTTTTCATCCTTTGGCGGCGGTGGTGGGGTAGCTGATGGGGGGGGGGTTGGGAATTATTCAGCACAAGCTGTTTATTAGACCTTTGATTTGTCATGTGTCAGCGTTCACTTGTGGGGAATGTGTATACATAAGTCCAGCTTGTGTGTAGCGGGGGGGGTTTGGAGACAGAGAGGGTGTGGGACCTAGGAGCGGGGCAAGGGAGAGAAGCCTCCCACACTGAAGCAGAGGCTGAACTGCATTATGGGTCATTGTCCAGCTGTCCCTGGCTGTTGATGTCATGGGGGGGACGACGACGACTAAACTGTTGTGCCTGGCTGGCAGTGGGGGGTGCAGGGAGGGAAGGGAGCCTGTGGACATACACAGGATTCCTGCGGTCACATGGATGAAGTGCAGTCGGCTTAACGGATCAGAGTTTAGCAGAACTTGCTCCAAACCACAGACCGGAGGGGAAACAGCGCTCCTGTCGTCTGAAGCTGGAAGTGTCAAGTCATTGCCACAGGATGTGAGCGCGGAATAATTAGAGGGCTGTGTGATGTGAATTCAATATTTTATCATTTGTAATTTTATTGGTGAGAATTCTTATCATATGTAATATATTAGTGACATTTTTGATCACATGTTAAATGATGAAATATTAAATTATATAAAATGTGTCATTTTATATTGGAGGAAAACTATGAGAGAATTCATTCTTGGTTTTACACACAGCATTATACTCTCACACAATGCACACCAGTATACGCGTTTACACCACTACTATACTCTCTTACGTGTACCATCATACTCTCTCTAACACACACTACCATACTCTCTTACATGTACCATCATACAACCCACAAACAATCCTTGGCAGAGTATACTAGCCAGAGATAGTACTAGACAACAGGCTGAGGTGGACGAAACAATTTATTTGAGCTTTTAATTAACAGGTCCTGATAACGGTCCTTATATTCAGTTTGGAACGTCTTTAATTTACTGTTGTATGACTAATAGTAAAGATTGACATTTTTGTCCTCTTTTCTTCTGGCATTCAGAGTCAGGTCATGTCCAGTCCGAGTCAGATGCAGTGGAGACAGCAGTGGCAGATTTGAGCCACAGGAGGGCACAATGACGCCTCCACAAACCTGTCAACATCAGTCCTCAAGAGAAAATAGGTGAAGTCTTTGAGAACAAACTGTGTTATTTGTTAGAGATTCATGTAATGTTTGAGTCTCTGCATATTTATGGTAATGCTTCTGGGTGATGAAACCATAACTACTGTAATGTATAGCAAGGATATTCAAATTATGGCCTTCTTAAAACTGACCAGTTATCACTTGTAATATTTTGTGTTTTATCCTCAGAAGTTATTCTATCTATATGGCATTACATTTTGTGTTCTCTCCTTGCACCGTTAAGTGATTTCCAGTCTATTCTGGAAAACAATTCTAAACAGTTCTTTTGAGATATGACATCTGGGAGTAGAAGTTAAATCATATATCCAAGTTTTATTGCATCCATTTGTGTATACCAGTTACTCTTGAATTTTCTATTTCCCCAACAGAAACATGAACTACTCTGTCAGCTTTCTGATGTACCAACTTCAGACGACTTCCCTGTAGATATAAGCTGATACTCCTGATGTAGCTTTAGCCATTATGCTGCTTCAAACACTGCCATGTGGAAGTGTGGCTGGGGTACGATAACTAGCAGTGTAAATAGACTATCGTTTCTTAAATAACTTTTCCACAGCACTCCTGCAGTTCGTTGTTCTTTTTGGTATGCTCAGGTTTGCTGCATTTATGAACATAATGTGCTCTGAAACCTGATTTGTGCAATCCATCGTTTTCTTCCAGCGTTACAAAGTGTGCCGAAATCCTGAATTTGTACTTTAAATTTTTATTTTGTCACTTACATTTGTCAACCCATTAGTTAGGTGACAGCTGTGAGCTCCTCTAGCCCTAAAACAGCAGATCTTCTATTTTGTAATACGTGTAGTTCCATAAAGTCTGGACTTAATTTCATTTAAATTACTTAATTATACCCATACCACATTTTCTCAGCTGTGCGTGGGTACTAGTATCTGCTGGTGCATCGGTCCAGGTAATCCAATAAAACATCCAAAGCAAAAACTGCAGCATCCAACAATACATGCCAGTAGTTTCCAAAGCTTTGAAACGATACATTTAATGAATTAGTGTTTGACAATTTTTTTTAATACAGTGCTTATACAATAAAAACAAAAATACCTGCATTCACACAGAACTGATAAAAACAAACATGGCATGTCGTGGGGTTTTCCAGCTTTAGCTCAGTGATCCACAGTCGCCTGCAACGCCAGGACTGTTTCTGTGAATGACAGATAAGACTGGATAAGTACATGTGAAGCACGAACATCCACCCAGATTTTCACTGACAGAAGAGATTTTCACTATCTTCTGTGTCAGCAGGCAGCTCACAGATTTGTTAATGAACTTCATGATAATTGTCAAGCAGCTTGTGTCACTTCATCTACACCACCACATAGTAAAAAATGTAGTTTGTTGAATAAAACACTTAAAAAAGGTAACATTTGAAAAAATAAAACATGACCTGATGTGGATGTTTTAGACACAAGTAGGAGTCTGCTCCTAATGCTGACACTGGTTGTGTTATATTCACCAGTACAGTATATTGAGTTCAGTTAATACCAGCCAATCAAACCCAAAGTAAAAGAAACAAACCCAATAATTTCTTCGCATAATCCACTAGGTCGGGAAGTCCTGCCTCGTAATTGTACGAGGTTTTCTCCATTGTCTTCACGAGCTCATTTGCCCTCTGAGAAAAGAAAGTAATTGAAATGCAAGGAGTTACACAGACAGGTTCTTTGAAATCAACTCCAACTTGATTCCTGTAAAGAGGAGCAGATTTAAGACAACTACCTGGAGCTCCACATAAACTTTCTCCTCCAGATCTGCCACCTGGGATATGGCATTGTAGACACCGGTTTCCACATCAGATTCCTATGATACACAAAAGACAACAGCAAATGTTTCGCAAGTTGTAACAATAAATATGAGTTGTGATGTCTTCCTCATCTTGTGTTTGCTGACCTCCTCCTCTGAGCTGCTAAGAGGCTCTGCTGCCTTAGTTGCTGGACGGGCTTTGATATTTCCATTCAGTTCCTTCACTCTGCAGAAGAGGGGAGAAATGTTTTGAGCTTCACAGGCATAATTTTTTTTCATAATACAGAGGAAGCCAGATATAGTGATCAACCATTTAAATGGATCAAAACCCTTGAGAAAGAATTGTTCCTATACAAATGCTGTTTAAATTCAGATAGTGAACATACATTTTTAGACGTGTAATACAAAAAAAAATAAACTCTTTGGAACAATCTCAAACATCATTAGCGTCATTGCATTAAATATGTACCTGTCAGCGTAGCGTAGTGTGTTCATTGTGTATTCACATGAAGACATGCCTGGAGACACCATGGCAATCTAATCAACAAAACCAGACGCATACATTATTACAGAGTTGAAGTCAAGTTTGTGCATCTGCATCATCTACTGTAAAGTAATAAGACCACTATGCACCAGATGCCAAACTGTAAATTTCAAAGTTTTGGGTTTTACATACCATGCAGGTCCTGGACTTCTCTCCGATGAAGGAGTCCCTGAGGACCTTGGTCAAAGTGCTCATCCGGAAAGGAATGTGATCGCTGTTCTTCCCCAGTGAACGGATGCATTCCTACAGGACACACAAGTGGACACAAGGGCATCCTTTTAGGTGCTGAGCATGTAATATTTAATATTTGGACAGCTGGATTTCCATGGATTCGGAGCATTTTACACTTCAGTCACAATTTGTCAGAACAACAGTTAAGTCATCTGCAGCCGAGAGGCGAGGGGGAAAAACTGACTTCTCACTTTGTAACTTATGATCTGATGAGTACATGGGACAGTCTACCTTGAGAGCCAGCAGGCTGCGGTTGATCTCTGCGGTCTCAACCAAAGTGCTGCGGTCGTTGCTGCTGACATCTGTACCACGCTCATTGCCGGCTAAATCAACCAGTGAAAATTTGCCGTGCAGAGTGGAAGCGCGGTCATTGCGTCGTAGCACAATCTGGAGGATGGCGTGAGAGCGGGATGAGTTGGCATTGGCTGAGGTCTGGCCTGATGTTCTGGAGAGAAAGCAGAACAAGACGAATAGGAAGATCAGCAACGTCACACTTCCATTTTTTGGGCTGTGTGGTATTAACTACCAGGTCACAGTTTTAAGCAATAACTACATTATTTTTTGAAGCAGAGGTTGCAAATTAAAAGTTCTTATCCCATTAGTACCTGCAGGCACTGCCTGTCTGTATAATCTTGATGACTTCTTCTGCCGAGTTCACGTAGACCTCCTCAAGGCCCACAACCTGAACCTGCTGTCGGTCATCTTCCATAACTCGGAGCTTTGCCTTCTTGTTCAGCAGGTCAAACACCTAAGTCAAAAAAGAATATTGTGATTAAATACTTACTTGAATAAGCTGATTTGTTCTGTTTAAATGTGCTCACGGGGGCAGGAGAAGAGTTTTTTTTTACTTTGCCATTGTAAATCTCAAAGAAGCTGACGTAGGCCGAGACATCCAGGTTATTGTACCTCCTGTGGTTGAGATAGGCGAAAACGTCGTGGGCTAAAAGAGAGTCAAGCAAGTTCTCGTTTTAGGGCAACTTAAGAAAATTCTGAATCTCATGTAGTTTGAAGAATGGATTTACTATGGTACACATAATCTGAATTAGGGAGACATACATAAATACATTTTATTTCTCATTATTTAGTCCTTTTTTGTGACCCCAATGTAAAAGCCCAGATGACCAATCTTCTTTTTTCTTACCACAGACTGTTCAATGGGCAGAATGATAATCATCAGAGTCCCTAACCAAACAAAATCTGAGGATTGTACCTGCCAAGGCGTAGACCCCTTTGGCACTGTTTTGCTGCTTCCCTGTGAAATCACCTCCCATTGTCTAGAGAGAAAAAGGAAATCAGAAAGATTAAATAGAAAATGTGTTCATAGGCATGCACATAGTTTAGAGGTTTGCATTTTGACGAAACGTAGCAAATACCATGTCCTCAAATTGTTGGCATCCAGTAATTTTTCATTAAAACCACATCAAAATGTTTTTTACTTCCATCCGTGACAAAAACACTGATTCCAGACAATTCAACCCCCAAAACAAAACTTACATGGGTTTTCCCACTTCCTGTCTGGCCGTAGGCAAAACATGTTGCCATGCAACCTTCGAAAATGGACTGCACCAGAGGTTTGGCAGTGAGCCTCAAGACAATAAAAAGAAAATCAAAATGTCAGAAACTGGTCAAGACGTACATATGCTTACACAATAATCATATATGAATGAATTATTCTGCCCTAGGCTTATTGATCCATTTAAGTGGACTAATAGCACGAGAGGCTTTAACATCGTGTTGCCAGGGGGACTTTCTTTATAAGAAACTGGCAAATGACGTAAATTACCTCTCATGTAAACCTGCACTCCTATCCAAATTAAGGGCAAATGAGCTAATTACTTGTAGACCAGGTCGTTGGCGGCGGTCTCGTCGAAGGAGTAGTCAAAGTGAAAGACTTGGTTGTCCAAGTACTTGGTCAGGTCCACCTTCGTTTTTGGCTCGTGGAGCAGGACTGTACCTTTCCCAGGTACAGACACCACATCGATCTCCTTCTTATTCAACTCTGAACACACAAAAATGTCAAAGGCCACATTAAGAAAAAATTGCATGATTAGCATTTTTGGGCAAAATGGCACATTAATGAATCATTTATCTCTGAATGACACTGCATAAACAGAGGATCCTTTCAGGCACAATATGGAGTTGTAGGCCAGCTGCATTTTAAAAGGCCTGTGTAAGCAGCTGGTCTGATAAAGAGAAAGCATCAGCTCTGTCCAGTGGGTGAAGTTGGGACGACTGAATGAATCACTTTCTGTGTAGTGACACTGATGCAGTTTACCTTGCTTGTTCAGGGGTCGCTTGCGAACGCACACACAAATCCTGTGAGCTTCAATCTGTAAAAACACAAGACGCGCTTTATGAAGAGGCGTCAAACAAACCACTGGTACACATCTTCATATATGCCACTTAGGCCCAGTTCAGAACTGGTATTAACAACAGTCCTGAGAGATCTATCCCAAATGGACAGTGTGGAGTTCATACTTTAGACGTGGCACAAAAATGCATATGAATGTGTCTCCTGTGACCAGTTGATATCAAGGGTGTGTTCAGTCCAAATAATCTCCTTTCCTAACCCTCTTAGGAGTTAGGAAAGGAGACAACGGTGTGGAGAAAATCTGACTCCACTAACGCTGCGTTTTATCTTAAATAACAATATGTACCAGAAGTACATATAAAATATACGACGCTGTGCGCTGACAGTTATAATAAAGTTTGCTGTCAAATGCAGAATAACACGTCCTGAGAAAATATTTTTCAGTTCAAACAGAGGGAACATTTAACCAGTAACTCACATAAATAAAAACACAATAAACTTCTTCTGATTGGATCACTCAGGGTTGATGTCCATATCAGGTTTGAACAGGGTCCTAGTTCCAGAGTCCAAACTTACCAGGTCAGTAGTTGATATGGGGGTTATTTCCAGGGTCTCTCTGAAGATTTGGATCATCTCAAAGAACTTTTGATTTGGTCGATTAGTCTCACCAAACTGAACAAGATACAAAAAGGAATGTTAAATATAAGATGGGAATTTACTCATAGTAACTAAAATATCTATCAAGTTACTTTTACAAAACACTAGAAGGAATTAAAAAAAATCCCACCTTTCCTTTCTTGGTCTGGATTTCAGGGGGCTTTATAACACAAGACATTCTTTTGTTGCCTTTGTTTAACTCCTGGGGAGCCACAGACTTTCTCCTGCCTGGAGTGCATGAAGATGATAACCACTTTTATTTTTTGTTTTAATGACGTCACATTTAGTTGCCATTATTATAATATTCAACATTATGTCATCACAAAACAACAATATTCCTCATATTGTGAAAATCATCAAAGGATTTGGTCAATAATAAGCATGGAATGTTTCAATCGTGACATGAATGTGTAGAGCATTCTCTCTGTGTAGGATGGATATGTCGATAGTTCGGTGTCATCAAAGGGAAGCACATGATATCATGTTGGTGTATAATTTGTCTCTGACCTTTGACGACCAGTGGAGGAGGCATTTTTTCCAGGTCATAGTTTTCTTTTACGTGCTCAAGGGCAAAAGGCATGGATTGTGCCGGGATTTCCTGAGAAGTCTGTGTGGTCGTGACTGGTGCTGCAGCTGCAGCCGGGGCCTGGAACATACACGTCTGCCTGACTTGAGACCGATTGGCAACTAAATTTAAAAGAGAAATAAGTCAATTAGCTGCCATACAGATGGTGTCATTGTCTGACAGCAAGTATCATTAGGCTTTGATCTAACTGGGATCAAACCCCTGCACAACGGAGAGTTCAACTGTACCATCACTGTCAGAGGAGCCAGCTTGGAGTGATAAAAACAGCAACAGAAAAGTGGAAGCCAAATTAGCTTAGATGGTTAAGTAATGTCAGCTTTTATTTTAAGCACAAGTGCACAGGAATATACTACTTACTGGAGTTTAATAATGTTACCATCAGCCAATGATAAAAAAAAATCCAGTGTGTGATCTTTCTTCCAAACCAGAAACAAACTCAGATTTACAGAGTGCCATGTTGTGCCCAGAATTTGTCAATAAGATCCCTCTCCCACTAATCATTAAAATAAAGATTTTGTAGTAACCAGAAGTCTGATCTAGGGCTGGGTGATAAGGCCAAAACTTGTATAAGATACAATGTTCATATTAGTCAAGATTGATAATTTTCACAATAAATGTGACATTTCAAATCAATGTTAGATCAATGATTCTGTCAATGCTCAATGTATAAGCATCACATCAATATAAATTGAACTTTTATTGTATTGGTATTGATGAAAGTTATATAGCAGTTATGACAGATATTGTGTTATTGCCCAGCCCTAGTCTGAGCAGAGATCAGCTCTCCCAGAAGTGTGGGTTTTGCACTTATTCCCCAAATCCATTTGTCAAAGGAAAGATTAGAAAAAAGAACTGATTGGCTTCAGAGAGAGAAACATGTATGCCTTGCAGACCTGACTCTTCAACCTTGATGACAGCTGGGGCAGAGGCTTTTGGAAGGAAACAGGCCGTTAAGTGACAGAGCAGCGAATGTGGCAAGTCTTAACAGACAAAACCGTTTCGAATCATTTAACTTACAGGAGGGAGGGGCCGGGATCCTGGACGAGCGCAGTCGACCCTCGTACTTCTGTGGAAGAGACGCAAACAGATAACGTTTCCATATAACCAGCATTCAACGCAAAACACTTCAGCCATAACCTTTTGCTTCCATTCAGGACTAATATTCTTATCGTGTTTATGAACCAAAAACAATGAGTACAATTACTTTTTCACTATTTCATAGTTCAAGTATGGATCATTATGGGATGGTCCGTGTTGATAATTTTGCGGCATTTCAAACACGTCAATGTTTAAACTGTGGCTGATCAGAGAAGACATCTCTGTCTGTGTGAGTACAAGTTAGAGAGAATGAGGGGCGACAAGTGGAGCCTGTGGGTGTGTGTGTGGGTTTGTGCCCTTACCGCTCCCTCAAGTCCTGGGACTATCATACAGAAGCTACCCCATTCTTTTATAGTAATCAACTCCCCACTTATAGTGATCACGTTTGTCCCGGGCCAAACTCAAAATTCGATGGAGGCCGACACCTCGTAAGTCTAGATTCAGGAAAAACCCTGGTCATACTTTTTTGTCAACGGTACTCAATTCTACCAGGGCACACTTCATTAAAAAATTTTTTTTTACAGTAATATAATGTATACAACAACACGGTTGAAACTGTTTACAGTGACAAGCTGCTGCCTTTGGTTGTTAAGTGGGAAGTGAGCTTCACCTTCTCTGGAGCCAGAGCTGGAGGATCAGAAGCAGCTTGGTTGGTGACAGTGTTGACGTGATCCGAGATCTCCGGGTTGAGTTCACACAACTCGCCCACGTCGACCTAAAGCAGGAGAAAACATGAATAAACATTCGTAGACTAGAGGTCAGGTTCATTAAACATGGAGGACATGGCAGAAGGGAACTTTTAAGTGGTGATTTGTTTATATAGACTCGCTTCTGACCTCCTTCCCTCGGCAGATATTCCTCTCATACCACTCGACCATCACCGTGGATTTAGCGGCGTCGACGGACTTCACCGTTGCCAAATGGACTCGACCTAATTTACAAAAACACGGTGAGTCCCCATGAAGCTCACCAGTTAGCATTGAAATGATAGCAGGTGGAAATCAAGTCCGCTTACCGTCACTCCGGCTGATTTGTACAGACAGACCAACAAGAAGCCTGGATAGAGTCGACTCCATCTTTGCTGCTGGAACGGAGAAATGAACGTGAACGTCTTCTTACCTCGACCCAGCTCATGCGTCGCTGTTAATATCCTCTTCTCGTCAATAACCCTACAAACGAACGTTTGAAAGCGAGTTCCTATTTGCTGTGTTTGTCGGTGACGACATTATATTTTGAAACTTACCTTCCGATAAAAAAGCAAACGCCGCCCAAGATTCAAACCTGCGTTATTTCCGGGTTTTTAAGAATATGATTGGTCTACGTCATGCTCTCTTGTGCTTCCTTCTTTTATGGTCTTTCTACCGGAAATACCAATCGGCACTATACCGCCACTACCCGGATTTGTTAGGGAATTGCATCTGTCGTCAACCGTCATTTGAAAACAAATAGATTTTTTTTATAAAAATAAGGCTTATGAAGAGTTATTAATAAGCATTTTTATTTGATTAACTTTTTGATTTCCTGCTGATATTCTCATGCTAAAAATGAAGGATTAGGATTATGTATTTTAACTTTAGTTTTTAAATGTAAATTTGAGAACCTAATGGGTATATGATATGAAATAAGAATTTGTACGAACAAAGGATTCTGTCTATTTAAATGTAATAAAATAAATTTCCACTTTAACATATCCATACAGTGTTCAAAACACCATGATTCAGAGTCTGATACAATTACAAAAGTAAACTTCTCTGTAATGCAGGATGTGTAAAACAACTCTCTGACACAACATACAAATATTAATCACACCTACAAGGCATTTGGGGCATCAAATGTCTTAATTTCTCTCTTTGTAGAACCAGTATCTTCCTAGGGATGATTTGACTTACTTGGAAAGCATGGACATGGTTAGGGAAACAAGTTTCATACTCAACCACAACAAATTCTCACACTGCATATATTTCTTCCTGTCTTGACCATGTATGTACTATTTTAATTACATTCATAATTTTCTATGTTTCTATGTTTCTTTAAATATTCCTTATACTTTACATGCTACTAATTACTTGCTGATGTCCTCTCGACTGTGGCTGCTGTAATACTGCAAATGTACCCATTGTGGGACAAATAAAGTATTATCTTATCATATCTTATCTTATTTTAAGTTATCTTATTTTAAGTTATCTTATCTTATCTACATACATTTAGCTTGCTTACACCAGGTCAGTTGAACAGCCATACCGACAGGGGGCGCTAAATGTCGCTACCAGTTGTGACTAAAACACAAGATCAGAGGCAGAGGAAGGAGAGGGACCAATCAGGGACATGTACAGATTAACACCCCCCGCCCACCTCTGTCCGCCCAGAGCAGACGATCGAGGAAACAAACCCCGGAACGGATGGAGATGAAGTGGCCGCGTTTCTTGCTCCTCGCTCTGGGAGCCTTGTCGCTATGCTGCGCCACGTCTGGTGACAGCAGCGGCGTGAAAAAGATGAAGATGCAGTTCGCCACGGGGCCCCTGCTCAAGTTTCAGATCTGGTGAGGCGAACAGAGCGGAAACATGGCGAGTCACCATCGCCAGCTAGCTCACCTCTCCGGCTAACAGCACCGCAGGCCGTAAAGATCAGTAGCAGCTTATTAGCAGGGGGTTAGCTCATGCTAGCATGTTGGCTAGAGGAGAAGGAGCATTTCCTAGTTATGTATTAGCGGAATGACTGGGCTACTGTTGAAACACAGGGAATGAAGGGTATGTTACCGAGAAGTTTTGATTGTTAAACTTTCTCGTGAAGATTTATTTGAATAGCCTCTCAGCTCTGCTGTCAAACAAGCTAGTTACTTCTACTTTCTTTGATTCCACCTGCGGTCTCCAACCAACCATCTAGTGTATCTATTATTGCAAGATTACCTACATATGTGATCGTTTCAGTACTGCCTTCTTCTCAACATAGTCAAACAATAATGATAAATATAATGCTAGTTATTGTTAAGCCCGTTACAGTCGTGTGATGTGTTCCCAGTACAGTGCTCTGTGTGTCTGGAATTGTTTTATATAACTAACATTCTAGTTTGACAGATAATGCCTGTTAAGTAGTACTCCGTATAATCACAACATAAAATCAATATATATTTACCCTAAGGAATCTGTTAATCTGGGCTGTCACTCAGTTCCACGATAGGTTTTCCCTTGAACTGTTTCAGTTCTTCCCTCCGTTTGTCAAACTGTGCGAACATCTGAGTGACTCAGCCACCGCACTTCACAATTATAAACCAAATCTCTATACTCCGACTCAAGCTCACGTGGTAGCTCCTTAAACTGGTGGCTGTTTAGTCCTCTGCTTTTGAAAAATGTATGGTGGAAACGACAGTTGCCAGTGTGTTTGGATATTCATGAATTGCCTCACTGGCCGGATCAAACAGTCTTGCAGGCTTCACACAGATCAGAGGCCAGACGTTCCCCACCACTTTTCTACGGATTGTAATTCAGATGTCAACGCTGAGCTCACAATGTAGCCTTCAGATCAGTATGTTCTTGGCGCTGTCGCAATTGTCCCTCTGCATGTCTTTCTAAATGTGTGCTTGTCTTCCCACAGCATTTCCTGAGGGTACAAGCGGGTGTTTGAGGAGTACATGCAGGCCTTGTACCAGCGGTACCCAGACATCCGTATCGAAGGGGAGAACTATCTTCCTATTCCTCTCTATAGGTAAGAGAGAACAACTTAATCAAATGACAGATCGTTCTCTTTGAGCTGTGTAAAGTTGTGGTCACTTTTCAGTTATCACAGTATTTTATGTGATACATTTTAGGTCTCCGTTTGAAAATGGATTCACTGATTAAAATTAATCTGCATTTTAATGATCCGGTATTGATCATAAAAAGAAGGAATCGATATATTTCAATAAATACCCGCCCACAGTCGCAGCGCAACACACACACAGTGCAGTTTTAATGTGAAGAAGTCAGTGGCTTGTATTTGAATCAGAGGTTTGTGCACAGGTCCCAGGTGTTGTAATTAATGGTTTGGCAATTCCACTGAGACCCTGAGGTCCTCATAAGTTGACATGTTTATTGAGCTGTTAATAAACTCTCCAGAGAATAGTTTCATAAAAGAAAGGAGACTGTAAAGAAAGGAGACTGTATCCATGCACCCTTGGCATCCAAAACTCTAGCCAGTGTCTCTGGAATATTAAGCCTTGTTCACTGACTGGTGGTAGTTCAGCCAGGTACACAAGTTAAAGGTTACAGGTATTCACACCAGAGTGAACACCTTGCAAGATCTGTATTGCAGCTTAATAAATATAAAGTTCTAGTCACTGTTATGACATTATTAATAATGGACCCCATTTTTCAGATACTGGTCAGAAAACAGTGGACCACTAAATCAAAGGATTGCTGCAATACACAGGGCTCTATTTTAACAATCTAAGCAGAAGGTCTAAGGCACATTCAAGCGGTATATATAGCAAGTGTGTACTTTGCAGTGTTGGATATTGTATTAAGATCCAGTTTCTTTTCCTTTCTTCCCTCAGACACTTTTCTTCCTTCCTGTCTATATTCAAACTGCTGGTGATTGGGCTGATCATCATCGGTAGGGATCCATTTGCCCTCTTGGGTATGCAAGCTCCAGGCATCTGGGAGTGGGCCCAGGGGAATAAGGTAAGGTTTCCTGGAAACACAGGTAGAGCTATGTACCTATCGAAGACCACTATAATTCGTATATGTATGGAGTCAGTTTGATGCTGCTGAACATGCAGGTAATCACCACAGATATCATACACCAACATGACCTGATGGTAAAATTTCATGAAACTTTATTTACATCCTGACGGCTATCAATAACCCAAATAATTTGAGAAAAACAATCTGGTCACATTTACTGGTTTAGGGTTCATGATAAGATGGTCTGCCTACGCCACACATTCACAAATCTGTTTGTTCCTGACGGTCCCACAAACTGCAGAGAAAAATGAAAAAAGGCAAAAAGTCAAATGTAAATCTGGTACCACGAAACCTTAAATCGGAATATGTCCGTAGAGCCCAAAGAGTATGAGGGCTTTAAGCTCCATTTGCATTTCAGATAGGAAAAAAGTTGTTAAAGGTAATGACACCAAAACCGATGCATCCGGATCAATTGCATTTCAATCTCATCTGTCAATCATGATCCATTTTTTTATAGCCTCAAACAACTCATTAAAACCAAATAGATGTATGGTTTGTGACCTTGACCTCCAGCCAACCACCAGGGGACAATACAGCAACTGGTAGACTGCATTAGTAGGATGGAGTTTATCTCTGACTGTACCTCATTGGTTGTTGTAGCTTATACCTTCAAAGGTTCTTAAAGCAGCTTCATGTTGACCTTTAAGTAGTGGTCCTTGTCCTCAGTGTTGAAGTGATTTTAAAGGTTTATTTTCAGTGTGTTACTCTAACGATCCATTGTGAGAGTGATATATGGAGGAAACAAGTGGAAAAACAACTGCCAGTAAAAGGTTGGGAAACAATTTTTGAATGGCACTTTCTGATATTTCTCTCATACTTCTTTCAGATATATGCCTGCATGATGGTGTTCTTCTTCAGCAATATGATTGAAAACCAGTTAATGTCTACAGGAGCTTTTGAGATCACACTAAATGGTGAGTGTGATTCATATCATTCTTTATTGACTGAACCCAGTGCTTTCCCCCACTGTTATTACACTAAGAACAACATTATGGCAGCTAAAAAGTGTTACCAAAAAATAATCATTGTAATATGAATAAAGTTGTGTGACAAAGATCATAAAGAGTGAATTGCAGTGATGTGAACATTGTCTTTCTGTAGATGTGCCAGTCTGGTCCAAACTGGAGTCAGGTCAGCTGCCCTCCATGCAGCAGCTTGTGCAAATCCTGGACAACGAGATGAAGATGAACGTCCACATGGACACCCCCCACCACTCCTAACCCTACTCTACAAGTCCTGGCTGGAGCTAAAATCCCCTCCATGTGAGTACGTCCATGCTACTGCTTTCACCAAAGAAATACTTTTAAACTACGCAGTCTTTTTAACTCGTCATGTTTTTCCTCACCAGTGAGACATACTTCATATCAGTGCTGTGTGTATGACCTTCTCTCTCTGCCTCTCTAGGTCTGAGGTGGGTTTCTCACTGGGCTGTGAAGTGATGTTTATGAAGGTCTGCGCTGAAAGTAGGAAAACTGCTAGCACAGACTGGATGCTCCCATCACTCTTCATGATGTCCCTCCGAGATATCCCGCCCCTGACGCCAGAGTGGGATCCATGGCAACAGTGCCAGCCATTCTGTAATTTTTTTGTACCATTCACATGATCCCAGATTTCATCCAGTTGACACCAGTGGATCCAAGGGAATAAATTGATCAATGATTCTAATAGTCTTTAACTCGTTGCATATATTTGATCTATGTGAATAAAACAGTTGTTATTTGTACCACTGAGCCATATGTAGAATTTTAACTCTATTCTATTCTTTAAGTAGCTTAGCCATGTAGACAATGCAACACTTAAAATCATCACTGTTGTGAAAATAACATTGGAAAATTATGTCTTGGTATGATTTCTGAATAATTTTTATATTAACATAACTTGGAGGAAGCTTTGAAGATGAATAAAACCTATTGTAACTATTTAACTGTAAAGTTGTGGAGTGGTGTTTGGGGTTAGTGATTGATGTGGTAGAATAATGTGTCGCAAATGATAAGCCTCAGGTAATCTTACTTTTAGAAGTGGCTGTACATTGAAGTGGATAATTTGACTCATCAGTTGTCTTATCAAGGTTTTAGTGGTTTAATAAGAGATAACAGAAGACAAATCAGGTCAAGTCATGAGTGCACATCTTTCAGCCATCTGCTCAACCTAATGTCATTAGGACGAACCGAGGCTCTGCACTGATTTGATTAGATGAGACAAAACAGACTAGACATGAGTCCAATGGAAGATGAAAACACTGAGGCTATAGTGCTACAGGAAATCCAAAAGGTTGAATCATTGGTGATCTGTTGCATCTAAAAGGCTATTTTGCTTGTAATTTAATTGAAAATCAAATAAGTTATTTTTGTCATTCTGTATTAAACTCATATGGAACGCGTCAGTTGGTATCCAAAATCCAACACTATGTTGAGAGAACTACAAATAATGTAAGCCAACTTACATACACAGATACAGATGTAATAAGTGTAATGTTAATTTCATGTACAAAATCATGGAGTAAAAACAAGAAGCCATCAAATTATATTTAATGCTTTAAACAAATTTGGGGCAAGCATAAACATTAGCTTCACACTTACAGATAATCCCTTTCTGCTGCTCGATCCCCATTTTTCCCCTCCTGAATCCACTCTGCTAGTGTGATTTTCTTTTTCGGTTCGTTTTTTTGGCAGGTGGCAACCAACAGCAAGGTACGTTACTGCCATCCACTGGATCTCCCTCTTCTTCCTGACCACTCCACCACGCTCCTAACTTCTCTTTACCTTTTGATTTGTCCTTTACTTTGAAGCCACTGCTCTTACTGTACTTTGATGTCTTTGATGTTTGACCTCTGAGGGTTGAAGAGAGACAGTAGGTGGTGGTGAAGCATCTTGATGTAAAAGCACAAACACATAAATGTTAAAATCAAACCACAGACTCACCATGTCCACAACCAGATTTAAACTGATCGCTGAACTGTCGGAATTTCCTTCAGTGGACTTGTCTGACAGTATGATGGACTTCAGAGACTTGGTTCGTAGTAAACCGAGCTTGACTCAGAGTTTGGCCGAATATGACATATCTTCGGACAGAGCAAAGGATTTATGCACACTGATTGTTGACTTCTTCTTCAGTGAAATCAAACAGAGGATCAGGCCAGCCCAATTGTTTCCGAATGGGAAAACAAAGCCATTGGCATATATTCACACTTACGACCTGAGCAGTGATCTTTGGTGTCGATGAGCACCGTATCCTTAAGGACACGTACAACATCCTCCAAAAGTTTTTCAGTGCCGTTTTTACAAAAAATACACAGAGGATCAAATGTGGCAGCATATATGAATTGAGCTGGTTTATGGCTGAACATATAGCGATGATGACAACCGAAGACGTGGCCATGCAACTCCCAACACAGTTCAGATTCATGCAATTTGTTAATGTAGGGTCTAAGCTTCAACATTTTGAAAAAATGACGGCTCTAATCAGCAAATTAGCTAAATGCATGCATTACGGTGAGTGCCAGTGTGGAGCACTAACAAAGGATGACCCGTTCACCTGCCGCAGCCTGGATGACCAAGACGGACAAGCAATATACTTGTCATTACACAAAGACGGCTTTGAAGTACATTATTATACATCAAATAGAGCAGTGCTGGAAATCCTGATAGAGTGCAAATACTGACGCTGAAGAGGATTCAGATCATCTTTGTGTACCTTGCATCTCACATCACAAAAGCTCAAAGAAACACGGACAGTCTGATGCTCAGCGAGACAGAGCGTCGCATGATCTCAAAACTCAAGTAGTGCTTTCTTTGGTTCTTACAGGGCTTGTAAATGAAATCCTAGAGAAAGCTCATGCAACACTGAGTACGGCAGATTTCAACAGGATTGTCAAAAATCTGACAAAGAAGGCAAAGCAGCAGATCAAGCTCAGCACTGTAGGCACAATCAAGGCGAAAGATGTCGAGATCTACAAGGTTCTGTTTAATGACCTGCATGAGAAAATTGGCTCTAAGTGGGACCTTCTGACAGCCATGGAGTCTCAGGTAATCGATGACATCATTATTGAGGCCTGGAGGGTTCGCTTGACCAATCCGCCCACACAGAAGAGCGCTTTCCTCAGGTTCTTCTCATCTGTGGGCCAAGTCAACAGGAAACCATTCAGTGCTGGCTTGGTCACCGCTGCACCCCCAACCAATGAACCCCTGTGATGTTGTGCTGTTGGTGTTGGTCAAAAATAGATACATAATGTTTTATGTAAGACACTGCAGATGTTGTGTTTATCCTACAATATAATTATTTGTCATGTATTCCTTGTGGAGGGGATACATTAAAAACATTGTGATTTCCACATCATTAGGGTGGGATAATTACCCCCCTAATTATTCAGGGTTCATACACATTTTTATCAATGCATTTCCATGACTCCATCATTTACAAAGATAAGGACAAATATATTGATGAATTAATTATCAATCACACTTAATGTTTCATTGGAAACACACATAAATATATGAAGTGTGGCTATTTTTAACTATGGCTAGTGTCTAATATTTCCACTCCACAATAAATGCATGACACCCATTATAGTGTAGGATAAACACAACATCTGTAGTATCTTACTTGAAGCATTATTCATCTATTTTCAAATGTCATCAATTAAATAAGTTTATGGTTCTGAGATGGAGCCACGACCGAAGCTGGCACTGAATGGTTTCCTGATGAGTTGGCCCACAGATGAGAAGAACCTGAGGAAAGTGCTCTCCTGAGTGGGCAGATTGGTCAAGCGAATCTTCAAGGCCTCAATAATGATGTCATCGATCACCTGAGACTCCATGGCTGTCAGAAGGTCCAACTCAGCACCAATTTTCTCATGCAGGTCTTTGAACAGAACCTTGTAGATCTCGACATCATTTGCCTTGATTGTGCCGACGGTGCTGAACTTGATCTGCTGTTTTGCCTTCTCTGTCAGATTTTGGACAGTCCTCTCGAAATCTGCGGGACACAGTCTTCCATGGGCTTTCTCCATGGTTTCATTTACAAGCCCTGTAAGAACCAAGGACAACAGAACTTGAGTTTTTAGATCATCTGGCCCTATGTCTCGGGGAGCATCAGATTGTCTGCACTTCTTTGAGCTATAAGGGATATGAGGAGAATCCGAATCCTCCTCAATATCAGTATTTGCACTCTTTATCAGGATTTCCATCACTGCTCCATTTGATGTATGATAATCTACTGAGAAGCCGTCTATGATAATGGACATGTACATTGCATGACTGTCTCGGTCGTCCAGGCAGCCGTCTGTGCTTCTGTCTTGCTTTAGCGCTGCTCCGCACTGGCACCCACCATTGCGAACACATGTTGCTGACGTGCTAACTAGAGCCATCATTGTTTCAAAACGTTGTTGCAGACAATATCCTCTCCTAAAATGTATGGGTTTCTCATTCGTCGTGTTTGGGAGTCGCATGGCTAAGTGTTCTGCCATCATCGAAATTAAATGTTCACCCATTAACCAGCTCAAATCCTGAATGCTTCCACAATTGAACGTCCGGTAGTTGTTTTTAAAAATGCCATTTAAGAACTTTGGGAGGATGTTTAATGAGTCCTTAAGGATACGGCGCCCATCTACACCGAAGAAACACTGCTCGGGTCGCAAGTGTGAATATATGCTTGTGGCTTTCTCGTCCCACTCACCATAGTCCTGAAGAATATAACGGTCAGAGATCAAAGAAATCAAAGTACAGTTAGAGGCGTGGCTTAAAAGTAAAGGACAAATCACAAGGAAAAGAGAAGGACGGAGATTGGTGGAGCAGTCAGGAAGAAGAGGCAGATCCAGTGGATAGTAGTAATGAACCCTGCTGTTGGTTGCCAAGTGGCAATAAACTGAGCTGAAGATATAAATGACTTATGACTGAACTTTATTAAAAAGTGTTAGAAAATGAGGGTTTCAAACTGACCACTACACTACACACATTTCCTGTACACCAGGTCAGTTGAACAGACAAACCGACAGGGGGCGGTAGATGTTGGTACCGATTGTGTCTACGACACAAGATCTGAGGGAGAGGAAGGAGACGGGCCAATCAGAGACAGCTACAGATTAACACCCCCCGCCCACCTCTGTACTCTCGAGCATCTATGCTCCCGTGCAGACGATCGAGGAAACAAACCCCGGAACGGATGGAGATGAAGTGGCCGCGTTTCTTGCTCCTCGCTCTGGGAGCCTTGTCGCTATGCTGCGCCACGTCTGGCGACATCAGCGGCGTGAAGAAGATGAAGATGCAGTTCGCCACGGGGCCCCTGCTCAAGTTTCAGATCTGGTGAGGCGAACAGAGCGGAAACATGGCGAGTCACCATCGCCAGCTAGCTCACCTCTCGGGCTAACAGCACCGCAGGCCGTAAAGATCACTAGCAGCTTATTAGCAGGGGGTTAGCTCATGTTAGCATGTTGGCTAGAGGAGAAGGAGCATTTACCAGTTCTTTATTAGTGGAATGACTCGGCTACTGTTGAAACACAGGGCATGAAGGGTATATTACCGAGAAGTTTCAATTTTTAGACTTTCTCGTGGAGATGCATTTGAAATAGCCTCTCAGCTCTGCTGTCAAACAAGCTAGTTATCGATAAACCCTGTGACAGTCGCTACATTTGTACAACTCCTGAAGATTCCTTCACCTGGATGACTGACAGTCCTCACAGACATGTGGTCTGTACTGATATTACGGTTATTTCAAATCCTAGTACAATTCCCTGTGTCTGGAATTACTTTATATAAGTAACATTCTAGATTTATAGATTATGCCTGGTAGAGTTACGCCGAGATCGTAAATGCTGTGAATGAGAACAAGTAGTGCCCCCTGCTGGCATATACAACAACCTTTATCTGGAGCTCCACAACAATGTTAAGATTTACAAAGCAATGTCAGCTGTAGGCTAATCAGTAATTAGGAAAAGATAGGATTACGTCAGATTATCTGAAGATAGATAATTCATAGGAAATACTGTGAAGCCCATACCAATAGTATGGATGTCGGTATGTAACGGCTTTTGTACGATGAAAACAACCAGAAACAAAACAAAAGCTGTATAGATTTGTATAGATTGAAATGCAGATGTCATGGTCCAGCTCACAATTTACCTTTTGAAGATCGTTGTATTGTTGTCTTTTCCGCCTTTGTCCCTCTGCATGTCTTTCTAACTGTGTGCTTGTCTTCCCACAGTATTTCCTGAGGGTACAAGCGGGTGTTTGAGGAGTACATGCAGGCCTTGAACCAGCGGTACCCAGACATCCGTATCGACGGGGAGAACTATCTTCCTATTCCCCTCTATCGGTAAGAGAGTGGGAGATTGTCTGCCTTCTTACAATAGGATTATGTCCAGCTTTATTGAAGCAGACTTAAAGCTGCCTGTGATTAGCCATGATTTGACTGAGCAAGGGGAATTCTCATGCAGCCGGCCTTATCCGTCTGCGGTCGTCTTATAATTGTGGTTTCCTTATGCAAATCGTGTTTGTTGTTATTGCTGGCATACTGGAGATTTTGATCTTGGTAAATTTGGGGAAGGTATGAGTGCCTGACATATGCCTAAGTTCCAATTTGTTAGGGACACCTTATTAAAACTAATGCAGTTTAGTACAAAAACCCTTGAACAAATTTTAACTTGGCAAAAAATATTTGGACAAAGGAGCTACAAGTAACTCTGGGCTGTTAGACTTTACAATTGTCTAAAATAGGATTATTTATGTTAATTCAAAAAAGAAACTGATGTGAAAAATCTGAAAGAATTGTTGCAGTTGTAATATTTATTTTGAATGTGATGTATTATTCCCTAAATTCTATTTTTGACTGTGATTTATTTCTGTTTTATGTACTGATTGATAAAGGTGCAGACAGGATTTTTTTTATTTTGTAATTTTAATGTCAGTGGCATTGTGGGTCACCAAGTAAAGCATGTGCAACCTATATTTGAATCAGAGGTTTGTGCCCAGGTCCCAGGTGTTGTAGTTGAATAGGTGACCGGGCCACTGAGACCCTGAGGTCCTCATCAGTTCACGCGTTTATTGAACTCTTGATAAACTCTCCAGAGATTAGTTTCATCAAAGAAAGGAGACATTTTTGACGTCTTTCTGTCATAATAACAACTTCGGCTGATGCATGATGTGTTTTTAATGTTGCCATAACAAAGGTGCGCTGTTGCAGTGTTGGACATTGTATTAAGATCCAGTTTCTTTTTCTTTCTTCCCTCAGACACTTCTCTTCCTTCCTGTCTATATTCAAACTGCTTGTGATTGGGCTGATCATCATCGGTAGGGATCCATTTGCCCTCATTGGTATGCAAGCTCCGGGCATCTGGGAGTGGGGCCAGGGGAATAAGGTAAGGTTCCCTGGAAGTACAGGTAGAGCTCTGAACTTATTGAACATAACTGTAATTTGAAAATGTTTGGAGTCAGTTTGATGCTGCTGAAAATGCAGCTAATCACCACAGATATCACACAGGAACATGATTAGAATGAAGGAAGTTGCGCTGTTTGTGATGCAGCTGTGTACATGAACTCTGACAAGTACAACCCAACCCGTGGGAATTCATTAAGTAGATGTTCAGGGTCTTAAGGTTGTGTTTTTAAATGTGTCCTCAGGGTTGCAACCATGCTAAAGGCTCAGAGGGAGCAGAATAATGTTTGCAAATGAACAATCTTGCACTATAGTAATTTTGTGTGTTCCAACAGGAAGCTGTGGCGGACATAAAGTTATGTTTAAAATGAAATTCTTAATTACATACACAGCATAAAGATTAAAAAAGTATTTGTCTTTTTAATTTGTTTTGACATCACTCTAATGGACTCCTGGCAGCTCTGTCTGTATTTAAAGCTGCTGTACATATATTGTCAAAATTATTCTGATATTACATTAAACTTTTATGTCCTGACAACTATTAATTAACCAAATGATTTGAGATGAGTAATCCAGTGTCATTCATTTATCTAAGGCTTGTTATTTGCTTCTCCATATTCTCACTATGTCCTAATCTCAATCAATAGGGACACCTCTGTGCTAGGTGTGCCTGTGTCATATATACACAAATCGGTCAATTACTGACAATCCTGCGAACTGAAGAGAATAAGAAACCTATGACAAGGCAACACGGGTCAAAATATAAATCTGGTCCCAGGAAACCTATGTCAATATGTCCACAGCAAGTAAAGCCTTATCCCCTCAAAGTTACCTAAAGCAGCTTCATGTTGACCTGTAAATTATTTTTAGTGCATTACTATAAGAATTGGGGAAGAAACGTCTGTAAAATAGCTTGGGGAAATAATTTTTCATGTGGAACTTTCTAACTGAGATTCTTCTCGTGCTTCTTTCAGATATATGCCTGCATGATGGTGTTCTTCTTCAGCAATATGATTGAAAACCAGTTAATGTCTACAGGAGCTTTTGAGATCACACTAAATGGTGAGTGTGATTCATATCATTCTTTATTGACTGAACCCAGTGCTTTCCCCCACTGTTATTACACTAAGAACAACATTATGGCAGCTAACATGTGTTACAAAAAAATATCATTGTAATATGAATGAAGTTGTGTGACAAATATCATAAACAGTGAATTGCAGTGATGTGAACATTGTCTTTCTGTAGATGTGCCAGTCTGGTCCAAACTGGAGTCAGGTCAGCTGCCCTCCATGCAGCAGCTTGTGCAAATCCTGGACAACGAGATGAAGATGAACGTCCACATGGACACCCCCCACCACTCCTAACCCTACTCTACAAGTCCTGGCTGGAGCTAAAATCCCCTCCATGTGAGTATGCCCATGCTACTGCTTTCAACAAAGAAATACTTTTAAACTACGCAGTCTTTTTAACTCGTCATGTTTTTCCTCACCAGTGAGACATACTTCATATCAGTGCTGTGTGTATGACCTTCTCTCTCTGCCTCTCTAGGTCTGAGGTGGGTTTCTCACTGGGCTGTGAAGTGATGTTTATGAAGGTCTGCGCTGAAAGTAGGAAAACTGCTAGCACAGACTGGATGCTCCCATCACTCTTCATGATGTCCCTCCGAGATATCCCGCCCCTGACACCAGAGTGGGATCCATGGCAACAGTGCCAGCCATTCTGTAATTTTTTTGTACCATTCACATGATCCCAGATTTCATCCAGTTGACACCAGTGGATCCAAGAGGATAAATTGATCAATGATTCTAATAGTCTTTAACTCGTTGCATATATTTGATCTATGTGAATAAAACAGTTATTTGTACCACTGAGCCATATGTAGAATTTTAACTCTATTCTATTCTTTAAGTAGCTTAGCCATGTAGACAATGCAACACTTAAAATCATCACTGTTGTGAAAATAACATTGGAAAATTATGTCTTGGTATGATTTCTGAATAATTTTTATATTAACATAACTTGGAGGAAGCTTTGAAGATGAATAAAACCTGTTGTAACTATTTAACTGTAAAGTTGTGGCGTGGTGTTTGGGGTTACTGATTGATGTGGTAGAATAATGTGTTGCAAATGATAACCCTGAGAAAATCTTACTTTTAGGAGAGGCTGTACATTGAAGTGGATATATAATATTATGACTACTCACTTTTAATATAAGGAAACCCGGAAAGAAATATATAAAACCTGCTGAATGGCTTAAAGCTAACAGCAGACAAATCTGTTCAAGTCAAGAGTGCGCATGTTTTAGCTCAACTTAATGTCATTAAGACGACCTGAGGCTCTGCACTGATTTGTTTAGATGAGACAAAACAGACTGAGATTACAGTGCAACAGGAAATCCAACATTTTAGGCTTTAATGTATCTTCTAGACAGGTAATAGAGCTTCAGACATCCCTGAAGACACTTGTGGATGAAGGCTCTTTCATTGTCGCTCATCACAAAGCACTAACCGTTAAAAGCCTTTTGGCAATAACGTGGAGGTGAGGGACCTATGTGGTCTTGGGCAGCTGGTTCTGACAATGCTTCATCATGCACTGATGAAGATTCTGAATGGCCAGGAGGGTCCTGTCCCTTGCTGCCAATGCTGTAAGCTCTTCCTTAGTTGCTGACGGTCCTGAAGCAGGCCTGTCTGTGTCAGCTTCACCCTAAAATATACAGTTACCAGATGTCTTTGTTTCAAAAACAAAAAATAGAGTCAGTGTGAGTGTTACATGAAGGTCAACACTCAGTTGATGTGATGCAGCACTCAAGCAGAATCCTAAGTTCCTAACTGGCATGTCAACACAGTAAAGGAGAACATATAGTGCAGGAGAGGATGAAGACATAGTGTCAGAATGTTACATTTAACATCCTCCAGAAACGTTATTGAAAAAGAGACAAAGAAGCTTTTTGCACAGCTTGTGTTGCAGAGCTGGAGGCTCTGGTAGTGCAAGGTGAATATGTGATGACAAAGAATGTAAATAATGTTTCCCTTTTACCTGAGCACAGCAGGTGCCCACGCTGAACTTTACATGTTGTCCTTGAGCCAGGAAGGAAACAAACACTTGTTTCCTCCCGAAGACTCGGACCCCAACAGCTTTGTTGAGGGATAAGAAGACGGGGTGCAGGGGACCCTCCCACCTCCACCGACAAACTCTGGCACCTGCCTCGTCCAAACACTGACCCCCTGATGTGTTTAAGGACAGCCTGCAACATGAACACAAATACACACAAACATACAGAACACACACGGTTAATGGCACATCTGAATATGGTTTAAACTAATAATATATATATATATGTAATATCCTTAATACCATATGTTTCCATTGCTGTGGTAACATGCAGCCTTGCCATCAGACTGGAACACGGCTCTCATCACTGGATTGGGGGCCTTGCTGTCATCATACACGATGCAGACACTTCCATTTTCTTCAGTGACCACAATGAGAGCCAAGTGGCCTGAGGGATAACTGTTACCATGGTGATAAGGACTCCCACTGTAGAGTGCAAGTCTCATTGCATATATCATGTGATACACATGTGATTTGCCCTGGATCAAATTTCCATCTTCATTATTATTACTTTTATATAATTTGTTTAACTGAAAAATGTTATCACACGATATACAATCCCCAAACGTTAAATCTGAGAGGATACAAGACCTGAGCGGAGCCACCACGGAACAAGGTAAGACATTTTTTGCCACTGGAATAATATTTTTGAAGAAATTCTGTCCCGTCCTGCAAATAAACACAGTAAGATTAAACAAGGTGCAACTAAAGTTCTTTAGACGTCTCCTATTTAGAAAGGGGCACATAACAGGAAGCACCTATGAAAAAAAAGACGAAGAAAAAGCCTTTTCCAAGCACAGAGGGTCAAACTGACAAAGGAAGCAAACAATGAGTCAGGAAAGAGAACATGACAGTTTGGGGTTACCTGATGATGACATATGCCAAACTTAAGATGCTTGAGTTTATAACAGCGGACCGACGCCTGAGGCTCCTCCTCTTCACTTTTCCTGCAGCTCTCAGTCTTATTATTTTTTCCTTTTGCCTGAGCACAAGAGAGCCGGTAGCGGAGGAGGTTTGTCCTTGGGGCGACTAATTTACAGCACAAAACAAACTGTATTGGTCTCATGTGTTGATGTTCTCATCAATATCTTGAACAGATTAATAATAACACCTAAAACGAATGCACACTAAGACCACATGGATAAGCCAAAAAACGGTATATAATGATGGACGAAACATCGCCACTTCTTCCCACCATCCAGAAATGAAACAAAAATATGAACGACGCACTTTCTTGTGCATGTGAGCCAGAGTTTGGGCAGCAGTGATCAAGGGGTCCAGCCACAGGGACGAGGTTCCATCAATACACACACTCAACCAATCACTAGGCAATCATGACGTTTCACCACATATTTTCATCGCATCAAATAACAAATTAAAACCAAACTTATCAGAAAAATTATCATTTAAAACAAACATACGTGTGATGAGAACTAAGCCTAAAATGACAGAAACAATGTAGGAGAATGTATTTGAATGTATTTTATATGTACTTTTTAGTTTGGTCCATGTCTCAGCCATTAATTAGCACTGAAGAGACTCTTTGGCTTCACTTATGGGGAGCATCATGTCGTCCATGGTTTTATACAGTCAATGTGATGAACTGATTTAATGTTTCCAATGTGTATCTAACCTATTGAGCAGCTACTTACATGATTCCGTCGGAGCTTGGATTGAGTAAGCCTTGTTGATTTTCACCTCTGACTGTGCTCTAAGACAAAGTCCAAATACATTCCTGATTAGCAGTGACTACATTTTTTGGTCTTTTATTTGTAATGTCAATACAAAGTCGTACTTAAGTCCTAATGGTATGTCTTCGACCAACTCCTCCTCCTCCTTTGCAGTTGTCAGGTCACCTTTCCCCTCACACAAAGATCTCTCCTTCACCAGCATCTCACACAGCTGCTGATGCTGAGTACAACAAAAGTGTGGAGCTGTCTAGGATGGACACAAACAGAGGGTGGACAGGGGGTCAATGGAGCATCAGGTAACATTTTGAGGATTTTTGTTTAGTAGATTTCCCGTCTGCCTCACCTCAGGCTCCTGCTTCCATGTTACACTGAGTGAAGGTCTGGCCTTTTGTCCACAGAACTCACATTTTGCGCTGAATTCTGACAGAGGTGGGAGCTGGAAAAAAGTTTTCAAAACGGGCTAATCAGTAACAGAAGTTGCCCTGAGTTCAGATTTACAACAGTAGATGGAAATTTGTTCTGAGTACCTCTTGAAGAATGGTTAGAACATTTATCCTGTTGTCGTCGGACTCACGATTGTACCTTAGAACTCCTGCAGCTTTGAAATAAAAGCTTGGTGGATTATTCACAGGCTGTGGCTGGCTCTCGTGTATCCGCTTACCAATCCCAGAGGGAAACAAAAAAACAAATCAGTTAAACAGGTCACAACAAACAGGTGATAAGCTAAATGGTTTCTGGTTAAAAACATGAAAATGGGTTTATTTTCCTCTACTTACACGGTCATTCACAACAGTCGGTGTCACATGTTCTGGGGTAGCAGCAGCACCTTCTTATGGCAAAACAAAAGCATCAACCTGAATACAGCAGCTACTAAAGGATCCAGCTTTGCAGAATAATGAGGATTTGATGATCCTATTTTACACTGATAGTTGGTTGACATTTTGACATGAAATAATTTGCACTAATCACATTATCAGCTGAGAGAGCTCAACGCACTGCAAATTAAGAAAAGAACTTCATCAATTTGACCACACATGCACTACAAAAGGTCACAACCCATGCAAACACAAAAGCCCACTGCAAATTGCAAAAAGGATAACAGAAATGTTTCCAGGGGACCGAAAAAAGTGATGAACCCTGACTGTAGTTCAATGATTTGTGAATTTCCATCACCACTGACCAGTAGCAGACTTCAGTAACTTCTCAAAGTTCACAGGCTCATCACTTTTGTAGTTCCCCTGGAGGCATACCCGTTGTCGTTTTTTTTCAATTAGCAGCGTGTTTCTGTATCTCCATGTGTTGGGACTCTTTGCAGCGCGTGTGTTGTCAAATCGATGAAGAGGTTTTTCGTAAATTGCACGAATTTTTTCTATTTGCCTTTGTTCTCTTGATTCAATGTGTGTTGAGCTCTCCTAGCCTCCGTACTATTTAGACAGAGCCTTATTTCCCGTGATCAGTAACACCTGTGTTTACCTTCTATTTCATGTTAAAATGGCTGCCATGAAGAAAGTGTATTATAATCATACTTGTTGTCGGACTCACTAGCAAAACTGGTCTTCATCCTTATCTCTGTTCTTCACAATGCACTATGGAAACAGTATTTCAGTGGCAATTGAAGTAGTATCAAGTTTTCCATGAATCTCGATTATTTTACTGCCTCAATTCAGTTTATTGGCAGTTGGCAGCCAATGTCAAGGTTCCACATCTGCCTTAAAGATGAGATTCTAGTTGTGTGCACTATTTCAACATTAAAGCACAACTTGTCCCTATAATCCCCTTTTCTCCTTTGAGTCAAAGACCCTCTGTATCTCTCAGTCACTCTGCGTCTGACGTCCAAGTCTTTTCTTAGGTTTCTGTTCCCACTGTTGACCAGTAGGGGCACAATCTCAGGCTGCAGTAGCTTGCAGCATCACTTCCGATGACAGCCGCGGCTGCCACTGGTTACTTCCGCTTTTCGCAGCAAGTATATCCAAACCACGCCCCCGTCTACAGAGTCCATACCACGCCCCCTCCAAATAAATATCTTATATTTATCAGTTTAGGAGTAGGGGATGACATATTCATATTCATCACCTGATAACTCCGAGATAATGTATTCTTTGGGCTTATTGTTGGTCTTTTCATGAATGAACAAACCAAACAACAGGCTCAGTTTAACAATTCGAAAAATACAGGTTTTTCAAGCAATTAGTAAGAAGAAATACTGAGAAACAGCTATTTTATGTTTACCTTAATATATTTTTATAATTATTAACATCCAAATGTAGGTTACGTTTAATTTAAGTAAATAAAAACACTCTTGCAAACAGGACATCCTTGTAGCATGAAAATGACATACCCTTTTTCTCTTTCTGAGCAGAGGGCTTTTGCACTGACACTCACAGTTAGATAACCACATTATATGTTATACATCACAGTATAGATTAGCGGATCAGTTCACAGTGTTCGACTCGTCTGCGTTCATTGCCAAAGTATAATGTGCTCGTTTAGCACTCGTGGTTCAGGGTCATTAACCTGTGAGTGGAGGGACTCCGGGGAGACAACGCTCTCAATCTCTTCACTGTGGGCTGCAGTGTTTTGCTGTCTGTCTTATATATTGTATGATTAAAATATGCACATTGAAATAAAAACAACAAGTTGACATAAGCTATTAACAACCAAGAGGTGGAGAGACAGAGAAAATCAGGGGTCAAAGTCTTTTAAAATACAGTTCGATCTTCAGTATGAAGTTGTAGTCTTGTAGTTTCTAGTAAGTAACGGGCAGTCAGTTGTTTCTCACTGTAAAGAAAAATAGGATAAAGAGGTGATTAATAAGACATTCAAGAAATTCATATGCATTTCAGGTTATAACTTCATGGAATAAAAAGTGTTTTCCAAGGTTTTTACCCTTTATTATTTTGATTAAAACTCATAATCATTTTAACATTTAATAACATTTTTATTTTAATATTTAATTATTCTGTTAATCTTTTTTCCTCTTCTCCTCTTTTATTTTTACTTTGACCACAATCCTAAGTTCCTAACTGGCATGTCAACACAATAAAGGAGAACATATAGTGCAGGAGACGTTGAAGACAGTGTCAGAATGTTACATTTAACATCCTCCAGAAACAGGCACGTGCACAGATAGACCCCTAGTGGTGCTCATGCACTGGCCCTTTTGCCCTGGATGAGAAAAGTGCCCTTCTGCTGGAGCCCAATTTTTTCTTCATGCATCAATATTTAAGAATAAAAATGACTCTCTCTGTCATCAATTCCCCCCAAATGTCCGTGATATCTGGCGGGCATTTATTTGAGTTCTTTTGAGAATTTCGCCCCGACATGCTCCGCGGCGCTCACAAGGCCCCGCCGCGCCCCTCCCTCTTCCTCCTCCTTCACTTGGTGCCCATGCAGCTGAGCGCCGAACGGCTGCAGCCTTCTGACCACAGCATCAGACAAACAGGTAATGACGGTGTGTGTGCAATCCTACGACGTTGTTTGGTGATAAATTAACCACAACATTAGCGCGCTGAAAACATTACGTCGCAACTGGTCCGACGTTTCCTAAAAAATAATCAAACAAAAAACTCACGAAATCCGTGATTTAAAGCCTTGTTCAGCTGTTTACTGACGAGAGAGAGAGAGAGAGGGAGAGAGAAAGAGACAGACAGGCATAAGGACAGACAGACAGACAGACCGACAGACAGACAGAGAATTTAAAGGCAGTTTTACTGTTTACAAATTAGACAAGTTCACTAGTTTTGTTTCATTTAAAATCTTAATTATTGAAATGAAAGGTACGTCTTAAGTTGAGCTACATGACAGTTTGGTGAGGTATATTGTGGTATATTATTAGTGTAATGCTGCTTCAACTCTGTCAGATGGTGTTAACATAAACAACATAAGTTGAAAATATCCTACTGTGTTTTTTATTTATTTATTATTGTTGTTTTTAATTTCATAAATAGTTTTGGCGATGGGTGCCCTTTTTTTTTGGTTTGAGCACCTGCCCCCCCAAAATGTCTGTGCACGTGCCTGTCCAGAAACATTATTGAAAAAGAGACAAAGAAGCTTTTTGCACAGCTGGTGTTGCAGAGCTGGAGGCTCTGGAAGTGCAAGGTGAATATGTGAAGACAAATAATGTAAACAATGCTTCACTTTTACCTGAGCACAGCAGGTGCCCACGCTGAACTTTACATGTTGTCCTTGAGCCAGGAAGGAAACAAACACTTGTTTCCTCCCGAAGACTCGGACCCCAACAGCTTTGTTGAGGGATAAGAAGACGGGGTGCAGGGGACCCTCCCACCTCCACCGACAAACTCTGGCACCTGCCTCGTCTAAACACTGACCCCCTGATGTGTTTAAGGACAGCCTGCAACATGAACACAAATACACACAAACATACAGAACACAAACGGTTGATGGCACACCTGAATATGAATTCAACTAATAATATATATATATATATATATATATATATATATATATATATATATACATATGTAATATTCTTAATACCATATGTTTCCATTGCTGTGGTAACATGCAGCCTTGCCATCAGACTGGAACACGGCTCTCATCACTGGATTGGGGGCCTTGCTGTCATCATACACGATGCAGACACTTCCATTTTCTTCAGTGACCACAATGAGAGCCAATTGGCCTGAGGGATAACTGTTACCATGGCGATAAGGATGGGAACACCCACCGTAGAGTGCACGTCTCATTGCATGTATCCTCTTCTAACATAAATTATCTGTTCTGGATTAAAAAAAATCTCCCCTTTGTTGTTCTTATGAAATTCTGTATTATTTCTTAAACTAAAAATCTTATCTCACGATGTAAAATCTCCAAACGTTAAATCTGAGAGGATACAAGACCTGAGCGGAGCCTCCAAGGAACAAGGTAAGAAATGTTTTGCCACTGGAATAATATTTGTGAAGAAATTTTGCCTCATCCTGCAAATAAACACAGTAAGATTAAACAAGGTCCAACTAAAATGCTTTAGATGTCTCCTATTTAGAAAGGGGCACATAACAGGAAGCAGCTATTACAAAAAATACATTGTAGAGTTTGAGAAAAGCAAACTGACCATGGAAGCAAACAATGAGTCAGGAAAGAGAACATGACAGTTTGGGGTTACCTGATGATGACATATGCCAAACTTAAGATGCTTGTGTTTATAACAGGGGACCGAAGCCTGAGGCTCCTCCTGTTCAGTTTTCAAGCACCTCTCAGGCGCTCCACTAGAACACATTGTCCAGTTTCCTTTTCCATGAGCACCAGAGAGCCGGAAGCGGAGGACGTTTGATGCAGGGTCGACTAAATTACAGCACAAAAGTGTGTTGGTCTCACGTGTTGAGGTTCTCAACAAGATTAACAATAACACAAAATCCTGTGCACACTGTTTCATGACTGCATGGATGCACCACAGACTGCATATAAAGATGGATGACACATCACCACTTCCTCCCACTGGGAGAAAGTTAAGATATCCTGGATATGAACGCTTGGAGCACATTTGGAGCCAGAGTCTGTGCAGTCGTGATTGGGGGATGGAGCCATGGTAGTGAGGCTGTCAATACACAAACTCTACCAATCACAAGTGAGTCTTAGCTGTCAGTCATGACATTACACTCTTAAATACAAGAGCACAATCTATTTTCCCTGTACATGTACGTTTTAGTTCAGGCCATGTCATCCTTAATTGACCTATACAGCAGCCAGCCACAAGATGGTGATAAGACACTTTGCCTTCAATAATGGGGAGCAGTCATGTTGTCCATCTTTATATACAGTCAATGTGATGAACTGATTCAAAGTTTCCAATGTGTATCTAACTTACTGAGCAGTTACTTACATGTTTCTGTCGCAGCTTGGCCTGAGCAACCCTTGTTGATTTTCACCTCTGACTGTGCTCTATGAGAAAGTCCAAATACATTCCTGATTAGCAGTGACCTCATTTGTTGGTCTTTTATTTTTGTGTTATTTAAAAGAATGTAATCATACCCAAGTCCAATTGATATGTCTTCGAAAAACTTGTTGTCATCGTCCTCCTCCCTTACAGTTGTCCGGTCACATCTCCCCTCACACACATCTCTCTCCTTCACCAGCATTTCACACAGCTGCTGATGCTGAGCACAACAAAAGTGTGGAGCTATCTAGGATGGACACAAACAGAGGGTGGACAGGGGGTCAATGGAGCATCAGGTAAAATTTGAGGATTTTAGTTTTTTGTATCTGCCTCACCTCAGGCTCCAGCAGCCGTGTTAGACCAAGAGATGGTCGGGTCTTTGCTCCACAGTACTCACATTTCAGTGCCAACTCTGCCAGAGATGGGAGCTATAAAAAAGTTTTGAATCGAGCTAATCAGTAACAGAATAGGCCCTGAGTATGAATTTACAGCAGTAGGTGGAAATGTGATCTTAGTACCTCTGGAAGAACGGTTGGAACGTTTATCCTGTTGTCATCGGACTCACGATTGTACCTCAGCACTCCTGCAGCTCTGATACAATAGGTGGGTGGATTTCTCACAGAATATGGAAGGCGCTCTAGTATCCGCTTACCAGACTCAGAGAGAAACAAAAAATCAAATCAAAAAAACATGAAAACCAACTTATTTATTTCCACTACTCCATATATGACTAGGATTTGTCTTACATGGTAATTCTGGACACACGGCAGCTCATGCTCTGATTTAGCTGCAGCATCTGATGGCAAAACAAAAGCATTGACCTGAAAACAATGATTCAGCTTAGCAGAATAATGATGATTTGATTGTTGTAGTTTAGTCTGATAGTTTAATTGTAATTATACTTGGAGCAGACTCACTGGGAAAACTTGACCTCATCTTTGTCCCTGTCGTTCTTACTGAAGTTCCAGTGTATTAGTCCCAGGATGAAACAACACTACTTGTGTAACTTTACTCTCCTGCAGAATGAGTAGACACATGCACATAGAAAACGAAGTAATTAGATAATGTAAAGTAAGTAAATAAAATTGTAGTTCAAAGTAAAAAAAGCCAGAGTTGTCAATGGGAGTTCACAGGCTAAAAGTATCTGCTCGAGAGTTTAATTTGAGTGGGTAATATTAAATTAAAACAGCAAAGCTAACGAGGCAAAACATAAAGTTAAAGTAAAGTGCCACACTCACCTCAGTGGTAGACAAACATCCAATAATGTTTTTCACTTGCTGGTGTTGTTGGTAACCTTGGAGATGAAATAATTACATGCGTCCAGCAATGTGGGAGCAGGAATTGTATAATACTGATTAAAATGCTGCGTGTACTTCATCAACTTGCTTTGCAGAAAGGAAAACAACAGGATCACCTGTAAAGAAAAAACAAAAATGTGTTGATTTAAGTTGAAGGTTTGAATTTGAACTCTCACATTTTCCAAAGATCTAAAAGCAAGAAAAGTTTTTGACACACAAAAATAATCATATCAACTTCAGATTCTTTTACCGCTGTTTTACCATTGTTCAAATTTGAAGCTGTATTTTATGTATGAAATATGCTTTATAAATAACATTTATTATTATTATATTTTTTATAATTTGATTAAAGAAGAAGTAAACATGCAGCCAGAAGTGTTTTGACACAATTTCTCCAAATGAGAGACAGAGTGCTTGTGCCAGGACATCTTCTTGTAGATAGATGGTGATTTATTGAATATAATGTAAATGTGATTGGAATATGAGTGTTGAAGATGTAAAATGAATAAATAATAATAATCATTCGATTTCTAAAGGTTTCTGGATCAGGCAGCTGTTTTCATGTGACAATCACCCCTCCCTCACCTGCAGGTGTAACCAATAGCGCATCATTGGAGAACATGTGACGAAACTGCAGCCGCGGCTTGTGATTGGCTGTCGCAGCGCCCGAAGTACGTGCCGCGAGTGACCGGGCCGTCACTTAAAACCTCGGGGAGCCGTCGTCTCTCATCTTCTATGGATTCAGGGCGCAACAGTACGATGCTTGAAAGCAAAAGGAAAGGCGCTGCCGGCTACTGGGCTGCGGGCTTTATTGTGGCGTGTTATTTGGCACACACGGCGAACTGTCACCGACCGAAGGAAACGGTACAACGGAGGGGAGCAACGATAGGTGTGCGAGACGGGACCATTGTGTTCGGCAGGGGTGTTGAGTCTCACGTCGCAAACGGGGACAGGAAAGCACAGTCAAACGCTTCTGCTGTGGAGGATGAGAGGGCTTACCAAGTGGACTTTCCAGGTAGGATGTTGAGGTCTTTAAATTAGCAGGTGTTCTGTTAAATTAATTTTAAGCTGTTTGTAAGGATTTGATTAGAACGCTTACATTTAAATGTGTCCTGCCAGGCTGGTCAATAGGAAAAGCACAGGATATCAGTCCCATTGAAGCGGCATGGAAGCGCATTGCACCTTCCCTGCAGTGCGGCAGGGACCAGATGAGGTTCAGAGCAGTGGGACCTGGAGCTTCGAAGTTTGCACTGGATCGAGGTAACTGGTTAGATGGATCTGTTGTGTCCTTCATGTGCAATGTCCACTTAATGTCTTACCCCGGTGTTTGCCTGTAATGAGATTTTCCTTATTTTGTTGCCCCGGTCAGGAAATGCACCCCCAATGCATCTGTCCCAGGTCCCCTCCAACTGTGGCTACACCATGCAGAGGAACTCTCTTGCACTTGTGATGATGGTTCCATATGATGGCTGCAATATCGTTCAAGAGGTAATTTAATTTCCATTGATGAAATTCTCTGGCAAAAAGTAAAATCCTACTCCCTATGGTTATTAACGGACTCGCTGTTACTTGATATGATTTTTAATGAAGTAAATGTTGAAGCTAAGTCAATGCTACTACCAAGAACTAATGTGTTGCATCCAGTTTAACACAGTTCTGTTCTTGTCCCAAGGGTGGAAGTTACATGCTGCCAATGCGTTGGCAGGAAGCCCCTCTCTCACTGTGGTGCAATAAACCTGCTGAACACCCCCCTGCCACTACTCCTGCACCTGCCCCTACTTCTGCTCAACCACAGGATCCTAAACCCATGTTTCCTGTCTACCCATCTTTTAATTCTCACTATCATTCGTATCCTCCTGGGCCTCTGCCAACACCTGCAGATCCTACTACAACTACGACTGAGCCCACAACTACACAATCTCAGGTGCCGAAGTTTCCACAGATGCCAAAGTTTCCACCACACGGGCACCAAATGCCGCAGTTCCCACCATACGGCCATTTTCAGCAATTTCCTTACTATCATAGGCCTATGCCAACCCCTGCAGAGCCCACTATAACTACTCAAAAAATGATGACTGAGCCCACACCTACACAATCTGAGGTGCCGCAGGTGCCCCACTTTCCACAGATGCCAAAGTTTCCACCATACGGGCACCAAATGCCGCAGTTCCCACCATACGGCCAGTTTCAGCAATTTCCTCACTATCCTATGCCTCTGCCAACCCCTGCAGATCCTACTACACAATCTCAGGTGCCCCACTTTCCACATTTTCCACCATATGGACCCCAGATGCCACATTTTCCACCATACGGGCCTTGTCTGCATTATCCTCACTATCCTATGCCTCTGCCAACCCCTGCAGATCCTACTACAACTACACAATCTCAGGTGCCGCTGGTGCCCCACTTTCCACAGTTGCCAGAGTTTCCACATTTTCCACCATACGGGCCCGCAATGCCGCAGATTCCCTATGAGCATTTTCCTCCCCATCCTTTTTTTCCGTTTATCCCACCACCTGCCTCAAAAAATCCAACCTCTATGCCAGAGACTACCACTGTGGCACCAACTACAACAACGACGTAAATGAAATCCTACTGACTCCAGCTGCGCAAAATCCTTCAAATGTTAAACTCCATTTTCCAGTATTGCCATTTCCTTGTATGTATGCCCCTCCTCCATCTAAAATAAAATGGTTTGAATAACAAGTGGCTGTCTGTCTTTAGTGGTTGAACTTCACCTTGAGGGGTTAATGTGGAAGGTTTGGTGCTCTTAATTTCAGGTGTCACGGTAAAACGCTTCTCACTTTAAGATGGTTTGTCATCAGGATACTAGAGAGCACTTTGGTTCTAGCTCTATTATGTTAACTGTTCCATAAGAGACATCCACATTACTCTTGAGACTGAATTCTTATTAGTCTCCAGCTTTGTAAATGGTCCATGTTGTCCACATGGTGGCACCATTTCCTTCGCTACAGACACCAGCTTTTTCAGCTTAAGGTTGTTTTTTTATGAATAATGAGCAAATTGCTAAATGACAAGACAGACACTTTTTTAAATCTGGCTGTTTCTAAAATGGAGAAACCTGTGTGCAGTGTTTCATCTCAAAGCTCTGCCTTTTTATAGATGTATATTTTTTTTTAGGGCTGTGAAATGATTACAAATTTTAATCAAATTAATTACAGGTTTCTATGGATTAATCACATTACCAATTTTCTTGGTATATTTTGTGAGAACAAAAAAGATTTATGACAACAGACAGATATATACATTTAACATGTTTTCTTTTTTTATTCATAAATAAACAAAACAATGGTGCTGTAACTCAGCAGTTCTTTTGCAGTTCTCTTTGCTATTCCATATGGAACATTCATCCTAAACAGAATTTGGGATTCTTAGCCATTGTATGGGTTAATAAAACTCTTTTCTTTTCTTTTTAAATCAAACAGAAATTATTTGGGACTCTTAGCCATTGTTTTTATAGTATGGTTGAGCATTTTTTAATTTTTTGTCAAACAACCAATCACCACACCATGGCACAATCTAATGCCTCTAAAGACCCTCTTAGCTAGTCTTCCTTCAGCCAGTTGGTGAGGCAAACTAACTTGTTCACATTCTCTGACAGTAAAGCTGACCGCTTCTTTTGCATTATGTGTCCGGTGAGTGAAGCTGGTTTGGCGGATTCCACTTGAACGCCCCTTGCCGATCAACACATGCTCCGTGTTGAGGTGGAACTTTAAGCAGCTTTGCTACGGTGAAACAATAACGTCTTCCCGCAGAGTGTGCATATCACCTTGGTTTTATTGAATGTTCCATCTTTGTTTTTTTTTGGAGCAGGATCTTCCCAGAAGGTGATGTTTGTTTGTTTGAATAGCAGCGGCCGTCTGACTGCATTAGAGCGGTGACTAGTGCAGAGTGGGCGAAAATTTGGGTAAATTGGAAGGTCCTTCTGCGCATGCGTTAAATACGTTAAAAAAATTAACGAATTAATCCTGTAATTTAATCATTACGAGTTAACGCGTTATTTTTCACAGCTCTAATTTTTTTTGTTACTCATCCTTTGGGATCCTGAAACTAGACTTCAGTCAATAGACTAAACCCATTTCCTATTGCCAGTTTTCCTTTACTGGTCTTTTATGATCTTCTACCCTTGTAGAATTTTCCATAGAAAGTATATCTGAAACCTTCCATCCTGCGACTGTTCAAATGAACAAAGGGAATACTTTTAGGAGGGTAGTGCATTTTTTGATTATAAAACATTTTGACCAAAGGGGATTGAGTTCTTTTTTTCCCAGATTGTACATATCACAGCAGCTCTTGAGCATGGCATAGATTTAATTGTCATTAAATAAAGTGCAATTCCTGTATTTTAATGGCTGAATTTCTCATTAAAAAAAATTCTTGGTATCTTACCAAATGCATAACTTAAAACTACTGGAATGCTGTACAATACCTCTACCTCCATATTTTCAATACTGGAAATATGGTGAACTATTACCTCAGGTCGGTGTTAACTGGTGCTTTGTTTCATTTCACAGGTTTGAAGGACAATTATCCATTTGCCGTTAGCCTCATTAGAAGTATCAGAGTAATCTTTAGAAAAGGTCATATCAAGAAATGTTATTAAATGCACTGATGCTACGTTGGAATTAACCTTTCTTTTTTTGTCTTTTCCTTCAAGATTCATGAACAATTTCTATATATATATATATAAGTATTTTGTATTATGAATAAAATTAAACTCCCTTTAACATCTCCTAAACACCTTGGATAATTGATATAGTAAAACTATCACAATGAGTATAAAACTGTGTATGCTGATAAAATATTTTGCCTGAAATGAAAATGTTTATTTTTTTAAACATCAGAAGTCATAGTTTCTCTTTTTTTCAAATATGCAGAGCTGACTTTGATCTGAGGGGGGGATGGAATTATACATCAGTCCAAACAAGCTCACCTGCTGTGACTTTGATTAACACCTGTGCAGCTGCAGCTGAACTTGGCACCTTGTGATTGGTTGATCACAAGGTGCCAAGAAGTCACCAGTATAAAAAGCCTCCCTCAGTTGTTTGGATCTAGGGTAAAGTGCTGTCCATCTGTATCAGACGTGCAGCTCCATTATGGCAGGTAAAGCTGGGTTGCGCTGCAGGTCACCTCAAACTGTGGAAGTCCTTCTGCTCCTGTACACTTTATCCCCAAGTTTATCTGGGTTTAGCTTGCAGGGATTGAGCAGGAACGCTGAACAGGATAAGGTAGTTAGTGAGGCCTCAAGAGTGGAGATAAGGACAGGGAGCATTCTCTTTAATGGGAAAGAGCTGAACTCCCAATCAGGATCTCCCTCTGCTGAGGCCACAAATGATGATGAACTGCTGCATGTTGATACAGATGAACCAGAAGGCTCAGGTGAGGTTTTCTTTGTCTAGTTATTTGCTAATTTGATGTGCTGCTTACAAAAGTCCAAAGAAAAAAGCCTGATACTAAAAAATGCTAAAAACCAAAGGGTATTAACTCTGTGTCTGAACTTCTGAAGGGATGTTTGCAGAGACATCACAGCTGAATGAGGTCATGGTCAATGAAGGATTATGGAGGCGCTTGAACCCTGCTCTGCATTGTGGTCAAACCAAGATGACGTTCATAGCCATGGCACCTGGAGCTGCTGATTTACAACTCGACATTGGTATTGTAAACAAATGCACACTCTTCTGGATAAGGGAACTTGTTTAAGCTGCAACTGCCTGACGTGGAATTCTGGCTTTGCTCTCTCTCATAGGAAATGAACATCCACTTCCTCTCACCCAATTGCCTGAAAGCTGCGGATTCTCGCTCCAGCAGAATGCTTTAGGTCTCGTTTTGGTTGCTCCCTATGATGGCTGTAATGTGATACAAGAGGTACAGCTCTACGCCTATTGAATTAACCAGCTAAAAATGTATATTGTTGCAATTGGGTTAACCACTAGTGAAGGTATTTAAGTTGTATTATTCAACAAATCAGCTTTATTTTGGGAGTTGTATTGGATTTTTCCAAAAGTTTAATTTAATTGATTTCAGGATTAGCCTGGTAATTGAAATGTACACATATTGAACAGATCATGTACATTGTAAACCAAATTGCCTGTTTCCCTTTCAGAATGGAAACTATGTGGTCTCAATGACGTGGCTAGAGGCTGAAGTAAAGTTGACCTGCCCCATTTTGCCAAGCCCTGATTCAATGCCAGCTCGGCATCCCTGGAATCATCCTGTGCCTCACAGGCCCTCAAGCTTTTATCGTTCTAAACGACATGTTTCCATCTATGATCATCTCAGTCCATATTGCTATTGGTACTACTCATATTTGAATCAAAACCCAACCATGGCTCTTACTACAACCACAACATGCAAACCGACAACGGATATACCTCAAAACCCTCCTGTATACCCTCCCTATATGTATTACCCTCGACACTACTATTATTACTATTATTACTACCCTCTTCCTCAGAGTGCACCTGCCACCACGGCACCTGCCACCACGGCACCTGCCACCACGGCACCTGCCACCACGGCACCTGCCACCACGGCACCTGCCACCACGGCACCTGCCACCACGGCACCTGCCACCACGGCACCTGCCACCACGGCTGTAAAAAGACCAACTGATTGAAGACAAAAACGACTAAACCATGTTCCAAACCAACAACCTCCAGCAGCGGCACCTATCCAGGCCAGTTGAGTCCATTTGTTCAGTATTACCAGCGCCCATTTGCTCCCGTCACTTCATATGCCAACAATAAGGCTCGCAAGCTCCCAGACTACCAAAAACATCTGCCTCAAAATGGTTACAAATCTGGCCCCCAGGCTCTAGCACACTCAGGTTTGGACTGGAGGGCTGCGCCATGGTTTTTCCACTCAACTGGGAGAGGCATTCATTAAATTCCAACTTAGAGCCTTATTCAAATGATAAGGCTAAAATTAACATTTGTCTGAATTAACTGGGTTGCAGTTTCTCAAACGCAATGTCTTATCTTTCAGGGGCTGCTGTTCTGTCATACTGCGCCTACAATAAACATGTTTTACTTGAGACTTTGTTTTCATGCATCTTGTGTTCTATATCCTGGTGGTTTGATAGTGGTAGAATAAGTTGCTCTACATTAGGATGTCTGAAAATCTCAAGTAGCTTGAAACTCTTGAAAGGTAAACATGTTTCCCTCCAGCCTGGAAAACCCATTGATGAGAACGGTATTCTATAACAAACCTACATTAGTCTACATAACAGGCCCAAATAATTTATAACTACTAAACATTTCTAAAGTGATTTATGGACTCTTTTTGTGCAAGATGGAAAATATTAATATTATTACAGAATATATATTTTACATCAATTGATGCAAACCTGCTGACTGGAAATGACTAAAAATCACAAAAGGGTAGTTATATTAACCTGCTAGTAAAGGTATACTAATTTGATTGGGTTGTCTGATTTTAAAGTTCAATTAAATTGCTTATTTACATTTTTTATTTGTCAACTTTTCTTTGACAGCTGTCGTGCCAATGACAAATTTCAAAAGCCAAACAAATGTTTGAAATACTTCTATAGCTGTTTCGAAACAAAGGCGCTACAGTGTTTGTTGACTGAATCCACTCATTGGTTTTTATATTTTCAGAAAATACAGGGCTTCATACTGTATAGTACTGGTATTGAGTATATAGGACTAGTTTTATACAAGGAAATGTATAAGTCACACCAGAGAACTCGCAAAGGCTGTTAAAAGTGACTGTAAATAACTTCAGGTGATGGGCAGTTTTCCTCTACATCCATATCTTCAATACTGAAAATATGGTGAGAACTATAATCTCAGGTCAGTCTTAACTGGTGCTTTGTCATTTCACAGGTTTGAAGGACAATTATCCATTTGCCGTTAGTCTCATTAGAAGAATATCATAGTAATCTTTAGAAAAGGTCATCTCAAGAAGTATGTTTTTAAATACACTAATGCTATGTTGGAATTTACTTTTTCTTTTTGGTCTTTTCCTTGACGATTACTGAACAATTTCCTGAGAAATCAATGCAAATGTTCAAAAACGCCCTCACTCACAATGTTGACAATAAAATAAAAAGATTAACTAATCGTGTTCTCAGAGGGGCCTGTCTTTGCTGGTCACTTGGTTCTACAACAAAATAGCATGCTAAAAGGTTTTTATGCCATTTCGCTCCATGTTGTCTCTAAACTTGCTTCACTTTCGAATGAAATTCATTGCTGTGTGCACCCACCCCATTCTGTCTGTTCTGATATATTTCCACATGGCGGTATCTCCTCCAGTCACCCCATGGCAAGACACACACGATCAAGGATCTCCACACATCACTGAGACTAAACCACACGTGACAACAGAGGCATGCAATGTCGGTCTATTCGAGGCAAGGATAGTCGGCATTTCATTTACCAATGCTCTAGAGCGTTAGTTGGCCAGAATTAGGGCACTGAGATCAGGATTAAAACTATTCTGCAGAGGCATCAGAACAGCAGTCGTCTTCTGCAACACTGTTGGGTTTTAATCGCTGCTTTTGCACTTTACTTGAAGCGTTTCATGGAATTGTCACATGTCTGCAACGAAGGTGAGTGCACTGTACAGCATGTGCTTTATATGTTTTTATTTGTATCTTAAAGGCAGATATGTCGTGGTTTATGAAACCTAAATCTCACTTTTGACCATATACAACCAACCAAAGGAAGGCACTAACATGCTGAAGAATTCTAGGTGGTGAATCGCATTATGTTCCCAAAGATGGATACACAAAGTAACAGACTACATAGTGCTTTCCCAGCAGCTAAAGCTAGTATGATAGATAGGGGTGATAGATAGAAATATGATTGATAAATACTCTGATGACAGAGATCACACATTTTACTCCAATCCACACAACTGCTATTCCAGACTTGAAGGATCTGTTCAGAGCAAAAAGCTGTGAAATTGATCACATCACATTACTTCATCATGCCCCTATAATACTATTGATTGACGTTGATGGTGAAAAGGGAAAATCAGTCTGGAGAATTAATAACTATTGAAAACATAAAAAATGCTGTGACATTCTTTAACATGGTTATTCTATTTATTTTAAACATGCTATAACAGAGAATGTAAAGACACCATGGAAATCGCAGAGGCTGATACTGCCAGCATTGGAGTGGTCAGTTTCAGAGAGCGATCTGTTCCCCTACTCTGAATATCTCCAGTCTATTTTGGCAATACCTCCGGCCAGAGCACTGAGCCCTTCCCTGAAACGTGACATTTGCCCCACCCTCTCGACACAGCTCGTCTTCATGGACGACTATGATGTGGACATGGACGAGGAAGAAGAGGGAGACCTATTCATGAGAAAGGCTACAGCAGGCCTCTGGTGGGAGGACTGTGGTGGTGATGGCAACAGTGATATACATCTCCAGAGAAGGGGGAGAGGCTGCATGGTAAACAGTCGCAGCTGGGCCGAGGAGCTCCAGGATATCTTTACACCACAGAGTGTGGACTGTTACAGCGGAGGGCGAAGCAGATTCTCCAGTATCTCTGTGAGTGATTTCTCCTTTTTCTGTTTCCTTTATCCACTTTCATGTTATTAGAAATTCCATGACATCTCATTACAGGATGAAAACCGACAAGATCAAGTCCAGGTGTCTGATAATAACAGACTTCTGAAACAATTAGACAGAGAGACAGATGGATTCAAATAATTATGCAGGACAAGAAAAACCTTCATGAGCTAGGGAAGTACAAGTGCAAAATGATTGTTAGTGGAAGAATAACAATTCTATACATAACGTCTAATAGAAGTCAAACAAGTTTATGAAACGCATTGTCAATTATTATATAAAAAATACCAACCTTGACCTACAAACAAACGAGGCTAAAACAGACAGTAACAAAATAATTTAGATAGAGAGAAACTATCTCAAGTCAAAGAGCAAATGCTGATGATAAGATTTGTGAACATAATATAAGCTGCAGTCCTCTAGTGTGTCTGATTGTAAGTATAGTATAGTATAGTATAGTGTAGTTTAGTATAGTATAGTATAGTATAGTATAGTATAGTATAGTATAGTATAGTATAGTATAGTATAGTTTAGTATAGTATTGTATAGCATAGCATAGCATAGCATAGCATGCTATGTTTAATTTGAGTTTAATTTGAGTGGGTAATATTAAATTAAAACAGCAAAGCTAACGAGGCAAAACATAAAGTTAAAGTAAAGTGCCACACTCACCTCAGTGGTAGACAAACATCCAATAATGTTTTTCACTTGCTGGTGTTGTTGGTAACCTTGGAGATGAAATAATTACATGCGTCCAGCAATGTGGGAGCAGGAATTGTATAATACTGATTAAAATGCTGCGTGTACTTCGTCAACTTGCTTTGCAGAAAGGAAAACAACAGGATCACCTGTAAAGAAAAAACAAAAATGTGTTGATTTAAGTTGAAGGTTTGAATTTGAACTCTCACATTTTCCAAAGATCTAAAAGCAAGAAAAGTTTTTGACACACAAAAATAATCATATCAACTTCAGATTCTTTTACCGCTGTTTTACCATTGTTCAAATTTGAAGCTGTATTTTATGTATGAAATATGCTTTATAAATAACATTTATTATTATTATATTTTTTATAATTTGATTAAAGAAGAAGTAAACATGCAGCCAGAAGTGTTTCGACACAATTTCTCCAAATGAGAGACAGAGTGCTTGTGCCAGGACATCTTCTTGTAGATAGATGGTGATTTATTGAATATAATGTAAATGTGATTGGAATATGAGTGTTGAAGATGTAAAATGAATAAATAATAATAATCATTAGATTTCTAAAGGTTTCTGGATCAGGCAGCTGTTTTCATGTGACAATCACCCCTCCCTCACCTGCAGGTGTAACCAATAGCGCATCATTGGAGAACATGTGACGAAACTGCAGCCGCGGCTTGTGATTGGCTGTCACAGCGCCCGAAGTACGTGCCGCGAGTGACCGGGCCGTCACTTAAAACCTCGGGGAGCCGTCGTCTCTCATCTTCTATGGATTCAGGGCGCAACAGTACGATGATTGAAAGCAAAAGGAAAGGCGCTGCCGGCTACTGGGCTGCGGGCTTTATTGTGGCGTGTTATTTGGCACACACGGCGAACTGTCACCGACCGAAGGAAACGGTACAACGGAGGGGAGCAACGATAGGTGTGCGAGACGGGACCATTGTGTTCGGCAGGGGTGTTGAGTCTCACGTCGCAAACGGGGACAGGAAAGCACAGTCAAACGCTTCTGCTGTGGAGGATGAGAGGGCTTACCAAGTGGACTTTCCAGGTAGGATGTTGAGGTCTTTAAATTAGCAGGTGTTCTGTTAAAATTAATTTTAAGCTGTTTGTAAGGATTTGATTAGAACGCTTACATTTAAATGTGTCCTGCCAGGCTGGTCAATAGGAAAAGCACAGGATATCAGTCCCATTGAAGCGGCATGGAAGCGCATTGCACCTTCCCTGCAGTGCGGCAGGGACCAGATGAGGTTCAGAGCAGTGGGACCTGGAGCTTCGAAGTTTGCACTGGATCGAGGTAACTGGTTAGATGGATCTGTTGTGTCCTTCATGTGCAATGTCCACTTAATGTCTTACCCCGGTGTTTGCCTGTAATGAGATTTTCCTTATTTTGTTGCCCCGGTCAGGAAATGCACCCCCAATGCATCTGTCCCAGGTCCCCTCCAACTGTGGCTACACCATGCAGAGGAACTCTCTTGCACTTGTGATGATGGTTCCATATGATGGCTGCAATATCGTTCAAGAGGTAATTTAATTTCCATTGATGAAATTCTCTGGCAAAAAGTAAAATCCTACTCCCTATGGTTATTAACGGACTCGCTGTTACTTGATATGATTTTTAATGAAGTAAATGTTGAAGCTAAGTCAATGCTACTACCAAGAACTAATGTGTTGCATCCAGTTTAACACAGTTCTGTTCTTGTCCCAAGGGTGGAAGTTACATGCTGCCAATGCGTTGGCAGGAAGCCCCTCTCTCACTGTGGTGCAATAAACCTGCTGAACACCCCCCTGCCACTACTCCTGCACCTGCCCCTACTTCTGCTCAACCACAGGATCCTAAACCCATGTTTCCTGTCTACCCATCTTTTAATTCTCACTATCATTCGTATCCTCCTGGGCCTCTGCCAACACCTGCAGATCCTACTACAACTACGACTGAGCCCACAACTACACAATCTCAGGTGCCGAAGTTTCCACAGATGCCAAAGTTTCCACCACACGGGCACCAAATGCCGCAGTTCCCACCATACGGCCATTTTCAGCAATTTCCTTACTATCATAGGCCTATGCCAACCCCTGCAGAGCCCACTATAACTACTCAAAAAATGATGACTGAGCCCACACCTACACAATCTGAGGTGCCGCAGGTGCCCCACTTTCCACAGATGCCAAAGTTTCCACCATACGGGCACCAAATGCCGCAGTTCCCACCATACGGCCAGTTTCAGCAATTTCCTCACTATCCTATGCCTCTGCCAACCCCTGCAGATCCTACTACACAATCTCAGGTGCCCCACTTTCCACATTTTCCACCATATGGACCCCAGATGCCACATTTTCCACCATACGGGCCTTGTCTGCATTATCCTCACTATCCTATGCCTCTGCCAACCCCTGCAGATCCTACTACAACTACACAATCTCAGGTGCCGCTGGTGCCCCACTTTCCACAGTTGCCAGAGTTTCCACATTTTCCACCATACGGGCCCGCAATGCCGCAGATTCCCTATGAGCATTTTCCTCCCCATCCTTTTTTTTCGTTTATCCCACCACCTGCCTCAAAAAATCCAACCTCTATGCCAGAGACTACCACTGTGGCACCAACTACAACAACGACGTAAATGAAATCCTACTGACTCCAGCTGCGCAAAATCCTTCAAATGTTAAACTCCATTTTCCAGTATTGCCATTTCCTTGTATGTATGCCCCTCCTCCATCTAAAATAAAATGGTTTGAATAACAAGTGGCTGTCTGTCTTTAGTGGTTGAACTTCACCTTGAGGGGTTAATGTGGAAGGTTTGGTGCTCTTAATTTCAGGTGTCACGGTAAAACGCTTCTCACTTTAAGATGGTTTGTCATCAGGATACTAGAGAGCACTTTGGTTCTAGCTCTATTATGTTAACTGTTCCATAAGAGACATCCACATTACTCTTGAGACTGAATTCTTATTAGTCTCCAGCTTTGTAAATGGTCCATGTTGTCCACATGGTGGCACCATTTCCTTCGCTACAGACACCAGCTTTTTCAGCTTAAGGTTGTTTTTTTATGAATAATGAGCAAATTGCTAAATGACAAGACAGACACTTTTTTAAATCTGGCTGTTTCTAAAATGGAGAAACCTGTGTGCAGTGTTTCATCTCAAAGCTCTGCCTTTTTATAGATGTATATTTTTTTTTAGGGCTGTGAAATGATTACAAATTTTAATCAAATTAATTACAGGTTTCTATGGATTAATCACATTACCAATTTTCTTGGTATATTTTGTGAGAACAAAAAAGATTTATGACAACAGACAGATATATACATTTAACATGTTTTCTTTTTTTATTCATAAATAAACAAAACAATGGTGCTGTAACTCAGCAGTTCTTTTGCAGTTCTCTTTGCTATTCCATATGGAACATTCATCCTAAACAGAATTTGGGATTCTTAGCCATTGTATGGGTTAATAAAACTCTTTTCTTTTCTTTTTAAATCAAACAGAAATTATTTGGGACTCTTAGCCATTGTTTTTATAGTATGGTTGAGCATTTTTTAATTTTTTGTCAAACAACCAATCACCACACCATGGCACAATCTAATGCCTCTAAAGACCCTCTTAGCTAGTCTTCCTTCAGCCAGTTGGTGAGGCAAACTAACTTGTTCACATTCTCTGACAGTAAAGCTGACCGCTTCTTTTGCATTATGTGTCCGGTGAGTGAAGCTGGTTTGGCGGATTCCACTTGAACGCCCCTTGCCGATCAACACATGCTCCGTGTTGAGGTGGAACTTTAAGCAGCTTTGCTACGGTGAAACAATAACGTCTTCCCGCAGAGTGTGCATATCACCTTGGTTTTATTGAATGTTCCATCTTTGTTTTTTTTTGGAGCAGGATCTTCCCAGAAGGTGATGTTTGTTTGTTTGAATAGCAGCGGCCGTCTGACTGCATTAGAGCGGTGACTAGTGCAGAGTGGGCGAAAATTTGGGTAAATTGGAAGGTCCTTCTGCGCATGCGTTAAATACGTTAAAAAAATTAACGAATTAATCCTGTAATTTAATCATTACGAGTTAACGCGTTATTTTTCACAGCTCTAATTTTTTTTGTTACTCATCCTTTGGGATCCTGAAACTAGACTTCAGTCAATAGACTAAACCCATTTCCTATTGCCAGTTTTCCTTTACTGGTCTTTTATGATCTTCTACCCTTGTAGAATTTTCCATAGAAAGTATATCTGAAACCTTCCATCCTGCGACTGTTCAAATGAACAAAGGGAATACTTTTAGGAGGGTAGTGCATTTTTTGATTATAAAACATTTTGACCAAAGGGGATTGAGTTCTTTTTTTCCCAGATTGTACATATCACAGCAGCTCTTGAGCATGGCATAGATTTAATTGTCATTAAATAAAGTGCAATTCCTGTATTTTAATGGCTGAATTTCTCATTAAAAAAAATTCTTGGTATCTTACCAAATGCATAACTTAAAACTACTGGAATGCTGTACAATACCTCTACCTCCATATTTTCAATACTGGAAATATGGTGAACTATTACCTCAGGTCGGTGTTAACTGGTGCTTTGTTTCATTTCACAGGTTTGAAGGACAATTATCCATTTGCCGTTAGCCTCATTAGAAGTATCAGAGTAATCTTTAGAAAAGGTCATATCAAGAAATGTTATTAAATGCACTGATGCTACGTTGGAATTAACCTTTCTTTTTTTGTCTTTTCCTTCAAGATTCATGAACAATTTCTATATATATATATATAAGTATTTTGTATTATGAATAAAATTAAACTCCCTTTAACATCTCCTAAACACCTTGGATAATTGATATAGTAAAACTATCACAATGAGTATAAAACTGTGTATGCTGATAAAATATTTTGCCTGAAATGAAAATGTTTATTTTTTTAAACATCAGAAGTCATAGTTTCTCTTTTTTTCAAATATGCAGAGCTGACTTTGATCTGAGGGGGGGATGGAATTATACATCAGTCCAAACAAGCTCACCTGCTGTGACTTTGATTAACACCTGTGCAGCTGCAGCTGAACTTGGCACCTTGTGATTGGTTGATCACAAGGTGCCAAGAAGTCACCAGTATAAAAAGCCTCCCTCAGTTGTTTGGATCTAGGGTAAAGTGCTGTCCATCTGTATCAGACGTGCAGCTCCATTATGGCAGGTAAAGCTGGGTTGCGCTGCAGGTCACCTCAAACTGTGGAAGTCCTTCTGCTCCTGTACACTTTATCCCCAAGTTTATCTGGGTTTAGCTTGCAGGGATTGAGCAGGAACGCTGAACAGGATAAGGTAGTTAGTGAGGCCTCAAGAGTGGAGATAAGGACAGGGAGCATTCTCTTTAATGGGAAAGAGCTGAACTCCCAATCAGGATCTCCCTCTGCTGAGGCCACAAATGATGATGAACTGCTGCATGTTGATACAGATGAACCAGAAGGCTCAGGTGAGGTTTTCTTTGTCTAGTTATTTGCTAATTTGATGTGCTGCTTACAAAAGTCCAAAGAAAAAAGCCTGATACTAAAAAATGCTAAAAACCAAAGGGTATTAACTCTGTGTCTGAACTTCTGAAGGGATGTTTGCAGAGACATCACAGCTGAATGAGGTCATGGTCAATGAAGGATTATGGAGGCGCTTGAACCCTGCTCTGCATTGTGGTCAAACCAAGATGACGTTCATAGCCATGGCACCTGGAGCTGCTGATTTACAACTCGACATTGGTATTGTAAACAAATGCACACTCTTCTGGATAAGGGAACTTGTTTAAGCTGCAACTGCCTGACGTGGAATTCTGGCTTTGCTCTCTCTCATAGGAAATGAACATCCACTTCCTCTCACCCAATTGCCTGAAAGCTGCGGATTCTCGCTCCAGCAGAATGCTTTAGGTCTCGTTTTGGTTGCTCCCTATGATGGCTGTAATGTGATACAAGAGGTACAGCTCTACGCCTATTGAATTAACCAGCTAAAAATGTATATTGTTGCAATTGGGTTAACCACTAGTGAAGGTATTTAAGTTGTATTATTCAACAAATCAGCTTTATTTTGGGAGTTGTATTGGATTTTTCCAAAAGTTTAATTTAATTGATTTCAGGATTAGCCTGGTAATTGAAATGTACACATATTGAACAGATCATGTACATTGTAAACCAAATTGCCTGTTTCCCTTTCAGAATGGAAACTATGTGGTCTCAATGACGTGGCTAGAGGCTGAAGTAAAGTTGACCTGCCCCATTTTGCCAAGCCCTGATTCAATGCCAGCTCGGCATCCCTGGAATCATCCTGTGCCTCACAGGCCCTCAAGCTTTTATCGTTCTAAACGACATGTTTCCATCTATGATCATCTCAGTCCATATTGCTATTGGTACTACTCATATTTGAATCAAAACCCAACCATGGCTCTTACTACAACCACAACATGCAAACCGACAACGGATATACCTCAAAACCCTCCTGTATACCCTCCCTATATGTATTACCCTCGACACTACTATTATTACTATTATTACTACCCTCTTCCTCAGAGTGCACCTGCCACCACGGCACCTGCCACCACGGCACCTGCCACCACGGCACCTGCCACCACGGCACCTGCCACCACGGCACCTGCCACCACGGCACCTGCCACCACGGCACCTGCCACCACGGCTGTAAAAAGACCAACTGATTGAAGACAAAAACGACTAAACCATGTTCCAAACCAACAACCTCCAGCAGCGGCACCTATCCAGGCCAGTTGAGTCCATTTGTTCAGTATTACCAGCGCCCATTTGCTCCCGTCACTTCATATGCCAACAATAAGGCTCGCAAGCTCCCAGACTACCAAAAACATCTGCCTCAAAATGGTTACAAATCTGGCCCCCAGGCTCTAGCACACTCAGGTTTGGACTGGAGGGCTGCGCCATGGTTTTTCCACTCAACTGGGAGAGGCATTCATTAAATTCCAACTTAGAGCCTTATTCAAATGATAAGGCTAAAATTAACATTTGTCTGAATTAACTGGGTTGCAGTTTCTCAAACGCAATGTCTTATCTTTCAGGGGCTGCTGTTCTGTCATACTGCGCCTACAATAAACATGTTTTACTTGAGACTTTGTTTTCATGCATCTTGTGTTCTATATCCTGGTGGTTTGATAGTGGTAGAATAAGTTGCTCTACATTAGGATGTCTGAAAATCTCAAGTAGCTTGAAACTCTTGAAAGGTAAACATGTTTCCCTCCAGCCTGGAAAACCCATTGATGAGAACGGTATTCTATAACAAACCTACATTAGTCTACATAACAGGCCCAAATAATTTATAACTACTAAACATTTCTAAAGTGATTTATGGACTCTTTTTGTGCAAGATGGAAAATATTAATATTATTACAGAATATATATTTTACATCAATTGATGCAAACCTGCTGACTGGAAATGACTAAAAATCACAAAAGGGTAGTTATATTAACCTGCTAGTAAAGGTATACTAATTTGATTGGGTTGTCTGATTTTAAAGTTCAATTAAATTGCTTATTTACATTTTTTATTTGTCAACTTTTCTTTGACAGCTGTCGTGCCAATGACAAATTTCAAAAGCCAAACAAATGTTTGAAATACTTCTATAGCTGTTTCGAAACAAAGGCGCTACAGTGTTTGTTGACTGAATCCACTCATTGGTTTTTATATTTTCAGAAAATACAGGGCTTCATACTGTATAGTACTGGTATTGAGTATATAGGACTAGTTTTATACAAGGAAATGTATAAGTCACACCAGAGAACTCGCAAAGGCTGTTAAAAGTGACTGTAAATAACTTCAGGTGATGGGCAGTTTTCCTCTACATCCATATCTTCAATACTGAAAATATGGTGAGAACTATAATCTCAGGTCAGTCTTAACTGGTGCTTTGTCATTTCACAGGTTTGAAGGACAATTATCCATTTGCCGTTAGTCTCATTAGAAGAATATCATAGTAATCTTTAGAAAAGGTCATCTCAAGAAGTATGTTTTTAAATACACTAATGCTATGTTGGAATTTACTTTTTCTTTTTGGTCTTTTCCTTGACGATTACTGAACAATTTCCTGAGAAATCAATGCAAATGTTCAAAAACGCCCTCACTCACAATGTTGACAATAAAATAAAAAGATTAACTAATCGTGTTCTCAGAGGGGCCTGTCTTTGCTGGTCACTTGGTTCTACAACAAAATAGCATGCTAAAAGGTTTTTATGCCATTTCGCTCCATGTTGTCTCTAAACTTGCTTCACTTTCGAATGAAATTCATTGCTGTGTGCACCCACCCCATTCTGTCTGTTCTGATATATTTCCACATGGCGGTATCTCCTCCAGTCACCCCATGGCAAGACACACACGATCAAGGATCTCCACACATCACTGAGACTAAACCACACGTGACAACAGAGGCATGCAATGTCGGTCTATTCGAGGCAAGGATAGTCGGCATTTCATTTACCAATGCTCTAGAGCGTTAGTTGGCCAGAATTAGGGCACTGAGATCAGGATTAAAACTATTCTGCAGAGGCATCAGAACAGCAGTCGTCTTCTGCAACACTGTTGGGTTTTAATCGCTGCTTTTGCACTTTACTTGAAGCGTTTCATGGAATTGTCACATGTCTGCAACGAAGGTGAGTGCACTGTACAGCATGTGCTTTATATGTTTTTATTTGTATCTTAAAGGCAGATATGTCGTGGTTTATGAAACCTAAATCTCACTTTTGACCATATACAACCAACCAAAGGAAGGCACTAACATGCTGAAGAATTCTAGGTGGTGAATCGCATTATGTTCCCAAAGATGGATACACAAAGTAACAGACTACATAGTGCTTTCCCAGCAGCTAAAGCTAGTATGATAGATAGGGGTGATAGATAGAAATATGATTGATAAATACTCTGATGACAGAGATCACACATTTTACTCCAATCCACACAACTGCTATTCCAGACTTGAAGGATCTGTTCAGAGCAAAAAGCTGTGAAATTGATCACATCACATTACTTCATCATGCCCCTATAATACTATTGATTGACGTTGATGGTGAAAAGGGAAAATCAGTCTGGAGAATTAATAACTATTGAAAACATAAAAAATGCTGTGACATTCTTTAACATGGTTATTCTATTTATTTTAAACATGCTATAACAGAGAATGTAAAGACACCATGGAAATCGCAGAGGCTGATACTGCCAGCATTGGAGTGGTCAGTTTCAGAGAGCGATCTGTTCCCCTACTCTGAATATCTCCAGTCTATTTTGGCAATACCTCCGGCCAGAGCACTGAGCCCTTCCCTGAAACGTGACATTTGCCCCACCCTCTCGACACAGCTCGTCTTCATGGACGACTATGATGTGGACATGGACGAGGAAGAAGAGGGAGACCTATTCATGAGAAAGGCTACAGCAGGCCTCTGGTGGGAGGACTGTGGTGGTGATGGCAACAGTGATATACATCTCCAGAGAAGGGGGAGAGGCTGCATGGTAAACAGTCGCAGCTGGGCCGAGGAGCTCCAGGATATCTTTACACCACAGAGTGTGGACTGTTACAGCGGAGGGCGAAGCAGATTCTCCAGTATCTCTGTGAGTGATTTCTCCTTTTTCTGTTTCCTTTATCCACTTTCATGTTATTAGAAATTCCATGACATCTCATTACAGGATGAAAACCGACAAGATCAAGTCCAGGTGTCTGATAATAACAGACTTCTGAAACAATTAGACAGAGAGACAGATGGATTCAAATAATTATGCAGGACAAGAAAAACCTTCATGAGCTAGGGAAGTACAAGTGCAAAATGATTGTTAGTGGAAGAATAACAATTCTATACATAACGTCTAATAGAAGTCAAACAAGTTTATGAAACGCATTGTCAATTATTATATAAAAAATACCAACCTTGACCTACAAACAAACGAGGCTAATACAGACAGTAACAAAATAATTTAGATAGAGAGAAACTATCTCAAGTCAAAGAGCAAATGCTGATGATAAGATTTGTGAACATAATATAAGCTGCAGTCCTCTAGTGTGTCTGATTGTAAGTATAGTATAGTATAGTATAGTGTAGTTTAGTATAGTATAGTATAGTATAGTATAGTATAGTATAGTATAGTATAGTATAGTTTAGTATAGTATAGTATAGTATAGTATAGTTTAGTATTGTATTGTATAGCATAGCATAGCATAGCATAGCATAGCATAGCATAGCATAGCATAGCATAGCATAGCATAGCATAGAATAGCATAGCATAGCATAGTATAGTATAGTAGTATAGTAGTATAGTAGTATAGTATAGTATAGAATAGTTTAGTTAGGGTATAGTATGGTTAGGGACTGTGGGATTAGAATGGCCTGCAGAGATGCTGATGAGGGATGATGGATGATTCAAAATGTGTTGTTTAATCATCCCACTGCTGCATTGTGACACAGCAAAACTAGCTGTGTACGTGTGTTTTGTTTTTGTACGCACGTGTGGGCATGTGCACGTAGACTGGGGCCGGGGGAGCCGATTCCTTCAGTAGCCAAAACAAACGAGACAACATCTAATTAAAAATTCACTGCTCTGCTTTGGGTCGAGACGCAGACGCCATGACGGTGTGATGCTCCAAAGGGCTGAGATTCATTAGGGGAGGTTTCATTGATCAGCGGTGGCCTCTGTAATTCTTTTGTTTTCCACTGCTGCACACTCATTTATTTATCTGTCACCTCTTATCAGGACTCAACTAGAAACATCTAGTTCTCGTATTTCTTCTAATAAATGAAAGATAGCAAAGAGAAACCAGGAGAGCAGAGGAAGAAGGAGGAACAGAAAACAGAGCAGGAGCCGTGGCAGCACTGAGCAGCTCCATCTCTCCCTGTCCTCCTTCATTTTTCTCTCCTCCTCCGCTTCCGCCTCGTGCTACTCTTTCCTCTCCTGTTCCCACATTACTCCCCCCCCCTCCTCTTTCTCATGCCTCTCTGTTCCCTCCCTCCCTCCCTCTCCTGAATGGAGCTGCAGTATATGAGAGGGTCTCCTGGGTCTGGCTTCACTGCAGTGTAGAAAAGGGCTCGGCGACTGTTTCAGTACGATGCGCTGAAGGATGGTGCACCAGGAGAAACGCGTTTACCAGGTGTGTGCATTTGTTCCTTGTGTATGTGGTTGTGTGCCTTTTGAAGGGTGTGGCATATGAAGCAAAAATATTCCCAGGTATACATGATGGGTATCCATCATGGGTGTGCTTCTGGGGATGAATCAGCCATCTGGACGATGCATGTGTGATTGTAGAGGGAGTGTGTGTGTTTTCATGTGATATTTATCTGCTCATCACGGTGTTTTCACACCTTCTCTGTCAAATCAGCAAGGAATCCATCCAAATATGATCGGTGTCTTTGTGAATCATTAGCTGCTTTCTTCAATTTTTCATAGAATTATTCTATAATCTATAGTGAATTACAGTGACAATTCGATGTTTTTTCATTCCATATAGTGGATAAAATAAAGATAGTGTGTGTGAAGCTGTGGTTGTGTGTGTAGACAGCCGGCAAGGAGAACATTCGGTTGTCTGAGGAGGAGGAGCAGGAGGCACTGCGTTGGCTGGGTCAAGGCGATCAACTATGATTTATGTTCTTACATCACAATCTCATATAATGAGTGTGTGTGTGTGTGTGTGTGTGCAGGGCCGGTCTTGAGGTAATTTAGAGAGAGAATCAGGTCACATAAGAGAAACATCTCCATTTTTGCTGGTGTTATACAATGACTGTTGGTGATGAGGGTGTGTTTCACAGACACACACACGTAGGAAATGTAGCAAATTCTGGCATTTGGCTCAATCCCAGAGTACAGATATACTTTCCATGGTGCCAGAGTAGAAAATCCTGCTGTGCTGAAGCATTTCTTTTTAATGCCTAGAATACAGTGAGACTTTGAAGATCAAACGGGCCAAAACAATTTTGTATAGTTGACAGAGACAAGCCAGACGGCATCCACAGCTGAGAAGAAGGGAAAATGATAGATCCACGGAAGGATGTAAATTAAAGAAGAGGAGGAGGAAATGTTTCTGGAAACCTCTGGATGTTGAGAAGTGAACACACCATGCCTGCAGAAAAATATGAGAAGAGGACAGAGGGATTGTGGAGAAATACAAGAGCAGAATGGAATCTTCACACAGTTTACTATGGATACAGCAGCTGCTGTCTTCATGATGGATAAGGTAGCAAGGGAGAGAACAAAATGAAGTCTTAGAGCAACTAGAGTCCAATGACCTTAAAGATTTGTAGCGGTTAAAAGGAGAGAATTGTTGATTTCTTCACTGTAGACAGAAACAGACTCGTGTTGAATATAAATGGACGAACACTGGAATACAGGATATATTTTTTTTTCTGGTCCATTCACTCCTGAGAGCTGTAGTCCTATCTCAGGATGCATCAGGGCTAGGGGACATCTTAGACAGGTTGTTGGCAGGTTAACAGTCTATGACATAGCAAACACAGAATGAGCTAGAATGGCCCTCAGGACCTACTCGAAGGTCCAATAGCCCTCTAAAATTCAATCAAGCCGATTTCGTCATCAAGGTCCACAAATCATTCACTGGGAAATCAGGGAAAATATGCAAAGTTAATGAAAGTGAAAACATTTCCTGGATCCGTCCCCTGATACAGTTCCCATCAACATTTCGGGGGTTCTTTGCTAACCCATACGGCATCCTTCCACCAAGTATCAGACCAATCTGTTCAGCCTATTAAGCAGCATACTAACACCTACAGACAAGCACAAATGGAAACATAGCCTCTTCGGCGGACGCATTAAATGTATAAAAACTCACATTTGCACCTGCGAGCAAAGGCAGGGTTTCTGTGGGACTGTGGTTAGGAAGTCAGAGCATATGATTTGCCTTATGGGCCTTTTAAATCAACGTATAATTGTCGTTCTTTACTGCCTGTATAACAATGAGAGCCCGGAAATGTGATTTGTTTTTTTCTGTTTATGGCTGTAAAACATTTCGAACATGATATTTTGGGTTAAGTGATTACTAAGAGAAAGAGAAGAAGTCTAAGTGCTGATGTCTGCAGCTTCTCTTTAAGTGTATGGAGGAGAAGACGAGAAGGCTTTTAACCTACTTTATAATTAACTTAATGTAGTTAAAATGTGTATAAACATAAAGACAGTTGGATTATCTTCATGTGATCGGCAGGAGCTGTGTTTGCAGTATCTGTTTATCTACACCTTTCCCTCCAATCCACATTCATTCCTCCTCCATATTGTGTTTTCATTCCATCCTCCTTTCAACCAGACAGTGCTTTTGGTACCACAAAAAGTATGAATAGCCCCAAATCTAAATATCGATTTATACACTCATTTCGATAATTTCCTCTCATGACTATTTTCCACTTGATAAATCAAGCAGGGATGGAGGAGCAGTTCAACACTTTGAATAAATCAATGTTCTTTGTATTCATGCGTTTTTCTGCGTTTCTCACAGGCCCAGAGAAACGAGAGAGAGTCCATCAGGCAGAAACTTGCCCTTGGCAGTTTCTATGACGACGAGCCTGTCATCTACACCAGCTGCAGCAAGAACGGCCCATCCTCCCGGTAGGTTTGAAAAAAAAACACATGTGTGTGTGTGTTTGTAAGTGTTACAGTTTGATCAATAGAGCTTTTTGAAACAATATTTTCATTTCACATTTTACATTTGACACTGGAGCTCTAGAAATATTTTATTTTAGGAATAACTGCACAATAACAGTGATATATTCCCTACTTTAATTTATTATAAATTCACAGGATATAGATTTCATATATTTAAAATCCCAAGTGTAAAACCTTTAGATTGTATATGGGTCTTGTTTAAGTAGCCTTCTAATTTAGACATTCAATGCAATACTTACTCATCATAGTGACAAACCAATAAATAGGTATTAGTTTAAGCCACCAATGAAAACAATGTCACTCCTAATCTGGCATATTAATATTTGCAGATAGAGTGAAATATCCAATTTATGGATAAAGGACTGTTTCATTTGAAAATAATTAAAGCAAGTTATTATCTTATTAATCCTAAAGGTAATTGTTCTGCAAAATCTCGCTCGAGAGTTACTATAAGAAAGAATAATATCAATAATGAGGATTAACAGAGGACAAGTGCCTTAATATATAACAATACAATTGAGATAAATTGTAAAAAAACATAAAAGAATAAACGGGAAACGAGACGAAGAATTAAAAAGCAGTATTAGAGATTATCAAATGAAATGCAAATATTGCACATGATAATGAACGCGTTAAAGTACATTCCGTTTATATAATACTATGCGTAAGTAATCTTGCACATTTAGCACACTATGATGAAAGAGTGATATTGGACATGACAAAGCCGACAACAGGACAGTTTTTCTTTTCTCGTAAAAACTTGAACTTTCGGAAACACGTTACCGGAGCCCTGTCTAACAAATCCGAGCAGTTATTCAACAACCATGAGAGGGAGCTGTTCAGCAGCTCACTACATCTAAAAACTGAGAGAAAAGGACCAGAAAACAATGCCTTGTTCACTCAAAGCTCACCAAGACAAATGTCAGAGTGTTCTGTGGAAACTGGTTCATGAGGAGGTGAGTTACGGTGAAAAAGGCGGGGTGAAGTAACAATTGGAATTATCTTCCACTTATCTCTGTGTTAGCGTAGGGATCCAGTAGCCGCTTGAGTGATGGTGCAAAAGTGAAAGTGAAAGGTTTTGTTTACAGTCATTGAAAGGGGAAATGACGTTGGACTGAACAATCACTGGTTTACTCTCCAGCAGCAGAACAAAGAGGCATGGAAATAGAGTGGAAACGGTGCAGCACAGAGGAGACGGCACGATGGTTAACCTCACGTGTGATCCGTCCTTGAGGCAGAAACTAACGTGCCGCGGCTTCATGAATCACAGAGAATTAGAGAAGTGTCTCACGCCAAAATGAAACATTTTCCAATGAAACATGACATTACAGACTTCTGGGCTGATGTTTAAAACAGTTTGTGGTTGATACATACAATGCATCCTAAAGCTTGCACCCCAAAAAGGTAAACATATAAATCAGATGTAGAATCAAAATTTGAAATCAAACTGAAGAAAATCATTTTCACATTTAACTGATATTTCATATGTGTAATTGAGGTTTGTGACATCCACAGACACCTGTATACATACACACACACACACACACACACACAGTGGAAAGAGTTGCACTAAATCAGACACAAGTTGGTTAACCAAAGCCACTACATCAACTACAGGACTCTATTTGCACAACAGCTTTGACCTGCATTGGCTCTCTGCGACGGGCCCTCCTCCTTCTACTCTTGAGGGGGCGTTTGAACGATGGGCTGTCCCTCCATGGCAGTGGCCTCTATTTGAGGAAGTGCAGATTTGTCTATATGTCTGTGAGTGTGTCTCAAATTGTCCTGAAAGAAGAAGTGGTGCCTGACATGAGTCAGACCCTATGATTGGTGGGGATGGGGTCATGTGATCTCCTCTGGAGGTAAGAGTGCACCCTGGGATTTAGTTTGGGTTGGAAATTCCGACACCAGCGTGTCCAGTTAGGGACATTTTGTGTGTGTTATTGTCCTCATCCGAATAAAGGCTGGAGGGGAAGGTTACTCTGGGTTCTTAGGTTCTTTCAGAGTATCATGATCTGGAACTCGGTGAAATGTGTTTTGAGCTGTTGGAAAAGCTGAGGTTGAGGTTTCAATGGCTCCAGTGTAACTGCTGTGACGAACCCGAGGGAGGTTTGTCCCTTGAATTGTTTCCCTGAAGTGATCAGTTGCTTTTCTTTTTGCGTGATGAGCTCACGACATGGCACCATGGCCAAAGGTACCCGGACGCCTGAATATAGTAAAATGGTCTGTATTTGCAAAACAGCTTTTCTAGTCTTTATAGGACAGTTTTTCCATTTCTTAATACAGTGCATGTATGTGCACCACTTTCTCTATCACACATCACTCACCTGCTGCTGGTACAGTCGCCAGGGGGAAGGTGGGCTTCAAGGTCTTGCCCAAAGGGCTCTTCATCAAGCAGAATTGAACCAGCGAACTTCTGGTTAGATGACGTGGCACTGTAGTTTCTGAACAGCCATTGAACAAGTCGTTTCAAAAGAATGGCAATAATCTGCTTCTATAACAGACAAAAAAAACAACACAAATATTCCATCTTTGCAACAACAAAACAGTTTGACTCGTCTTGTCTTACAAACTGACTCGGACAATTTCCTGTGTCACCTGGCACATTAGGAGCAGCAGCAGTAGAAAGACCTACAAAACGTTTAGCTTTTTGTGTGGAAATTACAATAAATGAAATGAATTTGCAATTATTCTGTTAAGAATCCTACAAATGCTTGAATATCTTCCTCAAACATTACCCGGCTTCTCCACTCCTTTCTTCATGATAAGTGACTATGCACAATTTTGTCAGATATCTTTTTCGAAACATCTTCTTCTTGAGGGTAAATATAAATACCTAAATTCATACCTGACCTCACATGGTACGGTATCTGTCTCCTGAAATGTTTGTTTGTTGTGTGTGAATAAAATCAATAATTTTCCCAACAGGTTTCATAATGACTCAAGCTTTTTGAGCGTCAGTGACTCAACACCGACTCTCTCGTGTTCTGTGTGTTTCTCCTCAGGCTGCAGGGCGGGGTTAACCTTCAGGTGTGTTTTGTCAATGACAGCAACAGTGACAAAGACAGCGATGCGGAGGACAGCAGGACAGAGACCAGTCTGGACACGCCGCTTTCACCTGTGGTACGCCCTCTGTTTCGGTCTCGTCCCACATACTCTCATTGCTCTTTATTATTACAGAGAACCCACATTCGCTGTTACCTCATCATGTCACTTACACTACTTCCCCTTCCAGAGCAAGCAGAGCTCTTCGTTGTCCGACCGGGACACGGCAGAGGAGGACTCGGACCCGTTAGATGACTGCAGCGGGTTCTGGCGGGTGCAGCGGAGACTGCAGGAGGAGGCCAGGGTGGCGCTGGCCCTAGCTCGACCCATGGCCCGCATGCAGGTGGAGGTGGAGAGGCAGATACAGCTGCACAGACGCTCGCCTGTGGCTGACATGGTCAGTCAGTTAGAGAGAGAAACACAAATCAGTACAGAATAATACAGTCAACACAACACAATAAATGCATGCTCTAATCTAACCCCCAACCCTAACCCTCACACACAAGAGATCAGAAAATCTGATCCACTCAGGATGTTTGCGGACCCAGACACAAACATAGATCCAGTTGATCAATACTGAATAACTACGTTTTTGTCTTATTTCCAGCTGTGGTGCACGATAAACAGCATTTTCCTCTCTTTCTCTGTTTGTGTGTTTACATATGCAGCTTCCCCATTTGCCTCACATCAGCGAGTGCTTGATGAAGAGGAATTTGAGGCGAGGGGACATGAGGGACATGAGTCTCGGACAGCTGCAAGTCATCACAAATGACCTACACTCACAGATCCAGAGTGAGTAGAACAGATCATCTGAAAGACATTCGAGAAACTCAACAAATCCCCTGTTCTTATATGCAAACCGCTTTTTCTTTTAAGGCTGGGGAGCTTTATGGTCTTTAACTGTCAAGGAACATCAAATGAGGCTTCAGATATTTAAAGAGTTAACAATCGATCAGACTTAAAAACCTGACAAAGGAAAATAAAAAAGTTTATGGTTTTTCAATGCATTATCAAAGAGCAGAGTAGAATAGAACTGTATTGTCCAAGTGCAAAATTGTCTTCTGTTCACCAATAATGAGCAACATGAGGACACATAAACAAGATAGAAACAATGAACAGACACAGAGTCATAGAAACAAGCGACCACAACAGTAAGTTAAACAGGCACATCTGTGGAATAGATGTGCCTTTGAGGAGTTATAAATACTTATAGTAAATGGATTGAAGGAATTAAATAAAAAAATACCTGTCTGATCTGACACAGGTTTGAATGAAGAGCTGGTGCAGTTGCTTCTAATGAGGGATGAGCTGCATGTGGAGCAGGACGCCATGCTGGTGGACATAGAGGACCTCACCAGGTGAACATCTCCTCTCTCTACCCTCTGTCAAATTCTAAGTAAGCTGTGTTTGGACATTTACTGGACGTCCGTGTGCTCAAGTCTTATTCTTGTTTTTTTGCGACAGGCACGCTCACAGCCACCATCGGCAGCAGGCAGACAAGGCCATCTCTAAATAAACACATCGCCCGGTCCTCACGTGTGTCCGTCTGCACGTCATCCCACCCGCATCGCTCCATGGAGCGTCACCAGTGTTACTTATGAAACTCCATCTGTGCTGACTGTTTCTGAAGAGCTGATGTAATATGTGTTGCCAGGATGTTGTCGCAGGCCAGAGGAGGGGGCTGCTTTCTGTATGAACACAGCTGAGTTTGTGCAGGCTTCTCACTTCCACCTCGGCATGATTAACCAGAGCATATTTCACAGATGCTGGGGAAACACTTTGACCTCATTCCATCCCCATCACTGATTTACCTCTTTATGACTTTTGCACAGTACACTCATGTACATGTATGTTAGTGCAGTAAGGGAGAGGAACGCCTGCACACTTTATTTCTCACTTCTCTCAGAAAGGATAATGACTTTCAGGGACATGAAGATCAGTTGGACTTTGTATTTCCTTTGTCTCTATAGTGATCACGAAGATGTATCCATTCTTGTCAATGTATTCACTTCTTTCTTTCACTATAAGCACTGTCATCACTTTTTAATTCACTATTAAACATCTATTGTCTGAGCTGTTGCTAAAGAAAGGATTAACATTTGCAGCTCGTAGCGTCACCGGTCGAAATGCTTCACAGAAGTCTCCTAAAAATCCTTCTGACGGTTTCTAGCTTTAAAGGCTGTGTGCAATAAGAAGCACTTTAAGAGATAACATTTTGGGACAAATTTGGCGATACTTGATACAATCAACAAAATGAAGAGATGTCGGTGGAAAATGATTTGGGGTGAAATGAAGCAGAAGGGAAGACAGGTTGACGTGAACGACCTCCAAATAATGAAAATATGCAATGGGATTTCTGTTAAACTGAATTAACCAATGCGACAAAAGGAATTATAAGATTAAATACTAATTATAAATGATAGTCTATATCTCTTTCATCTGTTTAAAATGTTTATGGACACGCAGTATGTAAATGTTAAAAGATTATAAGGATGAAGGACAAGCCCTGTGTGTGTTTAGGAGCTTTATAAGAATGTCAGTTAACACAAACTTTATTTTTTCTTTCGTTTGCTCCATTGATCAATGTACTGTATAATGATTGTATAAAAAGATCCATTAATAAACGCTTCAATGGTGTGAATATTGCTTGTGATTGAATTTGCATTTTACAAGTTCCAGCTAAATCTGAATAAGTCCATTTTCCCACTCAAGTAATGTGCACAACGAGAGTGAGTCTGCTCTCATTCATGTATTCAGCTTGAGAATCACACCAACGGGTGCAATTTAGTTTCTCTGCGTATTCACACTTCTGTTGACACTTATGTAAGAGACGGGAACAGCTCTGACTGCAGGGACCAAAATAACAGTTGGTTACACTCAGCTTAGCTAAATACACATGTTGAATTTGTATCATTGTCTAAATAATTTGGTTCTAAAAATAAAAAATGGCATTTATGAAGTATAAACCTGTATTAGGATTGAAACAAGGCCTTCCCATTAGTGAATAGAAAATGCGCTTCTTACATGCATATACAATATTACAATGGCAAAGATTGCATCAGAGTCCATTTTTATAGCTGAATTGAAGTGATTCAGTATTAAACCAAATGAGAGGGAGCAGATGATAAGTCTAAGTCACTGTAAATCATTTTGTTACGGTTGTTTTGTATGTTCTTGAGAGACACTCAGGGTTGTCCTAGTCTCAGAGCCAGGACAGGATAGGAACTCCTACAAATAAAACGTTAAACTAATCAAACACATTCCTGCAGAGGCCTTGAGGCTCTCAGGTCAAACACCTATGATACAAGACTTTGGTTATTATATACACAATAATATAAAGATTAACTCACAAATTCCTTATTAGTAAATCTTATGTAAAATATAATTGAAACACAAATAAGTATTTTGCCTGCTGGATATTGTTGCTTGTCGCACCTCTAACTGTATCTTAAAGTAAATTTTGTCATTAGAAGCCAAAGTCTCATTCGTATTTGGACAGAATTCATTTTACAATTACCCTTTAAATTCAACCCAGCCCCACCAAATTACACAAACAAATATCAGCTCCCTAAATTTGGCAGATATTTTAAATCAGACGTTTTATATCAAGATCTCTGCAAATGTTTTTGTTATGTTGAAAAATGCCCTATCTAGCCATCTTAAAGAAACATGATCTGCCCACTGATCTGAATCTGCAACAAAATGTAATAAGTTCTTCCTCCATGTCCCTATCAAACAAACAAACATTCACACAGAAGAAAACATAACCTCCTTGACACCAGTAATAATTTTTAATGATTCATAATAATGGTTAGGTTTGTAAGTTTTTATTAAAAAAGCAACCTTTACCAAATTTTTGATTCCTTACGAGCTTTTGTCAATCCCTTTTTTCTTTTACTGTAACACGTAAAGTTAATAATAATACATTTCTTTGTTTTTGACTATTGCACAATTGGTCAATCATCTTAGACATTTACAGAACAACATACATGCTGATTTCACTCTGAAGTCCCCAACATGAAAACGTCAACAAAGAACACCCCCCAGTGTGAATCTGCATGGGAACCTCAGGATAGATGTAAAGGCCTTTTACTCAGCGGCTGTGGTAATTCCAGTTTCACCGAACCACTTGGTGGTATAGTGTGGGGGAAAAGGAAATGACACAACCTTGACTTTGCTCTTTCAATTTACAATAGGGTGTCAATGTGCTGCTTTAAAGTGAGGGAAATCCCTACATCACCCTGTGTATATAACACGTAACAACATCTCAGTCCATTCAAAGTCTGGACTCACAGTTGTATCAAACATGCTGCTCACCAAGCTCTGTGAGTGTATTATCCACAGACTGAACAATGCTTTAAAAATTCCAGATTGAATTAATAACATCGGTTTTCTCTCTTTTTGACAGACGTCCCTGCTGCACTCCTGCTCCTCGTGCTCAGCTGTCCTCTGTGGCACGTCGGCCAGTCTCTGCCGATGATGGGTAAAGGACCGATTACGGACTCCTGCGTATCACATGCACAGAAGCTTCTACGGAACATCACCGATGTCCTTCTACCGAACATCACCAATGTCCTTCCAGAGGTACGCACATGAGGCTGAATGAAGATGAATCTCTGTATCATTATCTTTAATTCACAGATTTAAAGAAACAGCTCTTTCCTTGTCTTAGAATGACCTGTTCTTTGGGTTTGACTGCTCCAAAGCAAGTGTGGAGCTGAACATGGCGACTGATACACCATCTGTGTGTGCACCAAAGGTACATGATGAAAGCTCTATAAGACAAAAAGAGTATTCTGAAATCAAAACCATGATTGTAAAACAAATAACAGTACTATATTCCAAAGTATGGCTGCTTGTGTAACGCTTTATTATGTCACAATACAATTCACTTTTGGTAAATACTCAAATGAACTCTGATTGTTCCACAGGGATCAACATGCACTGGAACCACTAAAGCGGAATTTGATCAGGTAGGTCAAGTTGTGCTACTTTAAGAATAACTTAACCTATTCCAATCCTCAATAAAAAAGTAAAATATATTATTTCTACATTATGTTATAATGATTATTACGATTATTATGATTTTATTGTTTGTGACAACACGTTGTTCTGCTTTTGCCAGAAATCATGTCTGGAAAACATCGGGGAGGATTTGCTTCACTACTACAAATTTCTCGTAGCTCAGCCGAAGGGTTTGCTTGGGCCAACTGTTCAGCTCAGAGCCCTGATGGAGGTAACTCAACCTGTAGTAGTTTAGCACCACGTCCCATTCTGCTCGGATCTGTTTTTGATTAGATTTCATGTGAAAAGTTACAAGGAAGGATTTAGTTTAGAGATGCTACAACAGAGAAGTTTCAAGTGGAACCACCACACCGCTAAACCTCACAACAGCAGCTCTTGCCCTATTGGACACACAGTTCAGTGATAAACGTGAATCCTTTGCTCCAAACAGAACTGCTTCCCATGGTCTCTGTCCACAGACTTGGCCTCAAAACAGGTAAGTGATGCCTTTCACTGACTCACACTTGTTGAAATACCATTTTTATGTTGTATAACTGAACAAATCCTTCATTATCCTTCATCAAGGCTCCTACGGACAGTCCGAGCACCTTCGATGAGAGACTGAGACTCTGCAAAGTGCTGAAGGGCTTCCACGTCCGCACCATCACTATCAACAGAGTCCTTGGATACATGAACTCCGGGGAACACACTAAATAAATTCCCTGCAGTGCTTTAACACAATGATAGTTTCAGAAAGCTACACACAGGACCACTTTAGTTACATAAACTACAGTAATAGATTGTGTCCCATTTTAGTTGTGAGAGAAAATACTATAACTTAAAAGTGACTATTTATTATTATTTATACTATTTATAAAAAATGTTGGGCTATTTATTTTCACTATTTATTGTTGGTATTCACTTGGTTCTGAGAATCATGAAATAAAAATTGTTTTCTTGCATCAATCCAGCTGATGTCACGTTCATTTGTTCAATCTTTTTACTTCAATTCCAGGAAATGTGCCACTGTGAGAAGATTTTAGTTACATCGTCACAGCAAGTATTGATCACATTTAGTTATCGGGCTTTACTTCGTTTAAGTACAACTGATAAACAAAACTATAATATGTGTCTTTAGCAGGAAAGAACAGATTTAATGATCCTGAATTCCTCAGAATTGGATTTTCTTATTTTGCTACTAGACAATGAGAACGTACCTGAGTTTATTTAACTGGTTTCAACTCAACCCGAGCATCTGAGCCTTCTGAGAATCAATAAGCACCAACAAAATGCAGGATGGTGTTATCGTTCATTTTGAAAACCCACTGATGATAATCAACAAGTTAAAGTGAAGGTTAACTTATACTGTCATTCATCCCCATATGAATTAAACAGCTGAACAAAATGGTGTTTCTGCCAGGTCAAATGTTATTGTTATAAAATGGAAAAAAGGATCATACAAATAATGCAGTATATTTATTTGATATTTAGTAGCTATATAATATCTATTATTCAAATTATACTATTCAATAAAAGTATATAACTTACTATCAGGTAAATAATATTCGTAAAAAATAATTGTATATAAAGAAGGAATTGAGTCAGTCAGAGTAAATATTCAGTATCAGATACGTCCAGTACTGCAAGATGAAAGTAAAACATTGTTATTTTTTATCGGTGAGAACAATGTTTTGAAAGTGTGGGTAAGCAGAGTGAGGTATTCATAAAACCTTACCAAAAGTGAAAACCAGGAGCACAACTGACCTTTGTGGCTGCATGAGGTTGAGAGCGACCTCTGACGTTGTTACCACAGAAAACAGATGACACCATTTCCTGAAGTGCTGGATAAGAATCCCACACATAGACACAGATATAATAAATTATATTCTAATGTAAATACTGTAATATTGTGTTTTCTGTGTGATTGCATATTCTTATTCAGCTTCTTTTATATATCGTATTATAATGCACATGTTTTATAAAACCTTTTATCTATTTATACTCGTTACGTTTTTACTATTCGTTATCTTCTTGATCTTTATATATTTATATTGTTGGCAACTGTAACAAAACCCAATTTCCCCCTTTGGATCAATTCAGTATTTTGGAATCCGCTAAATTTGGAGGAAGACATTCTGGGAAGTAACCACACTGTCACTGGTATTTCAGAAAGCCTAAAATACAAGTTAAACTGTAAACATCCTTGTTATTAAGTTAATAAGCTAAGTTAATTCAAGTTTAGTTCGATTAACAGAGGGACAATATATTTGTTATTTTTTCAACAAAGAAATCATCATGCTTATATATATATACACATATATACATATATGTATATTCTCTTTATTATTATTGAATTTGATTTCTTTGTTCTAGTCTATTGCATTTTATACCTTTACTTGATCTCTTGTTTACTTAATTCTGACAATCTGATACTGTGACGAGTGAACTACCCTGGAATCAATCAAATTAATATTACCTTACCTTACTTTACCATATCTTAGCATGCCTTATCTTATCTTAGTCCAAAGGGCTCAGATCAGGGAAACCCTCATCATTTGTCTCTTTGTGACTCATCCTCACACACATTGAACTTCTAATAAAGGGAAAATAGAATGAACTGATAAACAGTTACAGTGACATCTAGTGGATAGCAGCACACACCACATGTAGATCACCCAAAGAACTACAATATAAACAAAAGGTATACACCGTCACGTGTAGTCTGTATATATTATAGATGTATATAAACATGAATGAATAACTGTCAGCTGAATAAACTAACACAGTGATGTTGATGTGTGTTTGGTGGCTCAGACCAGACCAGGTGTGTGTGAGTGGCTCAGCTCAATCAAGGGAAGTGACTTAAACCTGAGCTCGTGCTGGAGCGCGTGTCTTCCAGAGCGTTCGAGCCCGAGGATGGAGCCAAACCTGCGGACAACCACTGCACCGTCTCCCTGGTGGATCATCGTCATCCTCATCTCAGTCTCCACACTCACAGAGAGCCGGTTAGTGCAGAACACCAGCCCCACCTGGACACCCAGCTACACCCATCAGCAGCAGCCGCAGCAGAGCCCGGAGCTCGGAGCGCGGCCTCGGCCTGTGGTGCTCCGGTGCCACCCGGACTCCATGGAGGTCGTGGTGCAGGCGGACTTGTTTGACACGGGCCTCGAGGTGGACGGCAGACACCTGCGGCTGGGTTCGGACCCAGCAGCCGAATACAGTGCGTGTAGCGCGGCCCCGTCAGGAGAGGCTGAATTCACCATCCGGGCCCATCTCATGGACTGTGGCACCAAACTCTCAGTAAGCTTCGTGCTGTCTTAATGGACATCCAAGTGTGTGGGTGTTATTTTGTTTACACATTGTTTTATATCAAGATAGAAATGCTGATTGGGAACTATTGATAATTGTAACGATAAAGGATAGAGGTTCTCATATATTGCTATTTATGATAATTATTTGTATAAAACTGTTGCCCAGCCCTATATGTCAGACACTTTAGAATCAGCAGCTGATAAAATGACCTGTCAGTGTTCAGGTAATTCAACTTAATGTTGCTAAGTAGACAATGCTGAAAAAACGAACACTGTTCTTTTCCAGTCTACCAAAGACAAGATCATCTATTCTGCTGTCCTTGTCTACTCACCTGAAACTTCCTCTGATGGTTTGCATCGATTGGATGGTGCAACAATTCCAGTTGAATGTCATTATGAAAAGTAAGCACATTTTGACACGGTGGGTTGGAGGCAGTTTTGTTGTATGATTCCTAATTTAGTGCTGAGACTGAATCTTGAGAAAATGGTGTGACATGTCTATTTTCAGGAGGTATGCTCTGGATGGCATTTCTCTGCAGCCCACCTGGATTCCTCTCGTCTCCACGACCTCGGCTGAGGACCAGATCGCTTTCAATCTGCGAATCATGACTGGTAAAATTAGGATGTCTGTCAGAAGTATCTCATGAAACATTTGTATGAGAGATGCTTCACTTTGAATAACACTGTTTTCCATTTTATATTATTTTTAGATGACTGGCAGTTTGAGAGGGCATCTTACTCGTATTTCCTGGGTGACCCCATTCACTTTGAAGTCTCGGCCATCCTGGGTAACCACATGCCCCTGCGAGTCTATGTTGACCAATGTGTTGCCACAGCAACTCCTGATGCAGAGGCAAAAATCAAATATGTCTTTGTTGATCATTATGGGTGAGTGCCATGACCACAGTTCACCCATCACATACATGATTGCAGCTTAAGTCAACAGCATTTGAACTTTATTTTTTCCTTTGCTGCTGCTACAGATGCCTTACTGACGCTTACCTGACAAACTCCAGCTCCCATTTCCTACCAAGAGCTAAGGAGCACCAGCTGAGATTTCAACTGGATGCCTTCAAGTTCTACCAAGAGCCCAGAAACCAGGTCGGATGCAGTTCCTGTCTGTTTTTCTATCAAAGTCCCACTCCAGTAGCTTAATACACCCCTCTAAAACTTTTCTTTGTTTCTCAAAATTACGTATTCAAACGGTTTGTCATGGGAAAAAAATCCCATCATGTCCTTTAAAGAAGGCTTGAATGTAACTACACCTTTCTCATTTCGTGGCTGGGATGTATAAACTTGGTATATGTCCTGCCTGTGCTCTTTGGCATTGCAGCCGAATACAATTGAAGTAAATGGCGACCACTTCTTCAAACGAAAGATATTTATTTACATTTGAAGAAGTGATCCCCAGTTAGATTAATTGTATTGTTGGCTGCAACAATCTATTTGATGCCTAAAAGAGTAGTTTGATTGTATTCCACACTAATGTCGCTCCATAGGTCTACATAACCTGCTACGTGAAGGCTGTTCTTCTCACATCAACTGTCAGCGCACAAAACAGGGCCTGCTCTTTCATTGAGAACAGGTAATCTGTTATACTGTTGAGTTTCATAGTTAACTATGGCCAGTTAGGTTTCACAGAATCATCTAATTCGATAATGTCCTCCTTGCCCAGATGGAGGTCGGTTGATGGGAATGACCAGGAATGTAGAAGCTGCGACATCTCCAATCGGATCGAGGAGCCTCCACTCACAGAGGCCCCCGACGCCATCGCCTGGTCCAACATGATCCCGCAGGAAGGTTCAGTCCAGAACCGACCCGGACAACCTCCAGCCACTTACATGCGCCTGAGGCCACACGACAAACCTCATCAATCCTCTGCTAGATTAATGAAGAGAGGAACAGAGCAGAGAGCAGGTGGGTACAACAGATATTACGCATACTAATTAACTTTTCAATCAATCTATAAGTAATTCAAACTTGTGTACCATTTACATCTCCCATTAGACTCTATCTGATTTTGCTCACCGCCAAAAATACATATCCCCTATGGACCTTGACTCAAACTAAACGGTGATATCTAAGTGATCGTTCGACAACACAAATGTTTAAATTTCAAGAGTGAATTCCTGCATTAGGTGGTTTGGTTTTAAATTATTCATTGAACTTTCAGTGCAGCTGAAAAAGCCTTTCACGTTTTTATGACACCTAATGTGATTCGTTTTTCCAGAAGGAACTCTACAGCTGGGACCCCTCACTGTGCTCCCATCCAGAAAATATGTATCAAGTCCAACAAATTCAAGAACTGTGCTTTCACTGAACAAGACCACCTGACACCGAGGGTGGTACACTGGAACATTAATTCCGCTGCTGTGAACGGGAAACGCATCATCATTTGACTGTCACCTGACTTGAGATAATTGTTCCTGGGAACTCTGATTTCAAGAATTTTCAATCTAACCACTTTTATGTACTTCAAACTGTATTTCTGTTCGAGTTGTGTTTTCTGTAAAAATGTTTTTTCAATAACCGTTTTACACCATCGACCTGGTGCTTTTTCTTTTATCTGCCTCGTGTGAGAACACAATTTTCTCCATGATGCGATATCTGATCTTTACAAAATTCCACATCCTGTAGTTCTTGGCCAAGAACTCGATATGGCTTCAGCAAACAATTTAATTTGTATTGGATTTTAAGCACTCAGACTCATTAGGCCCGAGCAGCAGAGGGATGCGTTGTGTGTTTGTGTGAAACATCCAGACGTCCACCGTGTATATTCACCCAACACAGTACAGGATATTTTGAACAGAGAACAGTAGACATGCTATTAGGGAGTACTTCCCTCCATTACCACCCACAGCCTACTCATCATGTAGTCGTATAATTGATTAATCATTGCGAGGAATATATAATGGGATCTAAAATGCTTGCTTTGCTTGCCACTTCCAGTAAAATCAGACCAATTTCTTTGTAATAAAGCCCCACGGCTGCTATTCTATCAAAAGTATCCTTTTTGAATATCTTTGTTACTTCACTCAGTTGTTAGTTTAAAAAAAAAGAGTTGCAAGTTAAGTATCTGTTGTAAAAATGCTGGTTTAAATGTGTTGCTGCAGTCTAGCTATAGGTCTCAGCAAAAGCCCTCGGTTACAGGGGCAGCACTTTGCACTTATAGAATCATATGAAGCTGCTAATCATCCAACAGTGACGTGAACCAAAACACTGCAAGCTTTTAAGTGCTGAGCTGACTTGACCTCCTGATCCACATTAAGCAGTATTAATATTGCAAGTGGAAATGGATCTTTGTGCTGTTGCCAGGTGGAACATTTTAAGTATAGTTGTGTCAGCACCACGGACAGTGCCCCTTGTTTTCTATTCCATGAAACCACGAGGTCTTGTAATGTCCCCTCCTGTCTTTAGAATCAATCAGGGGTCATTTGTCGGCGCGTCCCACGTTTGTCTAAGCGATTTCCTGGGCGCCGGTCGCATAATAAGCCACTGGATGTAATAACCTCCTGTGTTTACGACTTGCTTGACGGCATCATTATACCTGCTAAGTGCATATGAGTCCTGGGAAAACTGAAGTACACTTAAGAGTTAATACCAAGCTTGTTAGAATATGTGTACATGGCAGAGACAGTACATGCACATTCAGCTCACTGTGCTTTTGTGAACACTCGGTGTGGACTATTCAATGTGTTCGTTTCCCTTATTTGTCCCCTGTTTGTGCTTCCTGTGGTCATGCTTGCGCGCTGCTGGTGGCTCTGCGTCCGCCTTCCATCCAGCGCATCTTTCAGCGTAATATCTTCAAGTGATTCGTCGCGCCAGCATCCTGTTTTTCCCAAACGTCTCTACCAAGCCTCGCTGGATCATTACCTTCTTGTTGTGAACAAACCAGCGATGTTTTTCCACCGATGCCAAATGATGGTGACGGTCACTGTTTGCTTTCTCCTTCGCACGGTTGTTTATTCCATCAAAAGATGCGGACCGAACATTTGCCGGGACGACCAGATCTGCTGCGCGCCGGGGAACGACACCACCGCCGTCACCTGTTGCAAACAATCCGTGAATTCTTACTACAGCATCGCCATGGTCACACGGAAACTTTCCGGGGTTCTCATTTTGCTTCTTCTCTTTGCTGTGGGATACTTTATCCAGAGGGTGTTGTGTTCCAGATCCAGTCAGGTCACCCCGCCACCCGCCGGGCACCCAACGGGGACTACATCCCAAGAACCCCTAATAGAGGATTGCGGACCGGACAGCTCCATGGATCCAGCACCATCAGCTGCCCAGCTGCCCACGTACGAGGAAAGCAAAGGTCTGCCGACATATGAAGAGACGCTGCGGGATGATGGGAGGAGAGGACGGCCACAGCCTTCCCTGGGAAAGGCCACATGACGAGGACCAAGTGGATTATACAGTACTACACGTTTGAATAGTATTTTATATAATCAATCTGGATATATATATATGGGAAACAAAACCTCCCAAGACGTTGTCTGGTATTTCCCTTGCCGTCTGACGCTGTGTAAGAATTATATTTGACCTAATATATTATCCTTCAATGTTCCAAGCAATGTGTTAATGTTTGGCTTCCTTTTTGGCAAATCTTCCTTGATTGGTGCAATAGTTTAAAATGTTGATAGATCATCTAAAGTTTCATAAATATCAATAAAACATAAATCAGACCAAGCTTGGGGTGCCAGGTCCCTTTGATTATGCCCATTAATGGCTATTGAATTCATCAAGCATTATCTTGAAAACTGAAATAACTTTTTAGCAAACTGGTGGATCATTGACAGAAACCCTAATGGGTTAGACCTTAGGATCTTCCAATATTTATAACTGCATATAATAGATCACCATGAAAAGGCTCAGTGCATATCCGGACTTTAAAACTTGATTTTGATTCACTTTGCTTCACTATCGTTGCTCAATATAGGGCTTAACTGGATAGTGAGATACCTACTGTGAACTTAAGAGTGTAATGTACTTGCAGGAGGCAACATGAGATAATCGAACTCTGTTTAATTATTGAAAGAAGATATGAAAACCTCTCCTTGTCGTCCTCGACAGTTGTTTTGATATATCATTGCGTAGTCTGTTTCCTGTGGTGTCCATGATACCATAATAATAGCCTTTTATTTTACTCAATGTTTATTTTGCAAAAGATTATAGTTGCAGTTGTTACTGCTATTTATTACTTCTTCTTTGTTCAGGTTATTGGTGGGTGATTATTCTTATTTACAGACTGAAGCAAAATTTCAAATCTCTTTAGATATCATTTACCTTTGACAAAAAGGAGTTTCAATGTAAAATGAAAAATACAATAAAAAAAACTCCCAATAAAAGAAAAAAGCATCAAATAAATAATTCAATTAAATTACATTAATCCTGCGCAGTCCGCTTCTGCGCAGAAGGTGCGCAGTCCACTTCTGCGCAGGAGGTAAACAATGTTTTTTTTTAAATTAAATTAAAAACGGAAAAATGTATAATAATAAAAGCCAATTTATTTGCCTGAAAAAAATAAAAACCAGTATTGCTCAACTCTTAAAAGTACCAACTATAAAATACAATTTCTAAAAATATCTAGGACTGCAAAGCAAATTTTGGTAAGAATTTGAGCATGTTAAAGACGTCAAAAAGCCCACTAATTTGCCTGGGAAAAAACACATTTAAATAAAAAAAAACTTAATGTCTGCTGCTTGCTCTGAGGTAGTGCACTTTATCCTTGATGTTTTCTTTCATCGCCCCGGGTTCTGATGGGAGTTTGACCAGTTGGACCACTCGTCGGAAAGCCTCTTCGAGTCCAACTCCCGTGGACGCCGAGCAAGGCTGGACGAACCAGTCCCGCCCGTGACACATCTTCCCCAGGTGGAACCTGTCCTTGATTTCCGTGACGGTCAGAGCTCCGTTCACGTCCTGCTTGTTAGCGAACAGAATGAGGGGAAGTCCCGTCAGTTGCTCGCTCCTCAGCGTCTTGTCCAGCTCCCTGCGCGCCTCCTCCAGACGCGTCCGGTCCGAGCTGTCCACGACGAACACCACGGCCCCTGCGTCCTGGTGGAAACTCCTCCAGTTCTCCCGCATCTTCCACTGACCACCCACATCCCACAGGATCAGGGCGATGTTCTTCCCACTCTTTCTAGCCTCCATCATTTCCACGTTGAAGCCGATAGTGGGGACGGTGCTGACACACGCGTTGTGCTTCAGTTTGTAGAGTAGCGTCGACTTCCCAGCGTTGTCCAGGCCCAGCAGGAGAACTTGGACCTCGGGTAGCTTGGATCCTCGAAGACCCATGGCGACGTGGAAAGGCGAGGACAATCAATTTGAGTTGGACAGTCACATCTTCCCCCTTCACAGTTCTCCTTTGACGCAATGTTTGCTTAGTGTGTTGCCCGGAGTTTAATAGATGAGCCATTAATTCCACGCTGCTCATAACTTGGTGCGCACAGATAAGGCAACACGCCAGGGAGCAAAGTTTACACCTGAGGATATTCTGGGATTGTATGTGCTTTTATTGCCACTGTAAAACCAACACTTTATTATACAGTGTTCTCGATGCAGGGGTTATAAAATGTTTGACATTTGCCTGAGATAGTCTAACTACTCTGCTACTAAAAGCATATTGAAATTATACAAAGACAATTATTTGGATTGTATATGATTAGCTATAAAAGTTGTTGCATCAAAAATACTTCTAAATAAAAATGAATAAACGTCAAATTTGTTCTTTTCTTTTTTTTCTGTTGACCAAGGCGCACAAGTATGAGATACAGTCAATAGTAGTTTCAAATATCAGTTCCATGATTTTAATTCTCAGCATCAGTGTGAGTGACAAGTAAATACGATTGATACGATGCACAGTAACAGCAATGAACAATGACTTCCCCCACAAAGACAGAAACGCAGCTAAGAGAAGTTGTGCTGGTCTCTACAATAAATAAATAAATCGATAAAGTGAGGTTTAAAGTCTCTAAATGGGCATTTGAACAGACACACACTCGTCCTCAGTTCCCCCTGAGTGATGGATGTCATTCCCCAGACTCACCGCCCCTTTCTCCAAAACATTCTTAGGCTTTCTCACAAACACATTGAGCCATAGACAACTGCTGTTGTGACCGGCTCGAGTTACTTAAACACATCCAAACATGACGTCTCGACTTGATCTGACCCCACGGCTCTGACAATCAAACTATCATCATTCCACAAATCTGTTCAAATGAATTACAAATAAAAAATGCAAGTATAAAATGAATCGTACAAACGAAGGTTGAGTCAAATAAGACGGTGTATGGAAAATAAATAAAGGTTGTTCACACAGTCATCAATGTGGACTGTTTACAAACCACTGGTTGATTAACGTAGCAGATTGGTTTGCTCGATACACTCAGAAGTATGGGCCTAAACATCTGCCGATACCAACTCCACATCTTTTATTTGATCTCGTCCACATAAATCTGAAAATACACTGTGTTCTGCACTCCTATTAACGCATGTTTCAAACAAGACATGACGCATGACGCACGGTGCCTCTCCTCGTCTTCTTCCAGTCGAACAATGAGCCATCAGACTAAATCAGTGATTCTCAGGTATCAGTCCGACAACTCTTCCATGTGGCGGTGACGATTTAAATCCACCTCAACTCGTGGAGGCGCAACAGCACAGGAACTGAAGTCATCCGCATCCCACTCGCCAAAGCTGAATGACGCACACGGTGCATCCAACCATGGAGGGTGCTTGACTTTACACCATCCACGCATTCGTTTTAATTCCACTTCATTTTAAAGAACCAATCCATCAAGATCTGGTCCAGTTCTCTCCCGGCTTGACCCACACGCCGCCGGTCGGGTTATCCATCACGTACACCAGGCCCGCGGCGTCACGGCGCCTCTGCAGGGGCCAAGGATGAGGTGTTGACTTCTCCAGTGCCCGGGCGGCGGAGCGAGGAGAAACCGACGGACCGGTCGACTTCTTCTGGATGTGAACTACAGAGTCGGTTCTGTGATACAGGTCCTCTGCGCCAACGCGGTGGAAAATCACTCTCGCTTCCATGGAGGATTTGGAGCCTTGCTGTCCCATAATGTAACCTCAAAAGAAAACAACCAGAGGGGAAGGAACAAACAAACCACTTTCTCTTTTCTGCTTATTTGAGAGTTGGCTGGATTACAACGTTCTTCCACTCCTGCCTATGCGCACTCGCCTCACATATAAAGTGCCAGACCAATTTAAAATAGGTAAATGGTTCCAGTAAAGCTGTTCAGTGACGCACTTGACTTTATCGGTAACAGACACTTGAATGTCGCGACATGGTCTCCAGCCTTTGGATCTGTCCGATTTATTTTGAGCACATGCACCTGCTGCAGACCGTCAGTGAACTTGGCACCAGAGGGCGCTTCAGGGCTGAGTGCGCCACCGTCCGGCGGAAGCAGCGGTGTTGAGTTGCTTTGCAGCGACATGTCACGGGGAAGATATTTGTGTGGTTGGACAGTGGCATCCCAGAAACGCTCTGGAGACGTCACGAGTGTTCCCTTCCAAACTAATTCTGATGTCACCACCTAATGACGGAGGATTGTTGATCGCTCAGTGATTCAGGCCACAAGCCTTTTCAGAGGTCAGGGGCCACAGGGCCACAGGGATGAGCCAGCCCCACGCCACTACGCTGTCGTGGGTGGAACCAGGACACCAGTGGACAGAAGAGCTGGGTCCGAACTCATGGGTGGTTGTGTCCCTAACATTTCAAAAGAGAGATCGCCATCTCGACTGTATTCAGGTGACAAGTCTTAACCTCAGATCATCAGTTTGTTTTTTGGGATATACAGTCTCTCACTCTGTTAGTTTACTACAATTCAAACTCTTTCCACTTTTAAATAGGGAAATTACACTTCACTCTAATGCTCTGCAGCATTCATGAGATATCCTTCACCAGAAATTTGGTTTAAATTAAACTTAAATTAAATTAAATTAAATTAAAATGAATATAAAAAATAAAAAAACTGCGCGTGCACATTCTGCGCAGAAGCCCACTGCGCACATTCTGCGCAGAAGCCCACTGCGCACATTCTGCGCAGAAGCCTACTGCGCACATTCAGCGCAGAAGCCCATTGCGCACATTCAGCGCAGAAGCCTACTGCCCAAAGCAAAGAATTAAATCATTTCAACATGCATCAGTAGAAATTCAATTATCTGAAATAGTTTTAATAAAACATGCACTTATTTTCTTTTTATATTTTTTTATTATATATTTGTATTGTTTTTTATAGTGTGTGCATCTGTATACAGTCAAAAACTTCTTGGGGATGCATGACAGTTTGCGTGTGTATGTTGGGGGGGGCGGCAATTTGAAATCTCGCCAGATCCCAAGTGCTCTGTGACGTGTATAATGGAAAATACAAATTAAACTGAATCTAAAAATGTCACTATATGATTGTAGTGAGCATAATTAGTAAAAACACATCTTTTTCATAATACAATCTAAAGGGAGGAAACAGATTTCAGATTGAAGAGTTAGTTTAATATAGATTTTTTTTCCCATACAGAAATTCTCAGCACATAACCGTCCCTATGAATCACAGACTGCATCCCAGGTTAACTTGATCTGTTTTATTATAAACTTCTGCTCATATACAGAAGGACAAAAAAATGAGTAGACAGAACATTTTGATTTGACACATCCAGAAACCCATCAATAAATAAGGCCTGAGAGAAACCATCCAATATGCTTCTTCCAACTGATGTAAATAAGGTCATGGTACACAGTGTTAAAAACGGAACTTATAGTAACTCAGTAATGGTTTACTGTAACCTTCCTCGACAGGCTGTCGATGACACCGGCCGTGTTGCGTCGGGAGCATATCATATTTCTGCCTATAATGGCACTCCAGCTGCAGCTGCGCAGTACACGATGTGTCATGTTTAAGTCACTTTCTGATTGCGGCAGAGACGTGCAAGCCTGTCGCACGTGCTCCCCAGGTCAAAGGCGACCACCAGTGTCCATGGAAAGCGTTTTGTTTGCGCATACGCCGAAGCACATGCCCTGATGCAGAAAGCTCGAAGTCACTTCACGTGAACTCCATAATCAAGAGGTGAGGGTCAGCATCTACATACATACCAAACCTCCTGAGGAATACAGAAATTCACCTGTTATAATTTAAACTCGATCACATTATCACACAAACACAACATCATCCCGTGTCGCCAACAATTACATCAACAAATATTATTTATCACCCATAATATAAACTTGAAACTACTAATTAGCTAAACATATTACTTATTTAAATCCTAATTACCCATATTAATCCTACATACACTTCATATCTCAATTTATAACTATCCCCAATAAAACAATTATATCAACAATTTATATTTTTACACCTCAACATTTATCATAATTCTTTAAATCCACATATAAATAAACACCTATTTCTCACTCACCCTATAGAAGTTAATTGTATTATTCCGCACATTAGTCTGGATATGATTGGAATGTGAGTTTGTAGACGGAGTTAGATATTAAATAAAACACAACAAAAAAGTAATGTTTTTGTTTTTTAGATGTATGTGTGTGTGGAGTTGTTGAGTCTGAGGGAGGTTTACACCCAACACTCCCAACTCCTCTACTAGCACGCTCTATCTTCGACGGGAGGGTTGTAGTGTGTTATATAGTATATTAACAAACAGTCGAATTGCGTTGACAAGGAACTATATACCGGACCAGAATGGGAAGTGAATAGAGAGTGTAGGAGAAGTATTTGATGGGGGGAGGGTGTGGTAGTTGAGTGTGGAGGGAGGGTGGGTGGTGTGTGTGTGTGTGTGTGTTGGGGTGTGGGTCGAGTGTGGGATGCTACAGGGCGGGGAAATAGGGGGCGTTCGATATAGTCCAGTTTGTGGTGTGCTGGTTGAGAGAAACCCCCTGTGTGGTGTGGTGTGGGTTTGTCCTGCGTTTAAATGCATCTGCAGTGTTGGAGAACATCTGCATTTCATTGCGTTTGTCATTAAGTTGGTCAATGGCTATTGGGTCTGTAATGTATTTACACGTCCTCATCTCAGTCAGAGCCCTGCAAATAAAACAAAACCTTATTTTTAGTGTTTGTCTGTATATATGTCCGTGTGTGTGTGTTTGCACTTGATAAAAGTCCAGTCCTCAGTGTCTATACATCATATTCTCTCAGTCTTCTTCTGATGTTGCTGCTCCAAAGATGAGAGGGAAAAAAAAAGTCACAGAATGCACTGATTGCAACGTGAGCTCTGGACTCAACCTACTTCCCCGTCTTGCTGCTGCTCCTCCCGGCTCCACTCTTGAATTTCACAACCATGACGGTAATGTTGTCGGGGCAGCCTCGGTAGAAGGACTGAAGGACGATGCTCTTGGCGCCGAAGTGAGGCTCGTCCAGGCGCTCGCGGACGAACCGGACGGCCTCCTCGTTGCTGAAGGCGTCCCACAGGCCGTCGGAGGCCAGGATCATGAACTCCGGCTGCAGTTTGTCCAGGTCAAAGGTCATGATGTCCGGGTCGGGGATGACCACGTTGAGGTTTTTCAGTGGGTAGTCCCCGAGAGAGCGGGACATCGCCAGGATCCCCTGCACTCTCCAGGAGCCATTGAAACTGATGAAACCTCCTGGAAATGAAGATTAAATGAATGAATGTGTAAAGACAATGAAAATAAATCACTGACGGTTTTGAGTCTTCATTTGACCAATGAACATACTTCTGCTTATCTGCTGTGTGAGTGTGACGAAAGCTGCATGTGTAGTAGCTACTGCTCTAAGACTCAATTGAATTAAGGTAATGTAATACAGGCTAACTTGAGAAAATCCTTTGATCACATAGATTAGGTATCTATTTCTGACACTGTGCTTAATACAATGCTGTACCTAAATAGACCAGCAGGAGCCGGTCAAGAGCCCTGATAATCCTGCACTACACATCCCTGTGTAAATCCAATATACAGGGATGTTTATTGCAGGTCTACGCATTCAATTTCAGTATTTTTGGTCTCTTACGCACCAGCCCTCTTGATCCTCTTGCGTTCTTTGAGCTGATAGGGTTTGTGATCATGTGAAAGTGCCACAGCGTTCCCGTCTTTGTCGCACAGCACGCCGCGAGAGTCTCCAACGTTGGCCACCGTGAGTTCCCTGTCCGACAGCAGCGCTACCAGACACGTCGTTCCTGCACGAGAGACAGAATGAGAAGAAGGAAAGGGAAGGCGGAGGGCGCTGTTAGATATAGATTTCTTTGCAAAAAGTCACACAAATGAGTTACATTTCCAAACAGCCTGCAGCGATGAAAGCTTGTATTTTTAATATGATTATTAATGCAAAGAAGTATTGAGTTGCTTTGTCACAATTATTTTTGAAACTATTATTTATTTACTGTCCACAATAAATAATAGTGGCACTGCAGTAATCTGTGATGCAACATAGGGCAGCTTGACCTTTAAAATGTGAATCATTGATTTATTTGGGGAAAAAAAGTGCTAAATCAATGGTTCAAATCACAAATGATACTGCCGGGAACCACAGGTCAAGAGGTCAATGCTTAATAAAAGTGTTGGAGGTGTGGGCCAGTAGTAGGTCAAGCATTATGCATACAATATAATGACAAAAATGTACTATTACTAATAATAATCAACGATGAAAAACAATAGGCCAACAAAAGGAGACAGTGTGCCGCCTGCAGCAGCATAATGTTACAACACGGCAGTCTCACACTTCTCAGTCTCCACTTTGAGTGAAGTGTACAAAAGGATTCATTCAAAGAGTTAAATGTCAGCCAGGAAGCGCGAGAGAGAGAGAGAGAGAGAATATCATACAGGCTACTGTCTGATTTAATTTGATAGCCGAGGAGCTATGAAGTACAGTGTCCTTTAAGAGGCAGGCAGCGTGAACGTAGAACGCACGAGCACTTGAGAGGCATCATTTGAACGTCTCTGCCTAATGTGAAGGAGATATGACACAGAATATTTCTTGGTAATGTTGAGTGTTTTAAACCAAAAGCTAAGAACACTCGGTAAGAAAGATAGTTGTGTTTCTGAGATACCTTTCCACATTTTAATTCACGGCTAGAATTAGCGCCCCCACAGTTGAATGCCTCTGCCGACCTGAACAGTTTCAGTCCCCACACTTTCTTTTGCAAACTCACATGAGATCGCCATGACTTTGAATTCTGACCACCCAAATTATTGAGTTCATCTTTGAGTCCAATTGAACGTTTGTACCAAATTTGAAAGGATTCCCTTGAGGCGTGTGTGCTAACGCGTTTCATTTAGCAAAATGTGTGTTTTGTGAGGTCACAGTGACCTTGACCTTTGGCAACTAAAATCTGATCATTTCATTTGAAAACACATCTTTTCTACAAATGTTCTGACGCTGATTGTCCAACGCTTCTTCCAACCCCCTCCAAACTGACCCTCCCAACACACACATCATACATTTCCCTCCCCACAACTGCCCTCTCCCCTCCTGACCTGCTTCGTCGTTCTTGACAGAGAGCTTGTCGAGAATCTCCCGATCCACGGACAGGATGCGTTGCTCGAGGATGCTGCCGTAAGACAGGGAGCTGTCCCTCTTCTCCCTCTCGAAGGCCTGCAGCTGCTGCTTCAGGGAGTCGGGCAGGTGGGCCTTCACGTAGTCCGCTGCAGCCTGGGAGGGAAGGGGGGAAGTCAGGAGGTGAGGGAAGACAGATAGTACAGATGTTTATTTGCTGTCAAATGATTACAGGATTTTTTGAGGACAAGTTGAGAAAAGTCTACTTTTAAGGCTCCACTAAATTATATGTTCATAGACATTTCATCACGCTTTTAGATTAATTATCCTCTGTGAAGTACATAACCATAATATTGTCAAATTGGGATGTGTCTGCTGTGGTTGCCAGGTGACACGTTTCTATACAACTCTAATTAAGAAGAGTGGCTTTTTTCATTCCATAAAGCGACTGCTCTGCGCTGAATTATTGAACATCCTTTAGCCCCGTTGCCCTCCTCCCCCCCGCCTTCACTTATCTGCTTCTTCTCATGTTTTTTCTGCCAAGCTTTCCATTATGCTAATGTGGTTGAATGAAATGCAAAAATGGGGGAAATATACCATCTTATTAATATCCTGATAGAAGCAGAATACATATATACTCAAAGTTCATTTGGAAATTAGGACAGAATCGGGCCCATCAATCCACATGCTTTGCTGTAGTTTGATTTAGCAGTTCTGCAACACAAGTATGCGTCTTTTTATGTGAATAAAGACTTAATTTATTATTATTCATTAAGTTGTTTTATGCTTGGGTACCTTTTTCTACTTTCCATCAATATGATCATGAATTTGTGTTTCAATTAATGACTGAGCAACACTTAACCTTTTAAACCTCTATGATACATCTTACTTTGAACAATAACTGAACTAACAACCACTGTGATTCGATTCAAAATGTTTATCCTGCAGAAAAGTGGAACTGGAAGTAAAGTACACCAGGGAACAAGGAGAGGAAATACTTTATGAGATTAATACATTACTTAGGATCGTTAGAATAAAACCATCTCTTCCTGCTCCCCCCATCTTTAATTCCCCTTTGCTGGACAAATGTACTCATTCATTTCTTGAATTAGAAGAAGAGAGAGAGAGAGAGAGATAGATAATTAGAGAGAGAGAGAGAGAGGTTCAAGTGTAAATTTCCATTTGCAGTAAACATCTGAAAGCACCAGTGTCTTTGACGCTACAAGGCCGCACAAATGTCTCAAATAATATTCAGCCCGAGGATTTAATAATGTGTATGTGATAAATTGGGCCAGCTATATAAAAAGGTAGAGTCAGTATGTGACTATAAATTTTATTTTATAGAGAAAAAGCAGAGTTAAAGCTTTTGAAAGTTGCAAACTGCTCACAGCTCCTGCTCCAGTAGCAAACTGTGTCGGTAAATCAGGTTAAAAAAGAGCTGCGGTATGCGCTGACTTTTACAATTCTGGGCCATTACTCACAACTCGACATGATAAAAAAAAATATCGTTATGTCAGAACAGACTGCACTGCCAGAGCAGCCCGGTTTTATCTGCCCATATATTTGGCTTGGCAACATCGCTTCACTTAGTGTGCTTGTGCGAATGGGTGTGTGTTTGTCTACAGTTGTGCCAAGCGGCAAACAAACAATCTACAGGCAAATAAAAATTCTGAACTGTTCGCTTGAACATTTTTCCACCAACATTATTAACGTTGAGAGTCCCAGAGGCTAAACACAACTTTGTTAAAGGAACCTTAACATTATAGACTCGTCTCTAACTGATTTATTTTCTGTTACTGCTCTGGAAACTGTGTTTATTACTGAGTATGTTTCCATATAATCAGGATGAGCTCTGTGTACTGATCCTAATGACCCTGTAATAAATGAGGTAAATTCATTTAAACGAAATTATTAATACTAAATAAATGTATATAATTGAATTGAGTAAATTCAAATAAACAAATTAAATTAAATTGTATCAACCTAATGTCAGATGGACCCATTAGGTTTGAGGTCGAAAATTCAGATTGACAGTGACGACTGAAAGATGGAATTAAAATTAAAAAAAATATAAAGGAATGGGGGATCAAGAACAACGAGTGTGAATATAGACACAAAGAGAAGAAAGGGAGAAAACAGAGGTCAGAAGAGAGAAAGTGTGAGAGAGACGTTACGACAGACAGGAAGGACAAATATATGTTAATGGGATGGGAACTGACAGAGTTTGTAACTTTATGTTGTCTCCCTTTCTCTCCAGCTGAACACAACCACAACACAACAATATTTTTTTTCTGTGTAAGGTCAAAACTTGATGCATATCATGTGTGACAGAGGAACGCTATTAACATACTTTTTCCACTGAGCTGTAAAAGGGCTTTAAATAAAAACGAGAACAGGGTCTTCTTCCTAAAACACTGCAGCAACTCTCTGGACTTGAGACAAATAAAGTCTGTACAGTCATCTAGAAACTGGGCTCTATGCCAGCCCCCTTAGGTTTCCAGGCGAGAAAATATTCGTTGAATAAAAAAACAAAATGTTGTGCATGAAGACATGGGCTCTAAATATGAAACTCAAGCAGTATTATTCTGTGAAATGAATCCCGAGTAGGAATCTCAGGGGACCTGGTGATAGTGACAGATGGTGCACGACATGTGGCCTGTAGGCAGCCATGAGAAACTAGTGACCCTTGACAAGGCAGGGACACACACAGACACAAACACACACACACAGTCTTTTGTGATGAGTCCCAAGTCAACTCCCTGGTAGTAGCATGGAGGAGGTGTGCACACAAAAGACGAACACAATGCTGGAGTGGGGAGGGGGAAGTGCTGCATTTGAAAAAGGGGTGAGTATGAAGTGCTCTATGCATACCCCCATTCAAATAACTGTGTTCCCATAGTAACCAGCATATCTATGGTGTCCAGCAGAGAGTTTACACCAGTTCTATCATGACACTGTGTTTTCTGGAATAAAAAGAGACTGAAGACATACCGGTATATTTTTGGAATAAGTCTTTATGCAGTATAAGAGAAAAGACCGTATGCCCCAGGATGCATTTGTGTGTTCTGCCTGTTCTGAATCAAAGTGATAATGAGAGCTCGTGCAGCATCATGACTATAGGTGTTAGGGCTGCAGTATGTGTGTGTGTGTGTGTGTGTGTGTTCGCGTGTGTGTTGTGGGCCTGAGTAACCTCTCCCAGTCCCGCAGCCTACCTCTCCACCGTGGCCGTCAAATATCCCGAAGATGGACGGGTGGCTCTTGTTGGCGATGTCGGTGAGCACCTCGAACCTGTCCTCCATGTGGTCCCTCCGGCCCTGGATGGAGTACACGGCTACGTTGTTGTTCTTGAACTCCCAGGTCTTGGAGAACTCGGCGTCCAGGACGCTGAGGCCTCCAAGCCGGTCGTTCTGCATCATCTCCGCCACTTTCCCCTTCACCATCTTCACGGCATCCCGACTGGACTTGACGATGGTCTTCACCTCGTCGGTGTGGAAGAAGTAGCTCCACAGCGCCAGACTGATGCAGAGCAGGAACAACGTCTCAGGCCTGAGGAGAAAATAGCGCATGATCCGACCCAGAAGAGACAATAGCGTCATTGTGTCTCCTATCATCACACGCAGCCGAACTGTGCTCTGTCCCTCTCCCCCTTTTGGCACAATTCACTCCATCCGCTCGGCGGGACCGTGAAGAATTCAAATCACTACCACGATGCCCACCAAGGGCTGGATCTCAACATTTAAATCGCGGAGGCCCGTCCTCTCGGCTCCCGGAACTTTTACGCACTGCTCGCGGCTGGCTGTCAGACACCTGGGCCGAGGAGCGCGGGGCGAGCGCGAACAAGAAAGCCTCATGGACTCGGTGCGATCGTCTGGGTCCTATACTCGGGCCTCAGCACATTCTCCGGGTTGAGCTGCTCTCCCCCAGCCCATTGTAGGATGGCGACACTCCGGGTAGGACCCACCTTGAACAGAGACGCGAGAGCCACCGGGGGGAAGGCGACCATCGACGCTGCGGCTCGGTGGTGTCCTCCCTTTCCGCCGATGACCCCGTTTCTCTTCTCGGATACGTCTCGGCTCGGTCTCCGCATCAACACGAGCCCGACAGTTTCTGCAAACACACCTCCATTCCTGAGCCGCGTCAAAGCACCGCGAGACAGCCGGCGCTGAACAGGAAGTGCAGGCTGGTTGAATCAATAAAGCCTCTTCAACGCAGGTGCTGTACGTGGGTGCGCAGTTAGAGGACTTTATTTTGAAAGTGTAAAGCGGAAGTGAAGGGTTTGCTAATGGCCAACTTGAGACTGCTCATTTTCTGACAGCAGTCGGCGCTATCGGGAGTGCGCCGCTGCGGACCCGTAGGACACACAAGCAAAACCTTTGCGCCAATGGCGTTAGCTGCGGAATCATACCATGACGTCATCCGGTAGAATCTTACAGAGCATGCTCTTAATAAATGTTGATATCTATCTATCTATCTATCTATCTATCTATCTATCTATCTATCTATCTATCTATCTATCTATCTATCTATCTATCTATCTATCTATCTATCTATCTATCTATCTATCTATCTATCTCCCCATCATGTATTATTACCATAACATGACATAACACAATAAAATACCGTACAATACAATATACACACATATGATAGAAATATTACATATACAACAAGCTTTCAATACAAAAATGAACAAATTAGGAATTACCCAAAATAAGTGCAGTGAGGTTGAGCCCCTGTTGAGATCTTGCTCAGAAGAATCTTCCCACTGAGCAAACCCTTCTACCCAGTGGCTGTTTGAAGTAATGTAACTCTGGTCCGCCCATCATTTTCAGTCAGCAAGTTGGGTGCAGTTCAGTTTTATTATTCAAGTTAAAATCTATTAGAGATGTATCTGACAAGAGTGACTACAGAACAAATGGAATATTTAAAGTATTACATAAGGACAATTCACATACACATATATATTTATACTTGAATATATATTTATATATATAGAGAGAGAGAGAGAGAAAGGATGAAAAAAGGATGTTTTGCATTGCATTGCGTTGGTAACACTGCTATGTAATGTTTTTATGGTACGTTAAATTATGTTTTAAGTAATAATTCAATCCAACATTATGTTGCGTTACGTAACATAGAGCAATGCTTATTTTATGCTGTTCTGTTATGTTAAATGACGTATTGTGCATTAATGTTACATGAAGTTAATCTTGTTAGGTTTTATATATATATACAATATATATATATATATATATATATATATATATATATTGTGGGAAATCAGAGTAAATGTCAGAGGTTGAAACTACATCCAACACTCATTGTGAGACATGAGGTTTGGTTCAGTGCGGCTGGGTTTCAATGATCTTTACTGGTTATTTGGATTTCTTAGATCAAGGGGAGTGAATGTTTGGATCAGTGTGACCACGCCGCCTGTTTTGGGACATTGATCCTTCTCCCACTGGGTGTAGGGTGATCCATTTTCTGCTTTTGAGGTCCTGCCAAATAGTGTGATCACTATGAGGTGCAGCCCTCGGTAACTCTATGATTCATTACCAATAATGTCTGAGCTTGTGCGTGTGCATTCAGCATGTCTGTGCACGCATGTTCTGTGGTTATGTGTCTTTGTTCGTAACTTTATGTTGTCTCCTGTTTGTGTACAAAGCAAGGATGTGTGTGAACAGCACCTCAGCGGCGTGCACACTCTTGGGCTCTGGAATAATATCCCATATCACAAAGAATAATGTCTTGCCTTGTGCACAACCTGCTTTATTTCACATCCCTCAGGAGTCATGTAATCTGTTCTTGCCAGCCCAGCTACCTCCTAATATCCCCCAGTGTTTTCTGTCCCTTGTTCTGTCATTGGCTTGATAGTGCAGCACTTGTTGTACTCAGGGCAATATAAGGAAGGAGGTGAGCTTCATACATCAGTAGTTGAGGAGGGTGGAGTGAAAACTCAACACCATCAGTATCAGCAGGTAAGAGGCACTTGTCGCTTCCTAATACATCATAATCTGCAGTAGAAACAGCTGTTTCCACATTGCTGTACCTGTTTTGTGTGTTGTTTTCTAACTTCCTCTTTTTCCACAGCACACTGTCCGAAGATCTCACTATGTTCTCCACTCGCCTCATCTTCCTCATTGCTCTCCTCATGGTCCTGATGGTGGAGCCAGCCTCCAGTGCCAGGACCACACGCAAACCTCAAAGCAGCAAGAAGCCCCCACGAGCCGGGAGCAGTGGTGGAGGTGGGAGTGGAGGTTTTGGACGAACCACCACCTCTAGCAGCCAGAACACGGAGGAGACCACTGAGGCTATGATGGACACTTACTCCCTGTCCCCAGCAGACAGCACTACCTACTCTAATGAAGCTTACTCCACCGAGTTCCAGACAGACGCCATAGCTCCTCTTGGGATTGCAGACGGAAACTACACCCTCGACTACAATGAATGTTTCTTCAACTTCTGTGAGTGCTGTCCGCCAGAAAAAGGGCCCGCAGGGCCCGCCGGAGAGAGAGGACCACCAGGACCGACAGGAGAAAAGGGACCTCCAGGTAAGAGAGTTCATGAAAATCAACCTTATAGATATCAGAAATTTCCCTTTTTCCCCATCTTCTCTGTTTTTCAGGTTTGGCAGGTGGGATCGGAGAAACAGGGCCAAGAGGGCCACCGGGACCAGCGGGCCTACTGGGAGCCAACGGACTCAATGGCGATTTAGGTACTCTTAGCCTAAAGACAGAGAGAGAGAGTTCTTGAATACGTGTCTCTGCTTCTCTCTCAATATTTGCAGTATTCATGTCGCTTTCTACTCTTTAATTATCAAAACTACCACAGGTGAAAAAGGTGATCAAGGACCTGCAGGACCTTCTGGTGTCCCCGGGATCCCAGGAAGAGCAGGAGAAAAAGGTAAGTAGAATACAATGAGAACTTCAGTAGAAATCGTTCAGTTATTACCAAATCAGTTTTAATCATATGAATAAATACACTTTGCATATGTACATGAAGATATACATATTTTTTCCATTTAAACATGTTTCCTAAAACTAACTTCTCTACATAGGTGATTCTGGCCCAAGAGGAGAGAAAGGTGACCGTGGCCTCAATGGTCTGAAAGGGGACCCGGGAGAAAGAGGAGAGCCTGGCCTGAATGGGACTAAGGGCAGCACCGGCCGAGAGGGGCCCATGGGTCTCCTGGGGATCTCTGGGACAAAGGGTCAGAAAGGTGAACAAGGACTTTCAGGCGAAGGTTTACCGGGTGTGAGAGGAGAGAAAGGTGATGCGGGCGAACTTGGGCCTCTCGGTCTAAGAGGTGAGAAAGGCCTCCCAGGAATGAATGGAACTTATGGTGAAAAGGGAGAGAGAGGGGAGCCAGGGCCTCCAGGAGGGAAGGGAGAAGTCGGGGCGAGAGGGCCCCCAGGACCTCCAGGCGGGAGGGGTATGGCAGGGCTGAGGGGGGAACGCGGGCTCAAGGGCGGACGTGGGCCTCGGGGCCTTAAAGGGCAACAAGGTGAGAGTGTGGAGCAGATTCGCTCGGCCTTCAGCGTGGGTCTGTTCCCCAGCAGGTCCTTCCCCCCGCCCGGTCTACCTGTGAAGTTCGATAAGGTGTTCTATAACGGGGAGGGGCACTGGGACCCGGCACTCAGCAAGTTCAACATCACCTACCCAGGGGTCTACTTATTCAGTTACCACATCACTGTGAGAAACCGGCCCCTGCGTGCTGCCCTGGTGGTCAACGGGGTTCGGAAGCTGCGGACTCGGGACTCTCTCTACGGCCAAGACATCGACCAGGCGTCCAACCTGGCACTGCTGGAGCTGAACGAAGGCGACCAGGTGTGGCTGGAGACGCTCAGGGACTGGAACGGGATTTATTCCAGTACCGAGGACGACAGCACATTCTCCGGCTTCTTGCTTTACCCAGAATCAAAGACCAAACCTAACCTGTGACTGAAACCTTTGACCTTTCATGAGCTCTGACTTCTCGTAGCCTCCGCACAGTCTTAAGCCTCCTGCACTGCTCTGTCAAACTAATATGATTCCGCTGATTCCGCTGCTTCTGCTAATCAAACCAAACGCTCCGCTTGCCCTGCTGTATTTGTGGAGATGGATGAGGCTTGGTTCTACTTCTGTATGCAACACTTAACAATGCATTAAAAATCATTTTGCTTGAAATGAATGACCCTTGAGTTATTTACTGAGAAACAGAACTAGAAGCTAATTTAAAAGCCATTAGTCATGAGAATAGACAGATAAGCTGAGTGTCAGTGAAGCCAATACAAATGTGGAAATAAATTAAGTCGCGTGATGTATAATTGCACTTGTTTCCCCACTAGAGGGAGTAAGATGCCCGAGTTTTGCAAAAGAAGCAGCCAGCATTATATAAATAAGTGCAGTTTCAGACTGAATATTGCTTTAAAAATGAAAACAACGAATAGGAAGTTGAACAAATGAGATAATCTGATTGAGAATAATTTCATCAAATCACAATAAAGACTCAACATGTTCTGGTACACTTACTGCCTTCTGCTTTCGTTCCACATGCACAACAGGGCGGTAAAACTAATTCTTATGGACACTTCTTACTCCCACATCTCATTCCACACATCTCAGTTGCTGATGAAACATCTGAATTTAGTTCAGTGCCTTCATATGTTTTGTTAGTCAACACGTTTCAGACACAGCATCAGAAAACAGGAGCGAAATCCTTGTAACATTTTTCTAATTGAGAGAATTTACTTGCAGAGCACTGTTCATAAAAACGTTTATAACACATATTGTTTGATGCTGAGCATTGCCTATTACCTAATTGTTTATACATCAGTTATGTATCTATAACGTTATCTCTTTAGCACTGTGGGCATATCTTTACCCTCTCGAATTTGGAATACAATTTATAAAATGTATTTGAATTAATGAATATATTTCCAAATCACATATTGGTTTTAAATTGCAAAAAATGCAAATGTCGTTAACATTTATCAACTATTCTAAAGAGTAATAATGTGTGCATGTCTCAAATTTTATACATTTTGATTTATTGCCATCTACATAATATGTATATATCCTCTGCTGTTCTGATGGAAACACAGTGTTTAGAGTGTGCAGCCGGTGTTAGAACAAAAAATTATAACTTAACACACTGAGACACATTGAACTTTAGAGGAAGATATTTCTGATACGGCCAATTTAACATAATAAAAGCCTTAATTTGTCTTTATTTGTCTCTTTAACAAAAAAAAACATCTTCATTATCCTATTTTTTCTTCCAAAAATTGTAATTTAATATAAATTGTGAATTTTAAAAAGTGTCACTAGTGTCATTTTAGTCTCCAAAGGGGATTAAACTTGATTCCATCATTTTTGTAATGATGGAAAGTCTGGAAAGCTACAAATGTGTCTCAATGCAGCTCTGAGTGATGAGAAAGGACATTCAATATTTACATTTTATGAAGAATACAGTCAAACCTGTAAAAGAGGAAAGCCTAGAAATTCATCTCCATCTACTTGTGAAGCACACAAATTTACCTCACATTTCCACCTTTATTATGTTGCGGTTGGTGGCAGTGGCAGTGGTGTGTGTGTGTGTGTGTGTGTGTGTGTGTGTGTGTGCTTGTGAATGCGTGTGTATGTGTGTGTGTTAAAATGTTGTTTTGCTTGTTTGTTTATAGGCCTATCTGTGGATATGTGTGTATGTGCACATTTATGTATTTTCTACTACTCTGTGAAAATATAAATAACTACCTTGGCGGTGTGTGCAGTGTAATCTGCTCCCAGCAGGCTGGATTCCCACTGTGAGAAAGACAGTATATTGTTCCTGCAGCACCACAGATAACAACTCATTAGCATACTGAATCATTTGGCTGCAAGAGCCACTCTGCCACCCATCTGCACTGAGCTGATAAACACACACACACACACGCCAGCTCCACACACCACACACACACACACACCACACACACACACACACACACACACACCACACACACACACACATTCAGATCAATGCAGAGCACACACATACACTCACCAACATGTACACACACCCACAAGCACAGGCCTCCTCTCATTCCCTCCCTCTCAGTCCCTCATATACCCTCCCTGTATCCCTCTGTTTTTTTGTGAGTCTGTGTCTTTTTGAGAGTCGGGCACACTGAAGCAGGTAAATGTTTGGCAGGCATTAAGCTGGAGAGGCCCTCAGAGGAGTCCCGGCACAGCCCGAGCCGAGCACAGGAGAGGTCTCCAAACACCTGGATGTCTGTGATGCTCTCTGGAAGCGCTTCTCTTCTTTTTTAGCAATCTGCAAATAGCTGATGCAGTTGAGGTACTGGTGGACAAGTCTGCTGTGTAAAAGTAAAGGAAGTAGACTTAAAGAAAAAATGTGGCGCTAATTTCTTATTAATGATCACTACAGGCCCCATCATACCTTTTGGATTGCGTAAGTGAATCGCTTGCCGGGGCGGCAGGAGTCTCGATCGGTATGGTGGTTCCACAGTGTGTGTACAGACACAACAGTGTGCGGGCTGTCAAAACCACTTTCACAATGGCAGGATATCCTGCAGGTCACAGAGCCACGGTAACCTCCAAGGGAAGTTGTCACTTGTTGGTAGGAAGTGAGGATTCCAGCGTCTCGTGGGGGGAGTTTCATAAGTAGACATGTGGTTTTAGTTATACACTGTACAGATAAGGTGGGAAACAGCTGTGTGGTGTATGCCATTATCTCCCTCTAAGGGTTGCGCTAATTAGGTTTTTAGAATTATGAAAAAGTGAATATAATGAAGAATGTTCTTAATGATGCGATATGGGACAAAAGTGTTTCTATTGAGAGAAATTACCTTAGCTGGACTTAATTGAACCACATCAAACTGATCTGAATTCATTTAACTTGAACTCAAATTAACTGAACCGAGTCAAGAAGAGCCACAACTCGCTTGAGTGAGATCAAATACAAGGCTTTTCCTCTTTGTTTTATTCAAGGGTTTTTTGTATAAAATTCATCAATGGTTTGGATATATTTATTGATACAGCTATCTTACAACAAATATGTCATTAACAAACGTACAATGTCCCTTTACTGCAATTCATAAAATACCATAGTTACCAAAGGTACCAATAGAGGCTACTATTAAGTCCTGCTGAAAAAAGCAGAATAACAAGCAACGCACTTTACTGTCTTTGTCAGAAAACTGCTGGTGTCGTGTATATGCGTGTGATTGTTTGTGTGTGTGCTAGCGTGTGAGTGTGTGTGTATGTGCGCGTGCCTCTGCCTGTATGCGTAAATGTGAAATGCGGCAATGAAGGGATTTGTCTGTGTACCTTACTAAACTACAACTGCATTACAGCTTAAAGAGGAAAAAAAAACACTGAAAGAGACATTCATATCAAAAGGACTGCATGGGTCATCTCATGATTTCATCCGACCCATAGTTTGTACACTTTAAGAAACACACTGCATGTCTTGTACCTCCACAGCAATTTCAAATAGATAGAACCACTCGTTCCAGGCAGCGAAATAGTTTACCTGTCTGATGCTGTATTTGGTGTACATTTTTTGTCACCACCTTAAAGTGTAAAAAGAATTAAAATGGTACCACATTTGATGTACTAGGTTCAGTTGCTTGTTTTTTACATTTCCGACACTTCCTCTCATTTATCCTCATTTCCCTGTCTCTGTTTTGCTAGTAAACCCATTGACAAACACGCTACGGTACATCTTCAACCACATGACTTGAACTCGAGTCACTGTTATTACATTGTGCCGTGGAAATATTCTGCTATTTACAACACATTGGCAACTTCATGGATAGTCCGGTCCATTCGGTTACGGCCTCCAACCGAGGCATACTCACTTTTGTGCCATTGCTCTAACACATTAAATTTGTTGGGCGTGAATCTGGGCTTAGTCAGTTACACTTGAGATCCATTTATCTGCAGCAATCTGTAAGCATGTAAGCTCTATTCTAGCCGCGCCATAATGTGATCAATATCATATTAAACATCAAAAGTCTTTGTTTGGTTTTGTTTTTTTTGCTCATTCTTTTTTTTCTTTGTGTGTTTTTTTTTCTTTTTTTTTAGAGAATCCAGTCTTTGGACTTTCACAACATAGAAAGTCATAAGCCACAGTCCAGTTAAAGACATGAGACATGCAGAATTTACAAGTCTTTAGTTGGATCCAATTCAATCACAATAGAACCAAGCTGTTCATCAGTGCTACCTCAGGTTTACTGTGCCCATGGTCCATTTCGGACGCCACGCTCCATTCTCCTTCCTACACTGACAACTCAGAACTAACAGGTCCTGAGCATATCCATGTCTTATTTTAGATTCTCTCATTGTTCTCTTCCAGTCTCAGGTGTTGTGTCCGTGGTGTGTTGGCATCAGCATCATCGGCGGCTGGAGCCATCCGACGGTCGTCCATTGCGCCTCAGATCCCTAGCAGCTAGATGCAGCCCAGTCCCACGAGAAGCTGTTAGAGTCCTTTGAGCTGGAGGTGAGTCCTGGTCCTCCATGAAGCTTTCAGGGCTGCCCTCGGCATCGCCATCAGGCAGGCTCCCACAGCTCGAACCTGGCGACATTGTCTCCAGGAGGTCGTCCCTGGCCAGGCCTACCACTGTGTCCTGATGTGGGCCACCCTGAGGGCCCCCGTCGTGGGCCCCAACCAGCAGGCCTGTTTCCCCATCAGTTGTGGTGCCAACATTCCTCCCTCCGTCCTGGTCCTCGAGGAGGTCGGAGAGGAAGCTGATGTACTTCATGGCAAGCCGAAGGATCTCGTTCTTGCTCAGCTTCTTGTCCGGAGGGTGAGTGGGGATGAGTTTGCGAAGCTCCGCAAACGCCCCGTTCACGTTCTGCTGCCGCCAGCGTTCGCGGCTGTTAGTAAAGATGCGGCGAACAATCTTTGGCTGGCCAGCTAGTGGAGGAAAAGGGAGGGAAAGAGACCAGTTAGAGGGTTTGGAAAAGAGGCATCAGTGTAAGATATGAAACAAACAACGTGAAAGGCTGGGCTCACACAGATCATGCAATCGGTAGAAGAATAATGCAATTTATAAAAGATACAAATAAAAATGTAAGATAGCAGTGGGAGATGCACATGAAGTTTAATAATCCCAGAATTTATCTGAAAAATGAAGGAAAAAATGTCTCCTCTTTTTAACCATGGACTTATGAGGCACAGATATCAATTGGGCCTTGCAAAGAAAAAATATGTGTACCATAAATACATATTGTGTGACAAGTAATGTTTGATGAAGCATGTCATAGCAGGAAAGGGTGTCAGAGAGACTGTGTGCCCCCTCCTTCATATTCTATTTACTTTTTATTTATTGAGGTATGATTCTTTTTTTTTCTAAAAAAAATAAGGAAAAAAATACTGCAGGTAGATACATCCTTCCACCCCCGACAATGGTGTCTTCCAGGCTATTGTCGCCCTTGGAACACACCCAGTCTATCTTAATCCTTCAGCCCACTCTGCAGTAAAACCTTGGCATGGAGGCAGCAGCACCCCCATCCTCCACCTCTGCATATGGCAGTGAGTGGGCAGCGGTGGAAAAGGATGTTTCGAATGAAATAAACCCCCAATCTGGCTGAATAGGTTTCACTTTCATGCCACGCAGGTATAGCATTATTTGACATTCATTTGATACGCATCCATTCATATCATGAGTTATGATGCATGTATCGTTCTTGGGTTAGACACTCAAACTGAGTGTCCTTTTTGCAGCACATCTTCTGCAACACTCAGATTAGGTACAGCATAGATCCATGTCAGTGGACGAATGACAATGTAGATGAGGAGTGGACACTGAGGGGACTAAATTGGCAGAAGGAGGACACAGCAGAAGTGCGTCTTACCATACTTATAAAGATCTAAAATGCGCCTACCCTCGTCGAGTTCAACCTCATAAGGCGCCGGGCGGCGCTTTACCCTGTTGCTGGGGTACATGCTGTACTGATCCGACTCCCCTCCGAGACTACAGCCACATAAAGCAGAAAAAAGGTTTATGAGAAAAACAGGAAATCAAGCATTTATCATTTAATATGTTATATATACTCAGAACCGACCACACACTCCTTACACCAGGAGCACACACACACACACACACACACACACACACACACACACACAGGCCAATTATCAATGTTACACATCCACATACATGTTTGTTTACCACATAATGCAAACCCAAAAATCATCTATTCGCTGGAGCCTGCTTCAAAGTTTCTATGGTGACCACCTATGACCAAATGAAACGTGCAATCACGAAACTCTCAGACTTTTCTTTTTTTTCTCTCTGCCTCCACCTTTACCTGTTGATGGCGGCGAGAGGCTGCGCCAGGTTGTAGAGCATCGCCCGAGCCGGGACAGGAAACGCGTTTGGACTCAGTTGGACCATTCGAGCGTCGTCTCGGTGCGGCAGCGGGAGCGGCAGCGGTGGAGGTCTGCGAAGTTCCGTGATCGGCACCAAATGGCTCTCAGTCCTCTGCTCCACCGCTTTTATAGCGTCCCTCCTGGAGAGCTCGATCACCGGCACTTCCCTTTTCAGGTCAAGGGCGTTGTGAGAGGCAGTTTCCTTGGCAACGCCATTGATGATGATGCTGATGCTGGTCCCGTTGCGCGAGTTCTGCAGAGGAACGTCATCCGTCTCCTCTACCCCCTTGAAGCCTCCTCCCCTCGACTCCCCCGCCTCCCCTCTCCTCGGCTCCTCGTCCTCCTTGCATCCGTTCTGTCTGGTGATAATGGAGGAGTCCTCCCGTTTTCCAGGACCGGACTCTGCTTCGGGACTTCCAGGACACAGCTCCGGCTGCCGTTTCTCCATCATTTTCACTCGATCAAGTCCTGAACTCCTGAGTGAGATTTTCATCGATTAATTCACATCCCAAGACATTATTTGTTACGGTGTAAATCTACCATAAAATCACGCATATGCTTTCCATTTTAGACTAAAGTAGATAATATATTATAACTGCAGCCAATTTTAGGAGCAAATATTTATAATATAAATGATCATGATTGGCATTATAATTTTTTCAATCAAAGGCAACCTTTATTCTTCCAAAATGAGGAGTGTATAAAATACAGTTCACTGGATATTATTTACAATCTTCTTTTATTATTCTTGCCTTTTGTTGGATACATCTAAAACATGTAAACCTGCACTATAGAAATTGTAAATATAGATATCACCTATTTGCCATGATAACTTAATTTAAATAAAAGTCAAATTATTGTGTGTGGTGTTGAAGGTTTGAGAGCTTTTGTAAAAGTTAAACTTGCTAGGTTAGAAAAGCTAACTAAATAATTATAAATTTGCCCCAGTTGCAAATTTTTTATAATAAATATAAAGGTATATGTTTACAGATATTAAACTTGTCCTTCATAGTTTTGTCTTGTGGGTTATTCTGGCTTTTTTCTTTCTATGAATCTCTTATCTTCACTTGGCCTTCACACCAGTTCATAGTGACAGTTTATACCGTTAGCCAACGTTTGAGCTTTACATGAATATGCCCCCTTATGATTTCACAAAGAGAATGTCAGCTGTGTTTTCATATGGAGGTGAAACTCATCGTCTTTTAGAGAGGTTACGGCTGGAGCTTGCTAATAGGCAATCCATAAATAAATAAATAAATCCCTTCCTTTTTCCTGCCTGCAGTGAATCCACATGTAGCTTGCAAAAAAAAACAACACTCATATCTGGTGCTTTTAATGCAGTTATTAGAGATGGTCGTTTCATTTTCTTTTAATCTTGGTGAAGGCCATGGAGCTGTTGTTTTTTAAGCTGAACATCAAAGGCAGGACACAGTGAATGTGGGCTACATCGGCGACACGTTTCCATTGGTTATTAATTCGATTTAAAAATCCTCACAAGACGACTCCTTAATATACCGACAGCAGAACAAAATTCTGAAAAACGCACTTTTATTTCTGGGAATTCTCCATAGGCCTCGCATCCGTTATTACATCCCGTACAGTCTCAACCACCCGCGATCGGACAATGGCAGAAAAAATATAGGCTAAACACTCCGAACGTGACACCAATGAAATGGAAGCGATCGCAATCCAATTACAGCCCTTTGGAACAACGAATGCTCCGCTTTACATAAAGAGATGTTTTCTTATTATTTTATTTTTCAGCACTTACCGTTCCAGCCGTGTTGTTGATGTTACTGTGTAAGTGGAGCCATTTTGTGAGTGGGTCATCCATGTCTGAGGTTTTCCTTTTTTTTTCTGCTGCCAGTTGTGGAACAGTGTGTGTGTGTGTGTGTGTGTGTGTGTGTGTGTGTGTGTGTGTGTGTGTGTGTGAGAGAGAGAGAGAGTGTGTGTGTGCATGGGTGTATGTGTGTGTGTGTGGAGCTGAGTTATTTCTCGCCGCATCCAGTGCGCTCCCTCAGTATGGGGAGCGGAACACAGGCCGCAATGTGGCCGAGTGAGATAAGCGCACGGCAGCGGCCTCTTCATTCCCGATAAGCCCCTAAACCCATTATTTATGAAATGATTCATTATTATTTGGCTGTCGTGGGCTATACAGGCTTGTGGAGGGCAAAGCATTAGCAAACAGGCACAGAGCAACGGCCTGTAACACGTGAGGTATAGTAGCTTATACTGTAGCTATACATGAGGTGTATTTCGCTGTAAGAAACAAAAGCGCAGGTGAAGCTTTTGACCTTTGGGTATTTTTAACAAAAAGGGGGCTTTTTGAGGCAAAGATAATTTCTGATGAGGTAACTGATGCCATCACAGTGTATTTTACCTTTTTAATTTTAGATTTTTCACTTGTTTCATCATGATAAAAAAAAAGAATTAAACCCTTAATTCATTTGAGATTTCTGCGGCTTGAGGCGAAATGTGCCATCGATACAATAGATTACAAAGGACAGGGGGTCTAATTATAGTGTCACGTTAATTGAATGGACATTCATTCTTCATAAAAAGATAAATGAATATCAGGTAATAACTAAATACGCTTTTGCCTGTCATTGTTTGCGTCGGGGGGGCTTCGCTCGACGGTTCCCCCGGGGTCCATGGAGGGAGTCGTGGCTGGAGGAGATAAAAGCCCATCGGCTTCTGCGCCATCAGATAAAACGGCAGCAACATCAACGGTGACACGATATCAGGGCACATCCAGGACGGCCTAAATGGCGGGAGGTACAGCCTGACAACGGATTCCCCTTGCACGCATCGTTTCTTCGTCGCAGACAAATACATTTGCAGCTGTTAAAAGATCGAAACTGTAGTTGCATTAAAAAAAATCTAATTGCACCGATTCAGTCGTGACAAGCCAAATGATAGAAGAGATAAAACGCACCTTTTAAAGCCAAATAAGCACCGATCCCTACAATTAGTCACGACCTTTAGACGGCAGTCACGACCATCATCCTACATCCGGTCCTTAACAACAGCTTCCCTTGCACGACCTTCCACATCCTGTTTGGTAATCTCTCCTGCGAATATAGTGATTTGAAATATGTCCATTCAATGTCTAATTGGCCTCCAGGTGGAATGGATAATTTAAGAAACATCTTGGGCAAATGGAAATCATTTTCAAACTTCGAATAATTTACAAGTGTACATGACAATGTGTGACAATTTGTGTCTATGTGATCCTCTCTGTCACATAAATGTACATGATTAATGATCAAAATGTCTTGCACAAGAATAAACTCCCCATTTGAAAAAAATAAAACTTTTCATTTATTTAGAAGAGAACCAATATCAATTCCATACAGCAATCCGTGACAGCACAAGTAAAATGATGTGACCAGGGCCCCAGGGGAAATATTATATATATAATCTAACAAGGTTTACTTATAAGCTACTTATTTTTAGACATATGTAATGATGCAGCTTCATCAAGGAGAACCAATGTATGATTTAGCTCTTTATTTTGAGGTGCTGGCCAAGATATAGTTTGTGGGACATCTTGACACATGGCAATCATATGAACAACAAATTTAACAGGAACAAAGAAAAACTTTAAACATGTGATAGAATGTGGTTGTAAAATGTCATATTATGTTAGAAAGAGCAAAATAACTCACAAGAAAGAAAAAGTGCAGTTAAATATATATTCCTATCCGACCATAAAAACCAAACCTATGCACAGACACAAGTTGTGCTGTGTCTGAATCAGTATTTATATTTTGGAATAGACCCACAGTAAATAATCTAAAAACCATTTGGGCAGTCCTTGCTACAACAGGTTCTGTTTGGTTTTGCATTTAGTTATTTTATTGATTTGCCATGGTAATGTTATAGTCCAGCGTCGTACTGTTTAACATGGGTTTGCACTAATAGGTAATCAACCTCTGACCCTGTGTGAAATTGCAATGAGTTTGCAGTGTTGAATTATAAACCGAGGCCCCAGGAGATATTGGTCTGTGCCAGTGTCTTTCTTCCCAGTCAGCGCTGGTTGCGTCGTGCTGGCATGATCCGGAGAGATGCGGTGCTTTCCCTGGTCATGAGCCGGGTCACCTGGTCCAGAGTGAGTCCAGCCAGGGCCTCTCCATTCACCTGAAGAATTTCATCGCCGATGCCGAGGAGGCCCACGTAGGTGCCTTCGCCTCCACCGTCACCCACTTTCTCTACATAAACACCTGAAGAGGAAGAGAACGGTAATAGGAAGAAAACAGAATTTAAAAAGGTGAGGAAAGCAGGTGTCGAAACACACAGGAGACAGAGGGTGGCTTTGTGTTTATTGTGTTGAGTGACCATACAGCAGAATCACAATCTGTAAGTATAATATTCAATTGTGCAATAATCAGTTACTATCCAATTTAAATTTCATGTGCAATCATGTGACATTTTATATATTTGGTTTAAATTGTTCATATTTCAATTTTTTTTTACAAATCCTTTGTATTGTATTTTTTAACCTAATTTATTACCCTAACTGAATGTGTAATCAACTATTCCCTCTTTACTGTAGTAACACTGGGAATTTCCCCATAGTGGGACTAATAAAGGATTACTTGTCTGTGTGTGTGTGTGCGTGTTTGTGTGTGTGTGTGTGTGTGTGTGTGTGTGTTTTGTGTGTGTAGGCTATTACCATGATGAAGAACTTAATTATAAGAATGTCTGCTAAATTAACCCTGTGTTGTGATACTTTTATCTATACTGATAGCTAGTTTTTAGCCAAGGTAAATTTATAGACTAACGGGAAGCAGCAATTCTTCTTTATGGGTTGGTCTACATAACATTTATTGTGATTTGAAACAACAATTACAATATTGTTGGCAGTAAAACAATTCCAAATCACAGGAAACTGTTTAAAAACATTACCTGTGTCTGGTCGACCTTTGCCTCTGGAGATGACAAACCCAAAAGGACCATTTGGGGGTCTGACGAGCTCCAGGAGCAGGGTCCCATCAGGGAAGGCATGGGTGACCCGGCCCACTGGACCCACTATTCTAGAGGGAAGTACGTCCTCAACACTCAGGGCTCTGTGAAGCTCGAGCTGTGAGCTATCAGGGCTGTAGAAGCAGAAAGTCCCCAATTGTCTTTATAATGAAGAAACACAATGTTTTGACTTCCTGTTTATCTTTCTCTCCTCTTTATTCCTCGATCACACCTACCTGGGTGCAAGGCCGTATGGTATATGCACCTCTCCCAGTATCGTTGAACGCTCTGTTCTCCTCTCCAAACTCTGCACTGAGGAAGCTTTACGCAGTTGGGCCAGTGGCAGCACCTAGTGGCAAAAAAATGAACTTTAACTAATTGTTTTTTTTCATATTGGCAAAATGCACCACATCAACTTTTGGAACTTTATCTTCTTGGCTCTAACATCCCTATAAAACTCATTAAACAACATCTGGTGCCACAGACACACACGATGCTAATAGAGGCTGTGATTGGCTGGAGCAGAAAGTTGTTTACATTTGTTTGGCGTACTACTGCAGCTGCCAAGATGACAATAAGCATCGCTAGCAGAGAACATGGAAGGAAGCATGACAGCATTATTTGGATTGGCATTTTTTTTAATTTGCAAGAGAACATAAAAGGTCAAAAATTAACAACATGGCATTAATACTGAAGTCTTGCTCACTGTGTGCAGGGTCTGCAGCGAAGGTGTCCTCTGTATGCGGATGATAGGCTGCGGTCGGCGTGTGGGGCTTGGGGAAGCGGAGCTGGCCCGGGGCATGGTGGGAACACTGAGCTGTTCCATGCTGTTGGAGCGTCGTCCTTTTACAAGTCTACCAACACTGTTCAGACCAATGGAGGAGAAGAAGCGACGCAGGAAGAGCTTTGGCCGCCCGTCTAGTTTTCTGTAAAGCAACAATAGATGGTTTAGACACAATTACAGAACCAACTACAGAGATTATCGTGATAAAGGTTTTATCATTCTGCTAGCTTTTAAAATAACCAGAAGAGGGCAGGGTTGGCCTGATATTCACATTATGTGTTCAACAGTATCATCCTAGGGACTGTGGTGGGTCAGGGTTTTAATCTCCTAACCGCTAACACTGGCACGCTCAAGTCATTTTGGGAACAGCGCGGGTGGGGGCGAGGGATTTATGGTTTTAGCTATGACAGGAGCATTGTTATCTTGGCTTACCTGGACCCGTCAGAGTTCTCCTCCCATATGGCCTCGGCTTTCAGGTGTTCTGCTCTCAGCAGCTCAGCTCTCAGGTCCTCGGCCCGAGACATGGCCTGGCCTCGCAGAGCTGGTCGACAATCAGGACCAGAACCAGTGTCTCCACCTAAACATTTTGGTAGAAATACAGGATGTACTCAGTTGATGTGAAATAATCATCCTGTTGTGTTCTGCTCTGTCACTTATTTGTCAAATTTCTACCTCCACTTTTACTGTTGCTATATGGTAAAAAACCTAAATGCAGGAAAATAATATTTGTATACTGTTGAATTACAATAGTACACCATATATTAATCTAAGTATCCCACTACTGCCTTTGTAGAAAGGTAAATGATAGAATAGATGATCAATCCACGATCTTTCCATCAAACAGCAGACATACAGGTCCTAAACTCTTTTCCAGCACAGTTACCACTCACCTGTTCCATCTGGAGTGGCATCCCAGAGTTCACCAGCAGGCATGTCTGTGTTGAATCGGGCTGGGGAGTATCTCAGAGTGGAGGGTCTGATACAGGGCACCGAGCTGCTCGATGCGGGCGCCCCTTGTGTTAAAGACACGTCTGGAGAGTCCAGGAGGGTTGAATGCTGCGACCCGCCCTCTCCTCCCTGATTTGCTATATGGAACTGGACTGTAGATTGACTAGCAGCAGAGCGATTCCTCGAGCTTGACTTCAGGGCTGACTTTATAGGTAACGATGGGGCTGGCGATTCCCTGGGTCCACCAGATGCCCCCAGCAAACATGGCTCATGAGTGTCGGGGCTGCCAGGGGCGAATGAAACAGCCCTGCTCGAGTTGACCCTGTTCCTGGGATTTGAGTTACGCCGTTGAGCCCATGATGGACCGTAAGGGCCATTGCCAGACTCCAGCCGACTTTCTCCTTTCCTGCTTCTTCTCCTAAGTTTCCCAAATCCTGAAGACTTCCACACCGTGCTACTCTCCTTACTTTCCCCCAGGATGAATGCTCCAGCAAAAGTGACAGTTAGAGGTGCTTTAGGACGAGTACTTGCTTCTGGCTTGTCTGGAGGCACCGAGCGAAGAACTGGTTTCCCCTGAGGGTCCTCAGGGTTGCCAAGCTGCTCTGGCTCAGTGTTCTGTGGGTCTGATGGTGATAAGACTGGCTGAGGTTCCCGAACCACGGATCCACAGGCCTCACATTTCTTCACCAGCACTATTATCTCTTTAATCACTGTTGTGGTTTCACTGCTGATATTTCCATCTTCTCGTGTCTGTGAGGGCGGCATGGAGACACTTCTGTGGCTTCTGCTCTTCTCCGAACCACTACTGCTAGAATCTGTATTGCTTTCTTTACTCTTGGACTTAGGGACCCCGGTCCTGCCACGCTGTTGGACTCTATCCAAATACCGAGACTCTGCCTCTTTCTCTGATTCATCCTCAAAGCGTACCCGTGTGGGGGAGCAACCGTACCGTCTAGATCGACATCCTTGTTCACCAGGGGAAGTGTCTCTTGGAGTGGGGACAAGGAGGGGACCGGACACAGTTTGAGCTGTAACATCTTCAGCTTGAACAGCTTTCTGCTCTGGCGTTGGGCTGGGAGATTCGATTTGCTGCTTCTTCCTGCAAGAAACAACAGAGCAGGGCATATACGAGAAAATCAAAAGGGTTTGATTCAACTTGTGCACAAGTAACTGATGAAAATGGGTCAAAAATAAACCAGAAGCGAACATGAAATGAAAATAATAGATTACAATACATATACATATATAATTAAAAAATATAATTTCATAGCAGCAGGTGATCAAATAAATAATTGATTTACTAAATTGAAAAATGCATGCGACAGGTATGTCTCTGAATCCACAGATCAGGTTTTTGTCATGTCACAACTGTAGGAGCTAGTGCAAATGCTCCAAATTGTAAATGAAGTGAATACTTCCTGCCGGAGAAAAAGAGAATTTCAGGAACATAACTGCATAATGTATACACTATTACATAAACAGAATAAACCTGAACCTTGTCAGAACGGTTACAAAGCACAGTCAGGTTCCAGGGCTTATTTTCAGTTATACAACATTAGCTTTGCCAAATAAAAAGGAAGGATCGATTAAGCAGGGAGGAGGAATGTTGAGTTGCAAAGGAAGTCATAGGGGTGGAAGTTAAGGGGACTTCAGGAAACATTGTAAGAGTCAAAGCATCAAAGCAATTTGCATTAAATATAACACCTGATAAGCATAAGGAATTGTTTACTTTCTTCACACTAATCTAGCTTAATCTAACTTGTGAAAAGGCCAACGTAATTCCCGAAACAGGCATCTGTAGACGACTTACACAGTGGACCTCTGATCGGAATGAGAGCGTCTGCTGGGCCGACCTCCTTTAATGTGAGTGGAGCGGGCCTTGATTCGTGCCCGCTCCAGGAGGCGCTTGGCTTGCTCATGTCTTGGGCTCAGGGGAATCTCGTCACTGATGACAAGAAGTGACCTGTCGATCAAGAAAAAGAGAGTGATGCTTTATTATGGAAAATCAATAACTTTGGCAAAAAAAGAGCGATTGGAGGGATAGCGTTGAACGCATGATGAGACAAGGTTATATTATCATCTGTCTGAATGAAACGGAAGGAGTCTTCAAATGTGCAAAGCTTATTGTGTACTACATATCCAGCGGCATCATATTTCCCACAGATTGACTTACCGCGGAGTGAATCCAGCTGTTCTAAGCTGCCTTATGTAATATCAGATAGATATACTGGGGGGAGTGGCTCTGGCGGTGAGCAGCAGAAACGTCATGCATCCATCTATCCTCCTACCCAGCAGCTAAGCTGCTCTGTATTGTGCTTCATCGTCTGTACTTGTCTTTATCCCCTGGCCTAGCGATAAAGATAGCATGATACACCAGCCATGTGGATTATCCCTGTAATGGACTGAGTGTGATTCATTCTCTCCTGTGTGTCAAGAGGAGAACATTGTGTTGCAATAGATTACACTTTTTCATTTCAGTGTTTTACACCGACAAACAGAACAACGTGTAATTAGCAGCTTGTTTTAGTATCTAAAGCAGTTATTAAATTCTGCAGTTTATAATGATGATTATCATAAAAAGGACTTTGTAATAACAATGGGACCAATGGGGTGAATCAGTTAAATAATATTGGAAGTGAGACTTTATGTTGACCCTTTCGAAAATTTCATTTTTATCCCTTTCAATAAGTGCAACACTTTGCAAATATCTTGCAAATGAGAGTTTAATTTGTCAATCATACTGGAGAAGCTTAATATATATTATTCTATATTGATACCAGTTTATTATTTGCAGTATTCCATGCCCACAAGGCAGGTTGTTTTGCTTCAATCTAGGTTAAAAAGGAAATAACCTCTTCATTTCCCTAAGTGGAGCTGTGAGAGTTGATATAAATCGTGTATATGAGTTGTGTGTCAATGCTGCCAAGTGCATGAAGAAGTATAGCATTGCTCACCTCAAATAGGGTTCAAGTTCCTGAGCAAGGATGGCTGAGTCTGAGCTGTCCAAAATCCCCTGGGCACTTGCGACTGTCATTAAAACAGAAGGAGGAAAAGTACAAACCTTAGCAGATGTGCTGATGCAGTGAGTTGGAATTAAAATGCCAGATGGTGTGATTGTGACAGCGCTGATGTTAAATTTAGTGTTTCAACAATGTCCAGATGTAAATGCTTTGAAAAACGTGCTCCAAGGTTTTATGCACATGGAGCATGGAGTTGCTCCACGCTTTGTCTTCCTCATATATTTTTATAATAGTCATGATGTATTCTGTTCTCTATCAATGTAGTGTAGTGAGTCTAAAGTGGAAAGAGTTCTGCTAAAAGAGTCTTCAGCGATAATTTAAACAATTGGATGTTTATGATTATAAAGATGTTCATACACTGCAATGCCATTAGTTTCATTGACATTCTCATAGCTTATCTCTGAATGACCCTTAATGTCATTCACAAAAACAAACGTTATGCAACCACTGAGGGAGAGATTTCAGATTTAGAGAGAGGAGGGGAAATTCACTGTCATGGTTTTGACACATACATACACACAAACACCCGCACAGATTACACAGCTATCGTTTTTACCAAAGCCAAGGATATTATGTTTTTGTCTGCGTTTGTTTGTTTATTTGTTTGTCTGTTAGTCAGCAGGATTATGCAAAAACTACCGGTTGAATTACCACAAAACCTGAGCGAAGGATGTGGCATGGGTCAAGAAAGAGCCCATTACATTTTGGTGTGGCTCCAGATAAGGGGGCATATCAAGGATTTAATTTCCCTCTCTTTAACATTCTGAGAGAGGGCCTTTTTCAATATTTTTGTTTATTTCTCATAGAATAATAAATGGATGTACAAGACCGATATTTATGAGTTTGTCCAATCTGAAGCGGATCCAAACAATCTAGTGAATTTAAATGTTGTTTGAAAAGGGGACTGTTGGGCCTCGGTGGAAGTTCTCTAATGAGCGCCGTTCTAGTTAGGACTTCAATTCCTCTCATTGAGGATGGCCAAATCAAAACCTCATCACTAATCTTAACCATAACCAATTCATGCCTAACCCTAACGTAAACCTAACCACAATTGACATCTTACCCCTAACCTTAACCAGGATCTCAGAAATTATGTTTATATGTATAAAATATTACAGATACAAAGCATGGGAAAACATCTAATCTGCTGCCCAATGAATAAAAAGAAGACCCATGAGCACACAAGCAGAGATACAGGTCACTTCCCCCACTGCTCCGACTGCTAATAATAGCAACATGCACATGCACATCTGCACATCTGACATCTGTTCAACGCCGGCCATGTCAGCCAGGTTACATACTGCATTTCCATACAACATCACAGGGACGAAAACAAATGCTTGAAGGTGGCACTCAGGGCCACAACAGGTGGAAAACATTCTATCCAATGAGGGCGAAATTAAACTCACATTTTTAAAAGCTTAACAAAGTTGTTTGGACAAAACACTATTCCTACACTGATTTCTCTGTCCACTCCAAATGCAAACACACAACCTTTAAAAGCTTTGAAACTTTTCACAAATGTTGTATCCATCTACATTGTACAAGTTGCAAAATAATGCAATGGAACAACTACGATATGTTGGAGCCATCAAAGCTGACATTGGGTGAGAGGCGGGGTACAGCCTGGACAGGTCGTCAGTCCATCCCAGGGCTGACACACACAGATACAAACAACCAAACATGCTCACATTCATGGTCTACAGTCACTTTAGAGTCTCATACACAAAAGCTGCATGTGGGAGGAAGCACCCAGAGGAAACACACACTGCAAACTCCACACAGAAAGGCTGGCTGTTATTATCATTGTTATGCCTTTAGTTTTTTTATTAAATTGTATCAGTGTAGTATTTTATAGCTTATCAATCCATATTCAATGCAACTTTAATCTTTGTTTCGAAAATTGTGTTATGATCACAGATTTTACAACAACTTTCTTCCTTAGATTTGTTAAGGTAAATTAAAACTAAGCGAGTTCAATATGTAATGTTAAACACTTAATAGATGTATAGGCCTACTATGTCGTTCAAGAGACATACCTTTACTCTCCAGATTGTATGTTGTGTCTTCAAGGCAGCTGCCACTGTCCCCTCCGCTCTGCTCTCTCTCCTCCCTGTAGTTTTGTTGTCTCTCCCTCAACCTTGCGTAAGCCCTCTGCTTCACCTTCAGCTTCTTGTCAGCCGAGAGCACCCCACATTGTGAAGACATGCTCTCGCAGCTGTCTGAACTGCACAGACCTTTGGCAGGGTCTGAAGCATCTGCCTCCTTCTGCTCACACCTGTCCAGGAAGCACTCCACGCTGTCAGAGTGCTTGAATTCTGAGGATGCATCGCTGTCATCCTGCTCACCTCCCGCACTGCTAATGTCACCAGTCTCGGCTGGTTTAGACTTCCACTGAGGCTCTGCCCGTGCTTCTGTCTGAGTATAGTCCTTCATAGGTAACGTGGAGGATATATCATGAGGGCCAACACCATTTAAAAGCAATGTTTCTGGGCGTACCACTCTCCAGAAGCCCTTGGGTGGTGCCCAGTGTCTGGTGGATATATATGTGGAGGAAGAAGAGGAAGACGATGTAGAAGCAGGGATGGTGGCAGAACTTGAGGAGAGCACGGGTAGTGGTGGAGGAGTTGGGGATGGGTCATCCTTACTACTGCTTGAATTATCAGACAAAAGACTTTCCAAACTGGTACCTGCCACGAGCCCACAAGACCGGCCCGCCAGAAAACTGACCTGGCCTTCATTTCTTTCTGACTGCTCCTCTTCATTTTCCTCTACCTCCTGGAACACCTGCTCCTCTTTTGCCTCCGCTGGAGGGCTGTGGATCTCAAAACTGACTTGCACCTTAACCTCCTCCTCTTCACCACTACTGCTCGAGTTCTTCGCAGCCCCTGATCGCCAGGAGAGAGCAGAAAGAGATATCGGACCCTTTCCTCTGGGCCTCTGTCCCAGGAAGACCTCAGATGAAGTCTGCTCTGCAGGACTGCAGAGCAGCATGTCTGTGTCCAGCCTGTCTCTTTCCCTCTCTCTGTCTCTCCCTCTTGTCCTTCTCTGTGTGGTTGACTTCACCTTGGTCTGCAGTGCGTGCACAGCTGAACTCTGAGGAGGAGGTAGCTGGGAGCACAAAGAGATTGCAGGGAAAACAGGGACAGGGCCGGTGATGAGAGCCCAGTTAATGGGTAGACCGGTGGGTAAAGGGGAACTGGATTTTGCTTGGACATTATCCTCCACCCTCTCTTCCTCCATTGGTTGGTCATGCAAAGAAAAATCCAGATAAATCCTATGGATGAAAAACACATTCACCTTTTCACATGTATATATATATATATTCAACTAAAAGCATTTATCTTACATCTGTTCTACATCTCTGTTACTGGTTACTTTTTATCTGATCTGCAGAGTGAAGAGATATGTAATGTGGTCAGTCACGTTGCCTTATCCACTGATTACTTTGCAGTGCACCGGATAATCCTTCTGAATGAGAATAAGCAACTGCTGCCTGCAACTGAGCCCCTACTCGAATAAACAATACAATATAAGTGTGTTATTTAGCTAAATAAACAATATGCAATGAAGCAAAGCCTTATATGGAAATCAGTCATAAATTTAAGGAATGTGCACAGAAAAAAAACAACTATAATTTTGCCTTAAGAAAATTAGATATGCATTTTAATTGCACAACATCAACATTATACTCAAATTAATCTTCCTGACACATTTGAAGATGTTGTCTAACAAATAAACAGGCAAACCCACAGTGCATGGATAGCACGACCCACCTGGACTGGATATTTAGTGAAGATGTTGTCTTTTAACACACAATTCCAGTGCTGGCCATGGCGGGAAAGTTGACATAAATTATGGTGCATCTGTACAAAATGAAGTTATCATCCACAAAAACATGATCCAGATGATGCGCAGACATCGCAGCGCGCATCCTCAGGTCGATGACCGGAGCAGGCGAGAAGAAGACGGAGCAACTTTCCATCCGGATCTGATCATAAACCCAAACAGGAATTCACAATGTTTCTGTAGATCGCAGCGTTGAGTCTCTGTCACTCAGTGTCTGTGCACAGCTCCCACACAGGCAGTGACGGGAGAACCCGCGCTCTCTCAATCATGATTGGTCCGCTAATCCCTTCAGAAATCAGTGGGATTAGACAAAAATGGAATACAAAAAAATGCCTGCTTTAATTTCGTCCTTGCCTCGCGAACCCGCCGCCGAGTGAAGCTCCCTGTTGCATAAGTACAGAGCACGCGCGTAAACAACCACGCACACACTCAATCCCTGCGCACAGTAATGAGCCAATGAAAAATGAGATAAAATAAATCCTAAAGGTCCTTATGGAAATTTGGCCTGAATGAGTTGTCCCAGTTTCTTGTTATTACCGCATCATCTCACTGTTGTGGTATAAAAATCAAATGAACTGTGATCTGCTTTAGAGAATATATACAAACCCTCACACGCACACACACATACACACCTAATTTTGCAACGCATAACAATGTTTTTTTTCAATTAAACTGATCCCTCCCTCTATCTCTCACACACAAACACATGCACGCACGCACATGGACAGTCCGCTTAATTGGGAGCATACTCTGCCTGCCAGTTGTCACAGTCTCCAGATGTGATCAGACTCTGGCAGATGTTGCTGCTCCGTTTCCTTTTGTAGTTGTGCTTCCCTTCGACGACAGCAGAGGGCGCCGTCCACACACACTCACTCGCATACACGGACTCGCGCGCACACGCACTTTGCCCAGCTAGCTGTAACCGGCTAGCGACTCTGTTGTCGAGTTGACACCCTCCCCAAACCCCGGCAGCAGCCAAGCTGCACAGTCGACATGGCAAGAAAATATCGCAGCGGTTTTGTGAAAAAGGATGAAAATCTTCCAAGTCTTTTGGAATGAGTGAGTAGCTTCGCCCGTGTGGATGTGATTTTACCGGAGGGAACTTAACACTAGAGGCCGCGTGATGGGTTTTACTAACGTTAATGACGCATAGCTAGGGTTAGTTGATGCTAGCACGGTAGTCTGCTAGCTAACGAGCTAACTGCTGCTACAGGGAGGAGTACGGGCTCTCCGCTAGCCTGTTAGCTTCTTGTGCTCAGTCCGAGGTGTATTTGTGTCCGCTTCTTCTCACAAAGTGACCAAAACACCACATTTTCTATCAGTGTTTAATAAGCACAGTGCTGAAATGAGTGTGCCTGGGGGAAATGCACACGCTTTCCTGGCAGCTGTGTTGCTCGGTAGTTTCGGGTGCTAGCGTTACATAATCTCGGCGTAGCGAGTCAAGCGGCTCCGCTTTCCAGTGTCAGTGTTTCACGTCAGGCTATAGTTTCGTCGACCAACACACGAAACTGGAGTTACTTTTCTTGGCGGTGTCGTGAATTCATATCCTCAGCTAAATTCAGACTAATTAATAAGTCACCACCGAACACCAGTATTGTTTTAATCAGACGACGGAGGCTGTCTAGCCAGCCTAGTGAACTAGCCACCCATAGCATAGCCTGCTAAAAGTGAGCTAACGTTATCAACTACATGCTAGCCAAGCTCACATCTGTTAAATTGTTGTGGGTCGTTCAATCAGACGACATTACGGCCTCTGTTGCGTTAGCCTCAAATAGGTGAAGTACTTATTGTTTCGTGATATCTTAATGATAGACCAACGCCAGTTGCAAACGTTAGCTTCTTATCACGTTAGCGCGGAGGCACTTGGTCGTTAGCCTCTTCAGGACCCTTTGTCCATAGTCATAGTGGATCCCAGCTCTTGCGAGTAGGCCAAACATCAGTTGTTTTGATTCCTCTCCGTCGCTTGTTTCATCCGTGGGTTTTTAGAAACACGTGTTGTGGTACCTCCGGTTTCTCTTTTTAAATTTACTTTGTGCTGCGACTGACCGAATATTCAAAGACAAATAAAGTTTGGGTTATGAGTGTTTTTTTTAATGGAGTTAAGTATCAGCAGTTCCACGAGAAACCTCGGTGCCACCCCACTGACCCATATACAAAGTCAATTTATTGCTGGCAAACTGGTTCTAAAGCTGCGTTTTGACTTGCTTGCCAATCTGTTTATACTGGTGAATGTGGATTGCACAATTTAATTATTGCCCTCTTCTTTTTTTTCTCCACAGTATTCATCACGCAATGTGATCCAAAAACCACTATGTGTGAGGACATTTAAGAACGATTGAGTTCGGAAGAAAAAAATCTTGATTCCAGTGGAATCTTCCATATATATATATATATATACATATATATTATTATTATTATATTTTTTTCCTCGGTGTAAAAGCTTACTTATATTTACACACTCACTTGCCCCATCAACATACAACCATGCCAGTGCAAGCCCCACAATGGACGGAGTTCCTGCTGTGCCCGATCTGCACACAGACATTTGAGGAGACTGTTCGTCGGCCCATCAGCTTGGGTTGTGGACACACTGTCTGCAAGATGTGCCTGAACAAGCTGCACCGTAAGGCCTGTCCCTTTGACCAGACAGCCATCAGCACAGACATCGAGCAGCTGCCTGTCAACACAGCCCTGTTGCAACTGGTTGGAGGCCAGGTAAGTCTTGTGCTTCTGTGTATTAGTACACATGTTTATGACAGATCTCAGTTGAAAACATCTCTGCAGAGAATTGGTTGATGCAAACTCATCATTAAGGATAATAGCTCATGGGCGTGTTTGTGTAATGGAATACTTTAAGATACCATCCCTATCTTGACGATATGATGGTGTCAGTAGTTGCTGTCTATGGATTTTATTTGAGTGTTTCACAATGGCTTTTAACTTGATGGGCTCATAGCTTGTAGATTCCTTCTGTAACTTGCGCTATTGACCAATGACTTAAAATCTGTGGATTTCCTGCTTGAACTTTATAAAGCTATATGTTTTATAAGTTAGTGATTCACCAACAGGGTGAGGCTCAGCTGCTGTCGTTTTGTTGACCAAGTTTCCCGGCATTTACCACATAATAATGGATACTTAGTGCATTGTGTCAGATATAGTTGTGTCTTGTATATTTTTGCTAATACATGTTAGTAGCTTACAAAGTTCAATCAAGTTATGCTCTGATGAAAATAGGACCTGTAATGACAGTTCTGTATCACCGTTTAAAGCACTGTCTGTTGTCATTCATGAAAATAACTTAAGTTATCGTACGGCAGACTTCAGAGCTACAGTTTCATCTCTGTCGGTATTAAGTCTACAAGCCATTTGCACATCATGTTAAAAGCCATTGCAGTTGTTCTTGATTTCGTTGTTTCGTTGGATGCCTGCTGGTTAACTTAATTGGAAAAAAATTACTTCCTGCTACTTAGTGGGAAATAATATGATGTGATATTCCTTCATCTGTGCTATATGTTAAACCGTGTTTTTTTTGCTTTATTAACCAGGATAGGTGTAGTTATAGAAGCATGAACAATATTAGGAGAATGGAACATACACAGTTTCAGTTTAATATAATATCTCATAATGTCAATCAAATATTCTTGCTCTGAATGTAATGTATATATTGTCCAGGGGAAATAAATATTTTACTGTAGTATTGTGTCATTACAGAAAAAACACGGAGTAATAATAAAATGGTAGAGTGTTAAGAAATAGTATCTAAGGCATGTGTAAATGACAGAAGCGGATAAATAAATAATGCTAATGAGTAATGGGAACATAAATGTTTTAGCTTTTGCCCATGGTTGTCCTAATGGTTTCCCCTGCTTGGCTCTGCTGCAGGTTCCTAAGGCTCAACCAGTTGCCTTGATTACCAGTCCAGAGGACTCGGAGCATTATGAGGAGGCCAGGCAGTGTGTGGAGGAGCTGGCCTTATATCTCAAACCCCTCAGCAACACCAGAGGTATAACTACACAAATGCAATTAAATGCCTGTTACAAACATAGTGTCCTTGGTCTTCTAACGTTCTTGTTATGATCCACTGCTGTCCTCAAATTTCAACTCTGGAGATTGTTTTCAACATGGTTTGTCTTCAAGTGCCCAGTAGCGTTGGTGTTCAATTGGTTTCAGACGTGAGAACACTGTTGCCAGGAAAGTGTTAATGAACATGGCCTTGTTCCTTTTTCAAAAATGACATGCAAGTTAGTTTTTTTCTGTATGTAAATCACATGCTGGAAAAAAGGAAACTAAAGTTACTAAAAAACTTCAGTGATTTCCATTCTGACCATCATTTTTGAAAATATTGTATTGAGCAATGTGAAAATGTACAGGTACGAAGTTGTGAATATGATGTCACACATCTTTCAGTATACTCTTCTTGTAAACAAGTTTTAATGTGACACCTTTTAAAAACAAATAATAATATAAATACTTGATTGGCTTTGTCGTTAGTCAGAGGTATAAAAAATAGTTTATATCTATCTCTCGCTCGAGTGTGAAACAACAGCTGCAACGATCATGTAAAATATGACATAATGTGAAGGAGATTGTTACTGTATTGATTTCCTTGGTTTGACCTGTGGTCCTATCTAATCTCTCACCAGGTGTGGGCCTGAGCAGCACGGCCCAGAGCATCCTGAGTCGACCCATGCAGAGGAAACTGGTAACCCTGGTCCACTGCCAACTGGTGGAAGAGGAGGGCCGTGTCAGAGCCATGAGAGCTGCCCGGTCTCTTGGTGAGCGAACGGTCACCGAACTCATCTTGCAGCACCAGAATCCACAGCAGCTCTCCTCCAACCTTTGGGCCGCTGTCCGTGCACGGGGATGTCAGTTTCTCGGCCCAGGTAAAATGTTTTCCGTAACCTGCCAAATAAATTGAGCCCAGAAGTATTCCACATGTTGTCAGTGAACACTGGCCTCTGGCTGTTTTTGACAGGCAACAGTAACTCATGATTTTTTCTGTTTGTGTTTTTCTTCCCCCCAGCAATGCAAGAGGAAGCTCTGAAGTTGGTTCTTCTTGCTTTAGAGGATGGCTCTGCTCTGTCCAGGAAGGTGTTAGTTCTCTTTGTAGTCCAGAGGCTTGAACCACGCTTCCCACAGGCCTCTAAAACTAGCATAGGGCATGTGGTGCAACTCCTCTACAGGGCTTCCTGCTTCAAGGTATGTCGGCTGCTAAGAACCCCAAGAAATCTGTGTAATTTTCATGAGAAATTGTGTAGGTCATGCATTGCTTCTTCACAATGGACACTTTTGCTCCACAAACCCGAAGAGTCACCTTAAGGTGGACCACTGATGGAGATAACTTAACATTAAGATATTAAATAACTCTTTACTGTTGAAAAACATATGAAACCAACTGCCAAAGGCTTTAGTGTAACATGATATAGCATCGTCTCACAATAGTGGGACATTTTTTACAACAGATTTAGTCTCACTGAAATTCTCCAGTCCAATCAGGTACATTTAATTGTTTTTTTTAAGACAATCACATGTCAGGACGTTTTGAGTACGTCAGTGATGGCTTAATTTGGGTTATACTGGTAATAACAATGCATAGCACATAATGCAGAAGATTGAATTAAGTCTGTTGGACAAATATTTGATTCTTAGATTTTTACTGGTTAAAAGTTTCAGTTTGCCTAAATTTGACAAAAAAATATTTTCTTGGTCTTGACTACAATTACAATATCAGTTGTTTTGAGGAAAAACAGTAAGGTTTGCTTATAATAACTAAAGCTAACATGTACTACAGCTCATTCAAGAAAAACTTGTAAAAAACATAAACAAATTAAATTACAACTAACGTCTTTGCCTATGGTTACCTAGGTGACCAAACGCGATGAAGATTCATCCCTGATGCAGCTTAAAGAGGAGTTCCGTACTTACGAGGCTCTGCGGCGCGAGCACGACTCTCAGATTGTTCAGATTGCCATGGAAGGAGGGCTGCGCATCGCACCTGACCAGTGGTCCTCTCTGTTATATGGAGATCAGTCTCACAAGTCACACATGCAATCTATTATAGATAAGGTGAGTAACACAGGGTAAATGTGTTGGTTTTTACAGCATGTTTCTTTCATATCCACACTATTGATTAAAAAATTTGATTATGTGATCAACAATTCTATATAGAATTCCTGCATAATATACATAAATTCTCAGCCGTTATCCTACTAAAGCACTTTCTCTCCATTGCTCTTCATCTGGTGCAGCTGCAGACACCTGGATCTTTTGCTCAAAGTGTCCAGGAGCTGACGATTGCGCTGCAGAGGACTGGTGACCCAGCCAACCTCAACAGGCTGCGACCCCACCTGGAACTACTGGCCAACATCGACCCCAGTCCAGGTAAGAAACAAGCTGACTTCCGGATTCTTGGTTTAAAGTGATAAAATGTTTAATTTAATGCAACTTTTTGCTGCAATTTGCAATTGTGTTAAAATTCAAACACCAGGTGGTATGCTAATGAAGTCAAGGGAAGTGGTTTATTTAGGTTTATCTTTAAGTAGCATAGTTTGAAATATTCATAGCTATATACGTCCTTATATCATTATTTCTTTCCACAGATGCTCCCCCTCCTACATGGGAGCAGCTTGACAAGGGGTTGGTTGCAGTGAAGACAGTGGTGCATGGCCTGGTGGACTTCATCCAGAACCACAGCAAGAAAGGAGCTGATCCTCAACAGGTCAGTTTTTCCACTTGAACGTGAGAATAGCTGGGAAATAAATTAAGATATTTCCAAAACACTTGGTGTTCTCTATTTCATTGATATTGTCTGTTTTTAGCCGCCTCAGCACAGCAAGTACAAGACATACATGTGTCGTGACATGAAGCAGAAAGGAGGCTGTCCCCGTGGAGCCAGCTGCACCTTTGCTCACTCTCAGGAAGAACTGGAGAAGTGAGTGTGACAAATATCTACATAATATTTAAATTTTAAATTCTGTTGAACAGTATCGTTTAAACCATTGTCCCCTTTGTCCTGCATCTGAAAACGCACCTGCATCTCTAATAAACTCCACTGTCTCTTACGCTTATCAGGTATCGTAAGATGAACAAGCGCCTGGCCACACGCCTCCCGGGCCCAGGAGGGCTCATGTCAGATGATGGCCTCCCTCTCGATGTAGCAGTGACCCGGAAGCCTTCCCCCCTCCCCAATGGCAGCATTGCACCCTCTATGCCACAGCTCATCGCTCGCAGCACTGACGCAGTCCCATATGAACTGTTGCGTAAACCCATGAAGATGGATGGCGGGATTTCCAGTGCGCCTGGATCACCACCTGATCTGTGAGTATAGTGTTCGATACTCTCCCTGCATTCATTTAACTGGAAGCTGAACAACAGGCCACTGTTCAATATCTGTAAGCACTCAGGCTCACATTTATCAGACCTATGGAAAGAACACACTAACACATACTATAAAATACTTACATATACAGGAATATGATAACAATTCCAACATATTGTTTATTAGCTCAGAAAAGATAAAAACTAGAAGAATAGATTATCATGCAAGAATGACAAATTATGACCTCTGAATCACTTAATGTTAAATGATCCTCAAATTGCATCATATTGCTATCTCATATCAAGAACAATTATGTAAATGATTATATAACAATGTTATGTAAAGCCGTTTTCATATGCATATCATTTAACAGCTTCAGATTTGTATTATATTTGCCTGGTGATGGCACTGTGTTCCTTGTAAATGGTTAAGTCCATTAAATTGAATAACCTACAAGGTATAACCCAAGGCAGGGCTAAACGCATCCTGACATTTTTTTCACACCGTTTAATATTTAGTTATGAGCTTACATTTTTTATTCCCACAGCATGGACCCTGGGCCCAAACCTTGTATGCCTCTGCCCCCTCATGTCATGTCCCACCCAAGGATGCCAGCAGACCACCTTTCTGGGGTGAAGCACATGCCTGTGGTAGCTAGAGGTTCTCCAGTATACCCTCAGCAGCAGCTCCCTGAGATGTGCTATGACAACCGCCCACCACCCTCTGCTTCTCAGTATGATCCCCCGCAGTACCCCACAGGTAAGGGTCATGTAAACTAAATCATTTATATTGTGCTCCTGTATGTAGGAATAATGAAAACTTGCTGTATTTATTTTTTACTTTTATTCTTACATTATCATAAAAGTCAAAGTGATGTTAATAATCTTCTGCTGTTTATCTCTCAGGTTACCCCTACCAGCAACCATCACAATATGTTCCTCGGGATTACATTCGTAACCCCCCTCCTCCTAGTGAGTCAGGACCCCCTTACCAGGACCCCTACCCTGGTTATGGCCCTCAAGAGCGCCCCTATCAGGGCCCTCACTCTGGCCAAAGCTACTCCTACCCTCACCCTCCACAGTATGATCGTGGACGCCATGGTCATTACCCCGGTCCACCACCTCCCCCACAGCCTTACCCATCACAGAGGGATAACATGATCAGGATGAGTCCTGCCCCTCACGATGGTCCTCCGCCATCAGCTGGACAGGCAAATTCAATTTACCACCAGGAGCCCAATGCCCGAGATAGATACCAACAAGATGGCTACTATCCACCAGGTGCCCAGGCTCCACCAATGAGGGCTTATGCCAGGGTGAGTAGGATGAGATAATTTGAGTTTTAAAAGTAGCATGATGAACCAAAGCAATGAAAGCAAATATATATTTTAACTCTACACCTAAGGTAACTGTGAGCCGTTCAGCAGCAATAACTCTCTGTCTCTCTCCCTTTTGCAATCAGGGAGCATCATATAGTGGTCAACAGCCAAGCCTGGACTATCTGCACCGACGTCGACAGGAGTTGTTATCCCAGCTGGAGGAAAGGAAGGTCATCTCCCCTCCACCATTTGCTGCTTCTCCCGCTCTTTCTCATTCCTTCCCAAGCGACTACCCACCTGAGGTTGGTACACAGGGAATTTCATGTGTCTTTAAGACTGGTTCATATCGTACAAGTACTAAGTGCATGTGACATTGTAGTGAATAGTCAAATTAATTGGTCAATTGTGAATGCATGTAAATGTTATTGACAACCTTTTCTGTCTGAATGTTTTTTTCTGCAGTATGGTGAAGAGAACTCCAAAACTATTGGGAAATGCAGAGAGGCTGACTACGCAGGGCAGTACTCTCCCTGGTCATGTGAAACCATTGGCTCATACATTGGCACAAAGGATGCCAAACCCAAAGATGTTATGGTTTCTGGTAGCATGGAGATGATGGTGAGTTCAGATGGCTAAAGTCATAACCAAATCAGTGTTTCCTGTCTAGACATTAAAGGTGGGAAAATGTTCAACTCTTGGGTGCATAGTCATCCGGTTGAGAATGAGTGAGTGTTGAAATGCGGGGCAATAAAGTATCTGACTTAAGGATTGAGGTAGTAATAAATAACACAAGGTTTTAGCTTGTATTGTTGTACAAACTTAAATCGGTAAACGTCAGTGCTTTTGCTAGGCATTACTTTTTGTTTTATTGCAAAACAATGTTCGTTTAACCACAGGGAACTTGTCTATCTGCCTCTTCCTCAAAATCCCCATATCATAACCTCTTCTCTCTTTATGAATTTGTCTCCTTGTCTCTATCAGAACGTGGAGGCTAAGGGTCTGAGGGAACCATCGCTAGAGGCTCCTCGGAGGGGAGCAGAAGTCAAGGACGATGACCCCATCATCCCATTTGGTCCTCAGCCTACTGTGTCACGTTTTGGAGCCATCTCCCGCACCACGAAGACGGGCTACCAGACCGCGGGCCCTGTGCAGGCTATGGCCTCCACTCCCCAGAACCCGAACTCTAAACATATGACCATGTCAGGTAAGAAAGCATGCGCATAACGACCTATTAACCCTAACTAATAAACACAGTCAATCTGTCTGCATCAGAAGGAATGCAATACCGCTATAATATAACTATAATTTATCTAAGTCGGGTATTTCGGCCTCAGTGACATTGTTAAACAGTGTTTTAGCCAAATCCAATACAATTAAAGAAATTAGTAAACTATCTTAAGACGTAAAATGAACACAACGGGAAAAAAAGCTTTAGATGCCTCCATAATGCTTGTGTGGTGTTATACGAGTGTCCTGAAGCCACCAGGTTTTTAGCCTTAATGTCCGCTGATATCTTTAGACTAGGAACATTCAGGGACCTTAGCATAGCCACTTCTGTTGTACTTATATCAAACTGGATATCTTTGAATAGTAACCAATTCTGTAATAACTGTTACCTAATAATTTAAGTTTGTCCCGAAAACCTTTCTGACAACCAGTTTTACACCCTCGCACACAGCAGAATACTCGTATGGAAGCCATGCAGGATGGGGTGGAGCTTCTTACCCCTCCCACCAGACTGCCTCCTCCTCTCAGGGACACTTCAGTGAGCGGTGAGGCCTACATTTTTTTTGTATTTTCTCATCTTTTTAGTAGTAGTATATTATTATTTATGTGGTTTTGTGGTCTCGGATGATCTAAGATTACCTGTATGTCGCCCTCACAGCATGCCAATGGCAGCCGCAGACAGAGAGCAGTTACAAATCGAGCTGCAGCAGGTCAACCAGCAGATCAACCAAAAGACCCAGATGCAAAGCATGGAGGTGTGTACGCTCTCTAATAAACAGAACCTGCAAAGGTGTGCGAAATACAGAACTCTGTCCCTTTATAATTAATTAACCTATTTAATATCTGTGCAGTCTGGCAGTTTTGTCTGATCACTTCAACGTAACATCTTACAACTTTGTAACATGCATCACAATTTTTTACGGGACTGATTAATAGGATACTTTTAAAACTTCCTTTTTTTTTATATGCCTAAATTAATTTAAAATAGACTTCCAGAGGAAATGACTTGATATTGACTGAATTGTAGACATGTTACTATTTAACATGATAATTGTGGCCAAGAATAAATGCAGTTAGTGTCATGCAGCTAAGTCAATATCAAATGTGTTTACTGACTCAATATATTACTATATAACTTAATACTAAAATATATATGTTCTGTATTACTTCTATTGCGAGAAGTTTTCTGATTGTATACTCATTCATTTAATTTCCTGTTTCCCTGTCACAGGCTGCCAGTAACTCTTTATTGCTGCAGAGGGAGGCCAGTGCATTGGCAGGTCAGTCTGTACAACCCTGCCAAAGCCAGTCTGCAGTGGCAGCTCAGCAGCAACAGGCCAAGTGGCCAGCAGGGGGAGCAGCAGGAACAGCTATCTCCAGTGAACAGCTAAGCATGGAGCTCCACCAAGTGGAGAGGGAGATCGGCAAAAGGAACAGAGAGATGGCTATGGTAAGGAGAGGGGGAACCGTACAGTCCAACCAGGCATGCAGAGTGAATTTGTTGTAAGGGGAAATTAATGTTCTTTATTGTCTTATATTTTAATCTTCGGGCGGTATACAATATACAAATAAACTATTAAATCACCATGTAGATACTTAAAAAAGTGCATATACTTGCTACAATAATGGCAACTGAGTGTGACAAATTTAAATAAAACTTTTGTTTTGTGTATTTCCAAACCAGGAAAACCAGGTGGCACATGATGTTCAGCAGTACAAGATGAAACCTACAGAGAATGGACAACCAGAGCACAAGACTCTGGAAGAAATGTCCCTGGCTCTTGGGTGAGTGTGCACACACTTGAAAATAATTATGTTTATGGTTCCTGAATATACGTGTATTCCATGACTTAGCCTGCGTCGTTCAACTTATCACTGTGGTCCTTTGTCCCCCTCTCAGCGAGGTGTCGAACGGCTCCAGCAGTCTACAAGAAAGTGCAGTAGGCGGGTCCATGCTTTCACTGACCAACAAGACGTCGGGCCTGAGCCTGTGCTCGGACCCAGGTTCCACAGGTTCAGAGATGCAGAAGAATGGCGTCGTCCATTCCTGCTCTTAGGCAGTACACATGCACACACACACATACACAGACACGCACACATGCAGACACTCAAAATGCTCGATTGAAAAGCATGCACAGGCACACATACACCCATTCTATTTAGAAGATGAGCAGTATCTGCCGTGATATGAATTTTCTTTCTTTTTGTTCTGTGAATGAGCTTTTTTTTAATGACTTTCCTTGCCTGGAAACCAGGGCATATGATAACATTTCTCGTGTATTTGTTTTTTCTTTTTTTTGTACTGGGATTTTAGATTAACAAGGCTCGCAATAGATAAACCAGGAAGGGAAAATGGTGGTGATGTTGACAATATTAGCGCAACTTCAGACATATTTCAACACAACAATGTTGTCAAGTATTTGATGGATCCTCCAGACATTAAGATTTTTGTTTTGTTGTCCCAGCAAACATGTAAATAAACGGTTAGACTCAGAGGAGAAAATCAATAAGCACTATCACATCACATGAACTAAGAGGAACTTCTCTTCTCAGAGTCTCATGATGTGTGAAGGTTTTGTAAAAGAACAGCAGATGTGTCGCCTGGTGCTCACCCCCAGAATCGTAAAAAAAAACGTGGTGGCTCTGATCCGGATGCTCTGAGAAGGGAAAGCAGTATGACGTTCAACCAGTATTCACCGTAAATGGAGATGCGAGGTGTTTCTAATTCTCACCTTTGGCCACAGAAGTATGTTTTTTTTTATTAGTGCATTTTATGAACACATCATACGTCTGTTTCATACTTGAAGGCAGTATATTCTATATTTAATCAAAGCATTCTGTTTTAAAGATTGCAACAAGTCCTTTTTGATAACAAGTTTTCTATGAGGGAAATCAACCAGTGCTTCTTTTGGTTACAGTCTGACTTGATGTGTTAGTTACAACACCTTTCTCCTGTTGCTCCGACGGACTGCATTCAGTCTTGGCTGTTTGTGTTATGTTATATTTCACAGCATGCTCAGATAAGTTTTTGTCTTATTTTGAGGAGAAGGGGTGGAGTAAGTCGCTCTGCTTCAGGAGTCAGGTGAATGAGTGTAATCTTGACTTTATAACGTCAGGGATAAATAAAATACGATTTTTCTTTTCCCTCCTCAGAGCATCTCATCTAGCCACACAAAAGGCCTCCCCATTGGGATTATCTTGTCATTTGTTCTCCTAACTTCTATGAAGTTGCCTTCCCTTTTGTCTTTTGTTGAGTTTCGTTATATTTTTTCATGCTTTGCGTTGTTATGATTTTTGGTGGGTGAAGCTTGAACTAGTGAAGGCACCAATAGCTCAACTGGATAAACATCCCTCTGTGTCCTGAATGATCAAGTATACTGTTAAAATATACTGTTGTAGTGTTTTTAGCTGCACAGTATACAAACAATTATGTTTACAGCTGAGGATACTCGATAATAGTCATTGGTTACTGAGGGGTCAACAAAATGAACCTAACATTTAATTATTGATATTTTATTAAATATATTTAAGCATCATATTGGTTAGCACAATAATCCCGCTCACATAAACACGTTTGTATCTTCAAAACTTGCTGTCAACGTCACCACCATCCCGAAGATTATTCCTCTTTCCCCATCATGCAAATTGTTTACCGCTGATGCTCAACACGGAGCTCTCTGCCTTCTGTAAACAATGAGCTTGACTGATTTTTACAGCTCTGATGAGAGTTAAAGAGCCCTTGTGCTTGAACGGTTGTAAGGATGGAGGAGATGCTCTGGGTCAAGTCGTTCTATTTTTAACGTTGGGCCTTCGGTGCGACAGGACAAGGGGTACTGAGAAACTGACAAATTCCTGATCTTATCAGTCATCTATTCAATAAAGACACAATTCACTTTGGGCCCGTCGTCCTCATCTGGTTTGCTTGAGGAGCATCTCTTCCAGTAGCGCATTGATAGCAGCTGTTTGTTTTTGTTTTTGTTTTAGATTACCAACCACACTTCAAGCCTCTGGTTTTTCTTGCTACATTTATTGTTTAGGTACACAGCTCACTTATACATATGAGTATGTATACGTACATTAATATACTAAAGCACTATTAACGTGCCACCTCTTATTCTACTCGCTCAGCATTTATATTAAATGATCTCTACTTAGAATCAGCAAAAAGTTTTTTTTTGTTTTATTTGATTTGTTTTCTGTCCACTGGCTGCCAACACAGACTTTATCCTTTCCCAGACGAAGGACCTCTGTGCGCATTGATGTTTTCACTTAATCGTTTGTGTTCAAACAAAGATGTTCTTTATAGACTATGCTTCCAAAGAAGACAAAAATTCTGTAACTTTGGAAAATTTATGGAGAAGTTTTGTGTGTGCTAGATTGTATTGTAGAAAATGTACCCTGACTTACGTTTTTTTTCACCCTTCAAAGTGTGCTGTACTGGGTGATAGTGTTGAGGTATTAGAAAAGTGTTGGGGTTTATTTTCCCACACCCCCCTCCTCCCAACCCCTCAAGGATATTCAGGAAGTCTCTAATGAAAGGTTAGCCTTAAATCCTCTTGTAATGCTCCCCTATCTTTTTTGCTTCAGGAGCATGAGATGACCTCAAAATTTACACTGAATTGGTATTATTCAGAGTCATGTAGATGAACTCTAGCCGGCCCAGCCCCCCTTTTTGTAAACATCAACAAAACGCCATCAATGCAAATATCGCAAATCTCTAAAGGTTTGAAAAAAAATGTTAATTATGTTAATTTTTTTAAGGAAATGCTGTCGACCTAGCAGGGTTTGTAGTTTTCTTTCTTTCTTTTTTCTTCCTGTAATAGTTGAGTGAATTTACCTACCTGCAAGTCTTACAGTCTTGAATGCATCATCTGCCCAGAGGTGTAGTCAAATGCGTGGGAGATACAGGAGTGTCTGAGCGACAGTTACACAATCGTTTATTTTTCCTTCTTGACAAATATTCTCACAAAATCGGCAGCTGAGCTTAACTCCGCTGTCTAAAACTTAATATAATGACTCGTAAAAGGAGAGGAATGGGGGTTAGCAATGAATTGGCAACATTTATTGGTGTTAATTCAATTTAATGTTGTTTCTCATTTGCTCTTAAAGTGCAAGTCAACCAAAACTATCACATGTCGACTCTACCTGATGGGTGAGTGCAGGTCTGAATGAGCCTGAGACACCTTTAGCTTAGCAGAACTGACATACTTTGACTTATGGGGTGTTTCGTTTATATTAGGTAGAAGAAAAAAAAAGTTTCATTTCAACCTGCTGTGTTTTTGTCAGTGAGGGGAACTGCTCCCATTGCCCAAATTTACACCACCAGTTAATCCCTCCACTCCCACCTTTGACCATTGAACTCTGTTACTGCTGTTGGAGGCTCACATTTTATTCCCTGACTTTCTGGGGGGAAATTCGCAAATGGCTTTTTTATATGATTACTCCCTTGTAAAATATCTCTTAAATTAAGGTACAGGTTAGATTTCAGCAAGAAAAAAGAAGTTTTTATATGTATATTATACTCCATTAAGGAATGTCTAGAATTATCTTCCTCCAATGTGGATGTAGCCATTATTACGCCATTTTATGACTTTGTAAGAGAATTCACTGTGTGAAAATTGGTTTGCATTTTTGTATAATACAATCTGCTTTTTTTGTTTGATACAAGAGGGAGGTCAAACTGGAAGTTTGAAGAGAAAAAAATGAACCTGTGAAATTGAGAAAACAAGTGTAACTTATGTACAACAGTGATTCTAAGCTGAGGGGGAAAGATTAAATGATATTGCTAACTCTGAGTGTTTGTGTCCTGGTTTTATTTTGACAGAGTTCCAGTTAAAAAGCAACTTTGCTCAAACTGAGAAACTTTCTGATCCCAAGTGGTTGAATTCACAAAAGTTACTCAGTCACTTAACTCTCTTTCAATGATTCACATCAAGAACTGCATCAGTTTCTTGAACTCAGAAACCGCTGTTGAATCAATGTCTGCTTACTTGTTTGTAAAAGAATTTGACACATTTAAGGAAGAGCAATCAAACATTTTCACTCTTAATGCAAAGCCAAGCCAAGCAATGGCTGCCATTCGCTTTGTATTCATCATACAGATAAGAATGAGTGGAAATGTTCTCATCCAACTCAAAGTCAATACACATAAAGGGAGAAATTACAACTGATACTCAACTTACTGAATTGCTTAGCATCAGTGTAGCCCAGAAACATTCATATATAATTTGGGTCAGAACTATTCTTTTCTTTATAGATAAAAGGGAAAAAATATACTGTATATACTATATAAAAATGCAATATTCTTTGATTTGAGCTGACAAAACAACATGGTGTCCCGATGTAACGTTTTGATTCATTCAATTATTTTATTAAATTTGTATTCAGTAATCATCAAATGTGACAGAGAGAAGCTTATAACTCCCAAATATGCGTTCTGTTACTCCACATCTCCTGGATCCCAGGACACATGTCTCCCATCATGCATCTTGTTTATAACCAACATGTCCTCCTCATCCAGCTGGAAACCAAGCACCTACAACAATGTGAAGAGCAGGATAAAAAGGGAGACACCTTGTTAAAATTATAATTTAAAAGAACATTAGAAGGTACTTCTAACAACTCACCTGAGAGTTTTTAGCCACATGTTCCTTTTTGGTTGACTTTGGTATTGTAATGACTCCATTCTATGAAATACACACACACACACACACACACACACACACACACATATATATATATATATATATATATATATATATATATATATACACAGGTGGTATTAGTGGCACAGTTTTCTTTTTCTAATACAGTTCCAATGGTTTATCATTCCCATTACCTGAACACTCCAGCGGATGCAGATCTGAGCAGGTGTGCGTCCGTACTTTTGTGCCAAATGGATAATGGTGGGACTGCTCAGGACTTGACTCTTAGCCAGTGGGCAGTAGCCCTGAAATGCAATGCCCTCATGACGACAGTACTCGATCAACTCATTGGGCTGCTGGAACGGATGATACTCCACCTAATGAAGTGTCAATCATGTTTATAATCATATCAGGTATGTTTCAGACATAGGTCTCGTCCAGGGTTCAGAGCTTTTCTTGCGATGAACTTTGTGGAAAACCTACCTGGTTAAGATGTGGCACGATAGTGCAGTCCTCCTTTAATTGGTCCAAATGGTGAATCATAAAGTTGCTAACCCCGATAGAGCGACACAATCCTGCAGGGGCAGAGAGAAATAGGGTTAGTGTTGAGTCACTGACCTTGTATTTAATAAACCTCTTTCAGGCTCCGCCTTCGCATCCCATCACATGCTTTACCTTCTTCATAGAGCTCTTCCAAAGCTCTCCATGCCTCAGCTCTTAGTTCTCTGTTCGAGCGGCCAGGCTGCATCGAACCTGGCCAGTGCAACATGTAGAGGTCTGAAATAGATCAAATGATTTCATCGGAATTTGACAACAAATAGAAGGTTATGGGTTGTAAGGGATGTGGAGGATGAATTCCTTTAATCCATACCAAGATACTCCACCCCCATCTTAGAGCAGGATTTGTGGAAGGCCGCCTTGGCAGTTTCATATCCATAGTCCAATGGCCAGAGTTTGTTTGTGAGCCAGAGATAACTTCGGGGAACCCCACTATCTCGGATGGCCTCGGCCAGCTGCGCCTCAAAGCCATTGTACTTCGATGTGTCAACGAGGCGTATGCCACAATCACGCAGCGCAAACAGAACAGCATCTTGAGAGAATCCTCCAACTTGAGATGTGCCTTTAATTCAGGAAAAAGGCAAAATGTGTTGTTTTTTAATCACCCATTGTTGGAGTATGTGGCACAATCCAGAGAAACTGGAACACACACCTGGTATTTTAAATCTAAAGTACAGATAATTTGACCAAGTTCTGATATATTTTAAAGAAAAAATGAGTCAGTGTGAAACTGATGTATTAATTATAGTAAAAGTTATAAAACATTTTCTCATGTCCCTTCAGATCACTTTTCACATCCACTTGCAGTAAAGGCTTAGACTTTTTTGGTTTAAGATGTATCAGTGCTTCCTTCTTCAATGGGAAATATGTAAATCCAAGAAATAAAACCATGTAGTATACGTGTCATGTTACACCTACTTTTCTTTTTAAACATTCTATGTCAACAAATAGAATGTTTTGAAAATACTAAACTGATTCTTACCGACTCCAAGTATTGGCATTCGGACTCCATTAGAGAGTTTCACCGTGGGACCAGTCCAACCTTCTGCAAAAGACATGTCTTCTTCAACTGAGGAGATATAATTAAACTGACAGCATTACAAAAAAATTCAGAACCTGCAGGACCAGCCCTGCTCAGGGATTGATTGGTGTAACTGGCAAGGTGTGCTACTGAGTGAACATATCTTCCATTCCTCAAAACCTGCTTGCCCGTCAGCGCTTTGGTCACTCTTTGTCTCAACTCGCACAAATCCTCTGGTACAGACTGTGGGCTTGAGGATTTTGGAAACTGAAGCTTGGGACTTTTGTGAACACAAAGACGTCTACTCGATAGGGAACTGTTTATTTAGTAATTACTTTTTTAGTTCTACAAAAATGATCAGACACTCATGTACAGTATTGACTGCCACTTATAGTTACAATTTCTACACAGCAATTGAGATCTGCAAACGCGTACCAACAAGAGGTAGTAAAGATAAATTAATTTCACAAGTAAACTATGACAACAAATTAAAATGTCGCTATATATTAAAAATTACAGTAATAAAATGTGCTGTTAAGGACCAAACAGCTCCAGGAGAAATGCACCCGGCGATTTCCACATTTTATTACTCCACATTTGTTGGATTCCAAGTAACGTGTCTTCCATCGTGCAATCCTCCCAGCGCTGCCATGTCCCCCTCCTCCAGCTGGAAATCAAACACCTGTGTGTGCAGAGGAGGAGGAGGAAGAGGAGGTTACAGGTGAACTGAGACGATGAATGGCTCGGTCATTTCGGACAATGAGTAAGAGTTTCACATAAGCTGTTTCCAAGTTCAGGGGCCGCAACCTTCAGAGGCTGCATTTGAAGACTGATTGCATCACAGCAGCCAAACAACGCCTCCTCTAAGGCTCCGGCAGTGAATCCTTCTCGGGCCAACCTTTCCCAGGATTCATCTAAGTGTAAAGTTAATAAACCCTTGTGCATTAAAACTTTCTGGTAGTGTTGCAGCTCTGTTGCTGGGCAAAGGCAGTAAACAACTGACTTCCAAACATATCCTGTGATGTGATGCCTACTTTCTTGTTCCCTCACAATGTAATTTATCTTCTTTAATATTTCTTATTTTGAAAAGAATGCAATGGACATTTAACTCACTTGACAGTTTTCTTGTATCCTCTTCTTTTTGGTGGATTTAGGTATTGTTACAACTCCATTCTGAGGAAAAGGAACAATGAAATGGCAGTTGAGAGGCATTCACAGACCAGTATTGTATGTGACGGGCCCAGTTAAGATCAGGAAAAATGTCGGAACAGTTTGAAACCTGAATACTCCAGCGGACGCAGATCTGAGCTGGTGTGCGTCGATACTTCTCAGCTATCTGCAGGACAGTTGGGTCGCTGAAGACTTGACCCTTAGCCAGCGGACTGTAGCCCTCAAAGACAATCCCTTCCTCACAACAGTATTCTTTTACCCGATTGGTCTGCTGGTAAGGATGGTACTCCACCTGGGTCATGTAATTTTAAAATCACATCAGGGAAATTATTGTATGTAGGCCCTTCAGATTAAATGTGCTCGTATCCTCAAACACTGGGTTAACATCACACCAAGGATTTTTGTTTTGGAGCATCTCAGAAAGGAGCATGTTAACTACACAGTTTGCCCCAAACCATGTCACACCCATGCAACCAATCCCTGTCAATCATATATATTTTTTTATATATTTATATCATCAAATTTAAGAACAAACTGACATCAGCTAGTAATTTCTTATTATGACCCATGTATCATCCACTAACATGGTCTATGACTTTTATTACAGCCAGCCACCGGGGGGCTGTAGAGATGTTTGGGAGATGTCATATCGTCAGTATTCATTTAGCCTCTGCGGAATAATCTCACAACTGGGTAAATTTCACAAGGGGGCAATTAAATAATTGAGGTCTTTAAGTCAAGATTGCCCCAAAAAGAAAAAATACACAACACTACAGGTTTTCAGATTTTGTAAATCATTCAACAGATTCATCTAACAGAAGACATTTTTATTTTTTTGCCTATTTCAATTTATTCATGGTCATTATCACTGACTCATTTTTCTTCCCCTTTTTTCGACAACCTGCTCTTGTATCAAGTGATTTAACTTAAGTCATTGATCATAACTTACCTGGTTTACATGTGGTATCTCACTGCAGTCTTCCTTCAACTGCTCCAGGTGGTGGACCATGAAGTTGCTCACTCCAATTGCACGGCATACCCCTACAGTAACAGAGACAGAGTTCTGACCCATAAATCTCCCACTCCATTTCTTTAATTTCTTCTTCCATTTCTCCTTCACATTCTCCCGTATTCTGTACCTTCTTTATAAAGCTCTTCCAAAGCTCTCCAGGTTTCGGCTCTCATCTCTCTGTTGGAGCTAAAAGGTTTCTTCGCTCCTGGCCAGTGCATCAGGTACAGATCTGAAAGTAGGGCAAGATGATTTAGTGATAGATTTTAATGAAAAACTAGAAGACGATCATAATAAAGAAAACTGAACTGACAAAACAGCTCTTTCTGTTTCAAGATTCAGCCCATACCGAAATATTCCACCCCCATCCTCGAGCAGGAGTCCATGCAGGCCTTCTTTGTATCTTGGTATCCGTAGTCCCCTGGCCACAGTTTGTTGGTGAGCCACAGATCACTTCGTGCCAGTCCACTGTCTCGGATGCTTTTACCCAGCATCTCCTCACAGCCGTAGCGCTTTGCCGTGTCAAGGTGGCGCACACCACACTCAGTGAGTGCGTACACAATGGCATCATGGGAGTATCCACCATCATGAGAGGTGCCTGGCATTGAGAGAAATGACCTGATTAAGTGTTGGCCTTCTGTCAAAATCCGTCACTGATGCATTTCCAACTGTTTTTTTTTGTATGTTTGGTTATAATTAGTTATTTGATGCTATGAAGACTAGGCAAACATTCATGATTGTTGGCGGAGACTGACTGACCCTGAATGGTCGAGCGTGGTTTAGGACCTGGCTTCTGTTTCTCAATCCCCACGGCTCAGACCCTGGCTCCAAATTTGCAAGTTTTGAGCATTCGTGTCCGAGCGAGTTAGCTTCGTTGACGCATTATTCATCTTTATATACGCACGCAATGTGCATATAATTTAAAGACTATTAAGAACATAGTTGGGAGACATGTATATGTTATACTCCACAGTGGTCAAACGACATTGCGCAGCACTGCCATAGCATGTTAACCTGTTTTAAAAACATTCAATCACTATTTAAAGTAAAAATAAAGAAAAGACAGAATTGAACTTTTCTGTCATTTTACATTGAAAAGCACAGACTGTGTTTAACAAGTTGAATGAAAGCCATTATAAAGTTTGAGTCATGCAATAGTACATATGTCGTTTTTCAATAATACTTATAATAAAGTTACTAACTGACATCATGTTTAAATACTAACACATACCTAGTCCAAATATCGGGATCTGCAAACCATTGGCGAGTGGGACTGTGGGACAACCCAGCACTGACGCCATGATCCGGGGTCACGCAGAGATGATCGACTTGGAGAAAAACCTCCACGGCAGAGATGGAAGAATGTTCACAGATTCCGATTCACGGATCGATAACCAGTGCATGAAGGATTGTTACTGGTACACACAGTCTCTGTTACAACACGAGCGAAGCCTTTTTATAAATCAGTGTGGAGAACTCAGCGACTACAGTCACGCCCATCCCCCGGCAGTGAGGGGGGCTCAGGGACCGTCTACAAAGAGCAAAATATTCAGAAAGGTGAAACTCCCACAACATTTTGGGTAAACTGGGCTTTAGAATAGTATTGGGTAAATTTGATCAGGTATATTATCCAATGATTTCACTCATGTATAATGTGAGGCGGCTGTGGCTCAAGCGTGTTTGAGTGTTTAGAGGCCTTTTATTTGTATTGCATGTGCACGTGAATATTATAAATAATGTGATTCCCTCCTCTGTACATTAATACTAATAAATAATGTTATTTACTTCTCTGCACACAAATAATAATAAATAATGTTATTTACACGTCTGCACATAAATACTAATAAAGTATGTTACTTAGTCGTTTGTATACATTCAAGTGTATTTTATTTTGATTGTAAGGAGGCTTTGTTTGTGTTTGAATAACTTCCATTAGTTATTGATCAGGAAATTCAGAATCTGTGAATAAAGAATCGCAGCACATATCCGCTTCTCAACAACAATAGACTTTATAAAAACCACAGTTTATAACTAACCGAGTAAACATCTGTTGAGATTTGAAGTTATGAGGAAAGTGTGTTTTCTTACAGTAGCATCTCTGATAACAGTGGAGATGTGCCTCCGCTGGAAAATATAATCACGGAAACATAGACGCATCAAGCGCCAACAAAGATGGCGTCCGTTTGCCAAGAATCCCGAAATAAGCTAAAACGTAAGAAAAGCCACGTGCGACAGTGTCATGAAAACTTGCAGGAGTTTGGACTCAAGTTGAAAATTCCGGGACAACATTCATGTTTCATTAAATTGTACAATAGTCTATTTTGCAGCCGGCTAACTCATTAAAGCTAACGCGAGGTCGGGACAGCTCTCCTTTATCATGCTCTTTGGTCGGAGTCAATATGGCGACCATGAAAAGCTAGCGGTTTGTTTCCAGCACCAACAACATGAGGTGAGTTCAAACTGATGGAGAACAAGACAGTTTCTGTTTTGCTACCAATGTGTAGAAGGAGCTCCATCAGGAGGTAGCTCGCTAAACTCAAAGTGTGGCGGACATATTTGAAGAAGTAGGACTGAATGATAAACAACACATAAAATGGTGGCGTCAGTAAACAAGGCAGTTGTTGTGTAAAGGTGAAGTTTAATCTGCTTGAAGAACCGACGCAGAATGTGAACGTCGCAGTAAAACTCACTTTGCATGCGTGTCCTCTGCAGCCGTGTCACGTGTCATCCTGCAGGGAATATTGTTTGTGTGCACCAGGATGTTGTTTACTTGTTTTGTCATACGTCCAGTGAGTCCAGAAAAACGTCACATGGGCAAGTTTGATTCCAGGAAGGTGTTTACACAGTTAACGGGTAGTTTCAAGTGCAAGGATATGCGTGTGTCTAATAAAACAAGGGTTCTCAAAGAGGTTCCCAAATATTTCATCCATAAGTAACACACCGAGGGAATATACAATTAATCTGGTCTTAAATCACATGCAATTCCTGATCAAACATCTTGTTAAATAGAAGTCTGTGGTTTAACTGTCAGTAAGTTGATCTTTAAGGGCTAAAGATGACAACCAATGTTATAAAATGTTCAAATCAAATCTAATGTTGGTGTTGTGTGTGTGTGAGGGGAAATCTGGCCGGGTGGCATAAGGGTGAAGTTATAAAGTATGTTGTTTGGTGACTGAGGAAGTCTTATGCAAAAGTATTTATTTTCAGTATCAGATGCAGCATAAAAATAAGAAGAGAAATGAGAGTCAAGAAAAGTTTAGATAAAAATGGAAATACTTCATATAATATTATGTATATTGTATCATCAATTTTGTGTTCTCTGTCTCTCAGAAAGCCATAGATATTATGCACTTTCCCCCAGTTGATATCCATCTGGCTCTCTAACTCCCCTGTGGGTCCCTTGAGAATACTGCAACATAGAAAAGGGGACGCAAAAAAATAGGTTAACAAAAAGCCACACAAACCTGAAGTGCCCTGTAATAGGACGTGCTCTTTCTTTTAGGGTCCTCCGTTGCTGCATGGGTTTGCGACGAACTTATCTGATCTGGCCAATCTTACTGATCCTCCTGGTCGGTGCAGCCCTGACGGCTCTGCTGCCTCCTGCAGAGGACCACGGAGGCCTGGACGTCCTGGGAGTGCTACGCCGTGCAACAACGCAAAAGGAGAATGTTGCACAGGGGGAAAGCGCAGAGGGCGAGCACAAGTTCACCATCGTCATTCAAACGTACAACCGCACGGACATTCTCCTCAAGCTGCTCAACCATTACCAGGCGGTGCCTCATCTTCAGCGGATCATCATAGTGTGGAACAACGTAAAGGAGCAGACGCCCCTGAAGTTGTGGAACTCTTTGGGGCCTCATCCGGTCCCTGTGGTCTTTAAGGAGCAGACTACCAATCAGATGCGCAACAGACTACAATCGTTCCCTGAGATTGACACTGATGGTCGGTACATCTTTGAGCTTGAATGATTTGAGTCATTCAAAGACATTCATGCAGACTTCTATGTTTTTGTCTGTTTTCAAATATTTACGGTGGAATTTGTGTGACCTCTCTCGTCCGATCTTTAGCTGTGTTGATGCTGGATGACGACACCCTGGTCAGCGTTCCCGACATCAGTTTTGCTTTCTCAGTCTTGAAGGTAATAAGCTTCGGAGATAATGTGGATGAGACACTTGTTATCACTCAATTTTTAACACACATATTTGGCTCCACAGCAATTTCCCGACCAGATTGTTGGCTTTGTTCCACGGAAACATGTCTCAACACCGGGAGGAGTGTACAGTTATGGCAGCTTCGAACTGCAGGATCCAGAAACGTCTGGAGGCGATAGGTAAGAGGAACTTATTTTTCTTGCACTGCATCATAGAATGTACCAGCAGGCTTTGTTGCCTCTTGTCTTGTTTTGATGTGAAAGAACACGGTATTTGTTTTGCAGATACTCCATGGTGCTCATCGGTGCTGCCTTCTTTCACCGCCGCTACCTGCAGCTCTTCCAGGACCAACCTCTCGCCGTGCATGCACTGGTGGACGAAACACAGAACTGCGATGATATTGCCATGAACTTTGTTGTAGCCCAGTATTTGAGGAAACATTTGAAGTCGTCTGTGGGCAGGTTCAACAAACCCTCTGGGGTCTTTGTCAAACCTGTGGACCTTCGCAACCTGGAGAAGGAGGCCGGCAGCGGGTACCAGGGCATGTGGCATCGTCCGGAACACCTTCTCCAGAGGTCCTACTGTCTGAACAGGCTGACGCAGATCTATGGCTCCATGCCGCTTTGCTTCTCCAACCTGATGGTCTCCCAGTTTGGCTTCCCCAGCTACGCCAACCACAAGAGCAGAGGCTGAGGAGGAGCCACATCACCCACTGTTCTGGATTGAAAGAAGACAAACTAGGATTGCAAAGTAACAATCTGGTAAGTCTGATTGCTTCGTAAATTATACTTTCATTTTACAATGTGTCACGTTCACAGATTTAACCTTGAATTTGGTTTGGATTTTGCTTTTTCTTGCATCTGCAAGACAATGATGGACTTTCCTCCAAAACAGTCAATTCTACACATGACTCAGTCTCACCTCGTGTCCATATTTGAAATGCTAAACTGTACTGCTGCCAGAGCTGCCTTTGCTTCAGTTAATCCAACTCTCTCACTGGGTTGTAGTTAATCAATACACAGCAGGGGTCCGTCTTGAATCTGCTTTGCCAGTTTGCCTCGTTGAATTTATATAACTGAAATTGAACTGAAGTGAAATAAATGTTAAAATTATTAAAATGTAAGTGTTCTAAGTTAATGTGTTGCCAAAATAACCTTCCCTTCAAAGTTTGTGTATGTGATTATTGTAAATATGTACATTTAAACCATGTCAGCATGTACAGCATTATACATACATGTCATGTTACAGTTAAATAAAGCCAACTCCATTTTCTAATTTATTAATTTGTGGATTCATTCTTAATTATTTTATCAGTTAATAAGAATTAAGTCTGTAGACTGTCAAAATCCACCTGGTATCCCCGCTCCCTGTAGGGTCAGCCCAGCTATACCTTGTTCTTGGGTCTGTGCTTGTCCAACGAACTGGGCTCTGTGCATGAGGTGAAAGAGAGTCTGGCTGTTGTTCAGGCATCAGGGTGGAAGAGACTCAGATCCTGAGATGAACTGAATGAACAGGGTCTAATGAGAGGTCGCTGAATTTGCAAAAGCCCTCTGTAGTTTCAGGGCTTCCAAGCATAATGGCTGAAATACTGATTTGTCTTATTTCGGAAATTAACAAATGGGCTTTTATTTGTTTTCCTTAGGTCGAGGTTTACCCTGCACACAAGTAATTATATCATCCACCAAAACAAACCATTGATGGAGAAAACGATCGGGAAATCCAGTTTTAATCGCAACACAAAAGCAACTCAGAGAAATTTACATCACATTAAATTCAGCCACTGATATTATCCTTGGATTGGATAAAAATGTTTCACATTGTGGTAATGTGACTGGCAAAAAAACAAACAACTGACCTGAAGGTTGAACGTTAAATTTCTTCAGATTATCGAGAGGTAGCAGAGTGATGACATCTTCATGAAGGTTTTACTTGTGAGGCAGCTGATGTGACGTTATCTCTCCATCCAGTAAACATCTGCAGTTCAACTTCACGTGACCGGTTTGAAATTGCATACCACGAAACAGCTTATGCTCAGAACCGGAATGAAAAACTATATTTTATAATAAACAGTAGAAACCCCACTCCATCTCAGTGGATAAAAGTGTCTTTGCATATTCAGAGGTAACTGGGCTCCAGGAACCTTTCAGAGTTCTATTGGGGTCTGGGTCCTCCAGCACCACCACCGGCGCCACCTCCAGGCCTGGATCCACCAGCACCCAGAGAACGCATGTCATGCCACAGCTTTACAAATGGCTCCCTCTTTAGCCAAATGAGTTTGTATCCGTACGCCACGTACCATCTGTAAGACAAGACACAGTTAAAATTTAACGATTGTTTTGTTTTGTTTTGTAGATCTTTAAAGAAAGTGAAAATGTAATGACTCACACTCCAAAGAGAGCTCCGCCAAGGTGAGCTGCGTGGTCAAAGAGCCGCCAGCCCAGAAAGAGCCCTGCTGCATCTATGGCAATGAGCCCTTTCAGAGCCTGGTGACAAACCATCAACAGGAAGCTGAAGTTACATACAATGTACTGAAGTGCATCCACAACTCTTTACCATGCGTACAGACCATAGACTGTTGGTGAAGCCAAAGATACTTGGCCATCTTTACTGTACATATAGTCTCTGGTTCAGACAGGCATACATAGATATTCAGTCATTAACACACACACACACACACACACACACACACACACACACACACAAATACAGTCTCTTTCTTACACTTCCTGCTGTGAACGTCACCATCGGGAGGAAGATAATTCCTAGTTTGGCCTCTGGCACCTTCGCACAGACTGCAGCCAGGACCGCCATGACTGCACCGGACTACAGATCAAACAATTGGACGGATCAAAACACTGGAATGATTGTATTTCTGTTGTTTTAAAATGTATGACAATTTAAGCAAACTTCTTACTGCTCCTAGTGATGGATAGAGACGTCCAGAGGCTGTTTTACACAAGTAGCTAACCATATTGGAAACCACACCTGAAAACACAAAATAAGAGCGAAATAAAACATTATTCAAAAAGAAATCGAACTGATCCTTGCAATTTTATTTAAGTTGGTAAGATAGCCATATTTAAACTGTGGGGTTATAATTAACTGACGATTCAATGCAGGATTTTGATTTGATTAAATATTATCAGACACCAGTCCTTTACACGACTAACCGGCAGACAGATAGACTGCAAGAAACTGCTCCTTTCCCAAGAGAGACACGATCCCTGAGGAGAACGTCCACAGCACGTACATGTTGGCCACCATGTGGATAAGGGAGTAGTGGCTGAAGGCCGACAGGACCATGGGAAGGCAGCAAGTTTCTGGTGGACGAGAGAGAAACGGATGCAAACATTAAATGGGTGGTTGGAACTTAAACATTTTTCTTATACAAGATAGGAGAAGGGGAACACTCACTGGAAGCTGGGTTGGCCGTGAAGTACTTAATCATGGTTCTTTGCATGGAAGGGATCCGCCAACAACACAGGACCACAGCGTTCACGGCAATAATACCTGGAAAATGATTATAAGAAAAGCTCCAATGAGGAAACGTGGAATAATACTTAGCACAATGAAATATGTCGAGGTTGGCCATTAACTCTAAGGAAAATGCAGTAACAAAATAAATCTGTGTTCTGCTAAATAAGTGTACCTGTAACAGTCCTCTGTCCCTCTGTGAGGCCGCTCCAGAAGTCGTCCGCCATTGACATCAGGAGGATAAGCTGTCGCTGGAAGCCCGACAACTGGTTCCACCAGTCGTGCCAGTATGCTATGTCCTGTGACCCCTGGATCTATGAGAGGGGAAAGAAGAAGCACTATAAGCTGCCAGTTTGTTATTCTTGTAATATAAAGCTGCTTTCAGACATTTCCAGAAGAGCTGTAGGTGAGAATACGCATGAGACCCAGTTGCTCCAAACATGTTCTGGAACTTTTACAGCCAGTCCCTGCTTAATGGATCCAAATGTTAAATTGACGAGATATGAGAACTTTCGGTGATAATTGAACATTAAATGTGATCTCCGCAATGAAATGTATTCGTCATGTTCCTCCTCCTCCTCCTCCTCCTCCTCCTCCCGTTAAAACCTCACCGTTTCCAATTCTTCTGACTTCTTTTCATCCTTCGCAGTCTGAACTTTGTACTTCATCGTCTCATATTGCAGAATGGCAGCAACACCAAAGGAGCAGCCTGTAAACTGACATGGAGTCAGGCAACAACATGGGACCATCGCACCGTCCTACCCTACATTATGACATGCATCTATATGACCATTTAAACATCACGATTAAAGATAGTGTATTATTCCAGTAAAAGACTAGGAGGGCCTACCCCTACTGTGAACATCAGCGGTGTGAAGAGGCCCGGCCTGGGGACCTTTGGAGGAGGTGGGGGCCCTGGGGAGCCAGCTTCGTGGGGAGAAGTATTCGTTTCCTGGCTGACATTGCCTTTCTTTGTGTCCGCCCGTTTGGCCTCACGACGAAATCCACACCTCTGTTGGTTGTAGAGACTCTGTCTGTCAAAACACAAGACACAGGAGGAAGAATTAAAACTGAATGATATCAGAACCGGACCAATTTGATCTTACAGACGATAAATTAGACCAAATTCATTTATATTAGGGCTTTACAATTTGTATTCAAAATACGAATATTTGCATCTGCCGATATCCGTAATGCAATATCCCAACAATGGCATTGTTTCCCACAATCTTTATCGGTCAGGCTCTAAAGGATATTTCAGGAAAACATTATATTCATCAAATTTAACGCAGAGCACTACAACAGTCATGCATCAAACCCTGTGAATGTGATGTTCTTGAGGTGATGATACAACGTGTATGTAAACTTATATTGTATTTATTTATTATTTGGTTTCTGAAATGTTGAACAGTGACACCTAATGGTTACTTTGGGGATTTCTTAGTACGAGTGGATTTTAGTCTATGGTTTTTAGTCTTGTATTTCATTTGTTTTACTCTTGCACTGTATTGCGACCTATCCATCCATCTCTTTCTCTCGCTCTTTCTCTCTCTCTTCTATCCATCTATCTATTTATCGTTTTTGTCTGCCTTACAAACATATTTAGTTCGTTATATCTGATAGTTTGAGAGTGGTTGGCAGTAATGGATGAATCAGTGTGATGGTGCTGCATTACTTCAGCTGTGGGGGTTCTTTAACTACGACCTCACCATCTCGTCCCCCCTCATGATCTGACCAGAGGAAGCAGAGGTTTTGCTGTTGAGGTGAAGAGACAAACCCCCTCGGATGAAACCTCAGCACAGGCGAGACCGAGAACAGCCCCCATTGGATCTCATTACAATGACAGAGGGAGCAGTTAGGTAACCCCACAGTAACACACTCACACACACTCACACAGACACACACAGACACACACGGGCTACTGTAGGTCGGGTGTGTGTGTGCTCACCTGCAGCCTCGTGCAGCGGAGCCGTGTGACCCGCCGATCAGCTGTGTTTTGGTCCATTTCATGACACATCCTCTCCACGCCATGTTGGACTTACAACCTCCTGTATAAGCTCCTCCCCCCGACGGATCCGAGTTGAAGATCGCTTCAAGGACTCGTCTGTAATATCCGACTTTACACATCCATGGAGTAGCTCCTAAGTATTAGAGAGAATCAGTCCTCATGAATGTGACAACAAAACAAACAACACGACACGTTCAACTTCACCACTTAATACCTTTTTTTTCATATCTTCAACACAACGATATTGTCTTATCGTATCCTATCTTACTTGTTATATTGTACAAATAGACATTGGTGCACACTTAATCCTTATTGCACATTTTTCATAACCTTTGCCATATCTTGAATGTTTTTGGTCATTTAAATACAATAACAACTACAAAAATAATAGATTCAGAGTTTATGTTGTTTCTCAGATAAAAGTTTAGAGTCCTTGAATGCACCACAATGTGTGGGCCTCCGTGATACACTTCATCTCCCTCTAGTGGCGCATTAGAGTAGATGTGGTCACCAAGAGACGTTGGTGGAAAGTAACTATTATGAACTCAAGTATATTTCAAATTTACGTCTTATGGCAGATTGTGTGACTGCTATAAATGATAGCAGTCTCACAATCTCCAGAGTGCATAAAGTTAATATGAACTTATTTATGAATAGAAACAATTCAATAAAACAATGTAATATATTTTATATTTGTACTTGTAAGAAATTCTCTTGTGACAGTGATTGTTTGATGATTTTTACACTTTTACAAATGTAAGCAATTCAAATGCCACTTGAATCAGTTGTCTAAAATCAATACCTGCGCCAAGGCTCCAACAGTCCAGATTTATACCTGGATATGCACCAAACTGCATTAACTCATTAATAGCAGTCCCCTAAATATGATATCTTTGAATTATTCTCTGAGAAATCAATACAAAAATAAAATAACAACTCAATCTGGCAATGTTACAGAAAGTGAAAGAATTCCTGGATCGGCCCAGTGGTCTGGGGTCCACACCAGTATGTTTCGTGGTGATTCTATTTGTAGCTTTTGGGCAGTCCTGCCAAATAACAGACAGACAAAACAAATAAGACAAAAAATCTTGTTGGTGAAGGTAATGAATGCAAAAACGTTTGAGCACGGAGCAGAATAAGAAGATGGAGAATAAATGTGCTGGTGTAAAGCACATTCTTGCATAATTTATTCATCAGAAAAACATTGTCTTATTACTGAAACACTTGGAGGGCACAATGAACTTTGTTTTTGCGAATACGAGCAGTGGAATCGAGTGTGGCTGAATAGTATTAATGGCACTAGGTGTTGCTATTGACATCTGGACGAGTTCCACAAACGTCTCACAAGCCTGCCAGTGACTCCACAAATAGGTGAAGAAGGTAGAATTCACCACTAGAAGCTGCACTGCAGTGTCTGCAGAGGAGCTGTGGGCTCCCCTCCAACCTGCACTTGACTTGCGCGGCTAGTGGACCATATTGCTCCTAATAGAGCTTGAACAAAATAAAAGAAGAGTAAGCTAAGTATGGGTGATTAATAAGAACTGAGGCAGACAGTGCAAACCCGCCGGAGCGTTAAAATACAATCTCACTTCTGCGAGAAAATTAGTCATACAGTAAAGAGGAGGTGGGGTGTGGGGGACGGGGAGGGGGCAGATGCAGAGTACAAAGGAAGGAGCGCAATACACCTTTGTCACTGTAGGGTCCCAAGGACAAGCACTGCCAAGTTAGATGATATCCTATGGGTGCAGGTCTGGGGCAGAGGAGGACAGGGAGATGTGGGAGAGGAGGAGGGAAGTAGAGAGCAGAGGAGAGGAGGGAGGGATGACAGTGATAGGAGAGAGCACAGGACATGCCGAGGTGGGGAGGCCAGAGAGAGAGAGGGAGGTGAGGGGATAAAATGAAAGGGTGAGAATCATAAATATTTGAGGAGTGGCAGGCGGAGTAAACTTTAGGCCATTTTGGGGATTTTGTGCCGTGCTGCGACCGAGCATATGCAACGACACCACCCACCCACACATCCGTCTCTGTCGGAATCCGTAGAGGTCTTTAGGTCCCTCTCTGATCAATGCAGTGCATTTTTTTCTTCTAGCAGAGGTGTCCTCTTTCAGGTCCTCTCATCGATTCGCTGTGAACCGACGCCGGCCAGGATTTGCTTGCGTCGGCGAACAAGTTTTCTCCCTCTCATTTAAGGTCCCACCGATCATTCTACCACAACTTAGTAAATATGGAATAAATAACAAAGTACAACTAAATGTTTGAATCTTGTATCTGTGATTTGAATCCAGAGGCAGGATGCTGGACGTCATTTGGCCTTGAGGCTTCGATTTCAACCCAAAGGCTGAAACATCTTGTACCAGCAGCACGGTATTTTTATACCATCAGAGGAAACTCTAGATGTTAACATATTGTTCCATCAGAGTGCTGACAGGGTGCTTTCTAGGACACTGATCAATGGACCAGGTAGATAACACCTCTTATTACTGTGCAGATTTTGAGACTCAGCGGTCAGGGTGTGCGATTGTGGTGATTTACACAATCATGCACTATAAAGTGGACATCGAACATTTTCCTGGGGTTGTTTTTACAAAAAAGACTGGAGGATAGTGCACAGCATGACATTATCAACCCCTCACTTCTCAAATCGACTAGGAATATAACAATAAAGGGCTTTTCTAAAGAAAATATTTACAGAATTGAAGAGTAACACACTCTAATGCACACTCTGTGCTCTTGCCACAGACATGATGTTGTTACACAAGTTCCTCAAGATCATTTTGTACAATCCCATCCCAATGGTGCAGCCGTTCAGTCTCTGTCCACAAATCTGAATTCCACTGCAGTATAACCAAGCAGCGGGTACAATAACCAGTCATTATTGATCTCACTTATTAAATATTAATGTCTCTCAAGCAAAAATATAATCTGCCTTCGCTATCACTGAAACAACATGATCCAGTATGTGGTCAGAGGGAGGGAGCGAGGCCGGAGCTCATCACTGTATAGGTCAGAAATTATTTATTGTTAAATTAGCAGCAAATTATTTAACCGATAAAGATCTGGCATCAGCACTTTGTGATGTATAGGAGTGTACTGGTCTCACTGGCTTAGCTGACGCTTGACAAACTCAATGGCTCAACAAAACCGTGGAAAATTGCAGAGATGGGTTATCAAATTGATACTGAGGGTCCCTCTAGCAAAAAGTGTAATAATTTATCTTATTTTAAAATTTAAGTTCACATGCAATACCCTGACAGAATGTTTGATTATTTGGGTCCTGATACACCCTCTGCAATAAAACCACGGAAAGCAAATCTTGATAATTCAGGTTCCGTAAGGAAAATATATATTTTTTGTGACTTTATTATAATTTTGTACATGTTTATGACTGTATCTCTTTATGTTTTTAAATGTTATACTTTGTATATATTTTCTATTTGTATTATTGTTTTTGAACTATTATACAGATGTATCCCTTGTTGATTTGTTTTACCTATTTTATTCCACTCTTTTCAATCTCTTTTGTGTTGCTTGAAAGTTGTTTGAAACTGTACTTTTGGGAATTGTTTTACTTTCTGACGTGGTTTTCTTTTAATTTAGTTTCTGTGTTCTTTCTAAGGCCCCTGTACATCACCTATACCCTCTATAAATAAAATTGGAATTGCAAATTTGAATACAGAACAGAATTGATCAGAGTTTAGCTTCACAAGTAGAAACTGAAGTAGATCAACATTTTTATGAAGGAAATAAATATCTCCTCTGTTTAACCTCAGTGTTTCAGCCCAGTAGAGCACCTGACAAACTGTACTCCTGCATCAATGCCCATTCTGCATCCGCTAACCCCTGCAAAACACACACACAAACACACACACACACACACACACACACACACACACACACACACACACACACACACACACACACACACACACACACACACACACACACTCACACTCACATGCCCTCCCTCCTTCCCTCCCTCCCTCCTTCTTCTACCTGAGTCGTCAGCCCACCTCACTCAGAAACTCTTGGGGTAGCCTCGAACAACGAGCTGGCTGAGAGCTCTGAACATCCCGTGTCCCTGCCTCGAGCTTCAGGAGGGTCCCAGTTAGGTCTCCTCTCGTCTCCCGGCTGTCCCAGCTGAAGAAACGAGCGCGCTGCTGCTCCAAAGCGCATTACTCCTCCTGAAAGCCTGCACATCACCGCGGCAACTTTTGCACCGCCAGGGGACATGGGTGACAAAAACGCCGGTGAGTAAAACTTCCACGTGCACATAGCCCATATGAATAATTTAAGAGCCCTTTTTCCTTATTTACTGATATTGTGCAGTATGTGTGCGTGGATGAGTGGAGCACACACTGCGGAACACAGGCAGCCTAGTTAACTTAGTTAGGAAGTGCATGCAGCAGTGGAGGGATGCGCTCCCATGTGATGGTGCTGATGATAGTGAGTTAAAACCCCAGACCGTGCACATGCTTCAGTGCTGCAGCGCGATGCTGCTGCTGCTGCACCGGCTTCACAGCTCAGTCTGCAGCCTCCAGTAGTTTCCTCTCTCTCCCCGGAGCACCCGCCTCCTTCACCTCCAAGATGCATCAACACTGCTGGTCCATGCACATGTGTCAATTGCAAAGCGTGTGGATTTAATATTAAACACAAGTTGTGTGTAAATACCAGGCTTTTCACACCACAATGTTTCCACCCAGTGTTGTGCATGGGCTCGAGTCTGCTTTCCATTTACTCTGTCAGTGCTGTCAGCTGATTCAGACAGAAACTGCTGCCTCTCCACTTCTTTTCGGGGAGATGAATGTGCCGCTGTCCCCCCTCAACGCTCAGCATCAAGCGTGTTGTTGACAACGCTTTTCAGCTCTGCCAGTAATAGGCAATAGAAGATGTTTTTAAAGAGCCATATAATATAATATACACAGACCTCTGATCACACACATTGTGTGTCTTCCATGAGCCTGTGAATGTGTGGGCAGCTTATTTTGCAGGGCAGATTCATTTAAGGTTGCATGATGGGGATAAAAGCACAAAATGAGCATCCCCCCCAGAGGAAGTGTATTTGGATAAGGGACAGGGTGCCCTTGTTAAAGTAGGGTAACCTTTATTTCTCAGTGTCACCCTGGCCTGCTTCACCGACGGTTTGCTGTAATGCAAAATACTGTAATGCAAAATACAAAAATCATGGGGGTGTACAGCTGCATATCAAGGTAACTATAGGCTTACTTCAAATTCTGATCCAAGATTCAAGATTCAAAACTTTATTGTCCAAAAATCTAATTTCACTGGTGTATGGCACACAAAATAAAACAATACAGTACATAGGAAGACACGGTACATTACAATACAAATATAAATACATACCGGTAATAATGTATAGTACTAGGAGTAAAACTTTAAAATTAATCAGTTGACAAGGGCAATTTAAAATCAAATAATAAATACTACAAAGTTCTGTGTGCCTTGACTTGACTTTCACTCTCATTAAACACACATTGGGATGTGTAGAGTTTATACAGCCTCATTTATTGATCCCTCTCAAGGAAAATGAAGCATTCGCCACCACAAATAAAAGTACTACTGGCTGTGACTCAGGAGATAGAGCGGGTTGACCTCCAACCACGAGGCCGGCGTTTCAATCCCAGTCTCCCCCTGGACCCCAAAAAGGCTGTGTGCTGACAGTGTGTGAATGATGTCCAATAGATCAAGTGCTGCATAGATGCATGTGTGTAAATCGGTGAATGGCAAAAACAGCAGTGTAAAGTCTGCAGTGGAATAGCAAAATATAAAATAAACCCATTCAAGCGCTTTATGCTTCACTGTCCAACGACAGCAGGGTTTGCATCCTTGCATTACAGCGGGGAGGGAGCTGGTACAGTATGACTCACATCCTCCCTCTGGACCTCGTGGCTCTTTTCTTACATCTCTGGTCAATTGAACTTTTTTTGCCACATGTGCACTTTAACTGTAGGAACATATACTGTATATATATATATAATAGCAACAATTCAAATCGGTTGAACCATTGTACTGGTGATATCAGTTATATTCACAGTAAAGAGACACAACTAACTCAAAAGGGTGAATCTGTGAGGTATTTCTCTTGCCGTGGCTCTGATTAAAAGTCTCTGACTCCTGTATGACGACAGCAAACCTTATTTATTTACTGATTCATCACCTTTCGCCACTGAGGTCATATTTTCACCCTTTTCCATTTGTTTGTTTGTTATTTTGTTTGTTTGCGAGCGAGATAATGAAAATAACTACTGGGAGGATTACCCTGAAACGTCTCGGAGGGATCGTATCGATCTGGAAAGAACCCATAAAATCTTGGCGTTTTTATCAGTTTCTTCACCATTGTGAGATCAGTCTTTTTAATGCAGCATATTGAGGGAACTGATATCTATGAGTGTGTGAAGTCTAGTGCAGTTTGAGTGAATTTAGGGGGAGGTATGCGCTCTACTCAGTGCTCAGCTCTCCCTTTAGGTTATGACCAACATGAGTTTAAGACATGTTGGGTTTGTTTTGCTGATAATTGTGTTGATGTTAACTAATGTCAAAAGTTGTCACTTGACCTGAGTAGATTTATCCACATTTAAATTGGAATTTAGCTTCTCTTTTTTGGATAATTTCGAGGAGCATGTATCATTGTTTATCTTTATATTGTATCTTTTCTCCTCTTGGTAGAAACCATACTAATCCCAATTAAAATGATGGATTAGAAACTATGGTCGTCCTAACAATCGAGTTGTTGCTCCTGGGATTAGAATATTAAAGGATGACAAACCTTCATGGGTCCTGTTGTATCACCTTATGTTGCGGCTCATTGTAGGAGCCATGTATGAATCTGAGAAGAATATGATATTTCAGTTATTATACAAGGTGTAATATTTTGGTCTGTTGTGTGGATTATTTGTTAGTTTGTGATCACATAGTGTCATCAGAATGTAGGGGTCACATAGGATTGAGTGGAGATGATGGTTCATATAATATCATATGTGTGGAGTTAATTGTACAGACGCTATTTGATCAATGTGATTGCGCTAATTTGCATTTTAACACATTTTTATGCCTCCCAATATCTTGTTTGTTTCCTGAAGTTGCTACACTCATTCTTGAAGCTTGGTTTGATGCCGACACTGTGTTCACATGATGTATATTCCTAAATCTCTTTGTGCGTTTGATTATATTACATTTAAATCTGTGGTTATATAATAATTCAGCACCCGAATCCCAAACACAATGAGCTGTTACCAATTTGTCATGCGACTTGATACATTTCTACATTGTAGTTTTAGTTTATCTTTCCTTCCCATCCTGTAAATACAACATATTACAACATAAAGCAGATTTAATTTACGCTGTAGAGCTGCTGCTGATTCCTTTTTCACATCGTTACATTTTCAAATCTCCTCTTTCTCCATTATCAACGCAACAGCAATCTTAACCTCCCTCTAGTTTTTCTTTGTCTTTCTCTGGTTTTCTTTACAACATGCTGACAGTTGCAATCTCAGCCTTTTGGGAATTCACCTGAATCTTTGGATTAGGTGTTAATATGCTTTCCTTATAGTAAACCTGTCAGCACAAAGCAGGA
>CM076730.1:12258668-12273668 GCA_038501795.1 Pseudopleuronectes americanus | reverse complement strand
CACAATAGCCTCCTCATAGGACCCCTGGTCAGGTAAAGATTTCACTAAATGTGTCTGTATAAAACCCAATCAAAACCCCAGTTTGATGACATTGAATTAATAGGACCATACCTTACAGCAGACAGCAAATGCTACCTTACAATATACTGGATAATGGAGTTGGAAATTAGTTGAAATATCTTTTATTTGCTGATTTTTGGGAGGCTCTTAATCACCTACAGGAGCCCTGGAAAAAACCCAAACTCCATCTGACACTGCTGCTCTAATTCTGGCAGTGTGTCGTTTCAGAGAGGCTTCCATTCCTCCCACACCTGTAAACAAGACACTCTAGAAGTAACTCACTTTACATTTACAAAACATATTTCTCTGTGACTCAAGCTCAACCTCCACTCAAGCAAGAAACCTGTAATGTCCTCTATTGTTAACCAGCAATCCCCTGCATTGCTGCTGTCCACTCATAGCATAACCACATATTCTGACACAGTAAATAAAAACCTCCCTCAGAACTTTCAGAATGAACTCAGTGGCTCTTTGAACGGGACATAAATTCAGCACCCTCCTCCCGCCGCTCTGAGTTTGTAAAGATCGAGCTGGAGCAGCTCTCGAATTCAGGGCAGACAATTAGAAACTCCATTAAGCACAGATGATTCCTCTGAGGTGGTGGGACCAAAAGCAGCGTGCACACTGGGAGCTGTGGGACGCGGTGATATAAAAGCGCCACCGGCCCTTCTCCTGCATCTCGGCTCGCTGTCAGATTCACCTTATGACCTTAATGTAAAACTTTGTCAGTCAGCTCGTTTGTGTGGTCACAGAAGGATGCAAAAAGTAAAGTGTGATTGTAAGCTGTGTCGGCCGAAGAAGCTTGTCTAGGATTTATTAAATTGCTCCCTCGTTTGCAAAGCTTAAATCTGATTCTCTGCTGAAGTGTTGTCTTTCTTTTTCTTTTAACAACTGCATACTTTTTGGATTTTGGATACAACACTGATCAAACACCCAATTTTAACTGAACTCGATGGTCTGTTTCATCCCAGCAGTTTCTTTATCCCCAGTCTGACACTTAAAGAAAACTCAAGACTGAGCATTTCTGACAAACACAAACTCAAACTGATGAAACGAAACAGGATCACACTTTACTTTCTTGAAGAAGGTGCAAAAGACTTGGCTTCTTTCTGTGTTCTGCATTATTTCCATGTAGTCATGTTTGAATATTGCTTGGCTGTGGAGCATGAGTTTGTTCTGAAGGAGACATGAAATCATTTGCGTGGCTTATTAGTTTGAGGTTAAATATCCTTTAAATACTGTGTTTATTTTCCCTCTAAAGCAACCAACCAACCTTCTGATAGAGAAATAATAAAATAAACTGGACCATCAAATTAAAACTTTTTATTGAAACTGAAATGATACGTTGTATCTCTAAATTGGACATTTTCTTAAAATAATTACAACAAATAATGTATGATAATATTTAATTGCAGCTGCATTCAAAGCTGGTATCATCTTACAAGGGGCCTTCATGTTGGTCTCACTGCTGCTGTTTTACTTTAGCCTACACAGGATCATGCAAAGCAGGAGGAGTAGAAAGTGCTGCTGCTCTGCAGAATCCGGCTCGCTGCCAACAGTGACCTCAGAGGGATTCACAGTGTAAGATGTTTTTCTGAGCAGACTTAAATGGTTGCACCTGCATGCGTTCCTTTGCAGTGTCAGGGTGGCACCTGGCTTTTGCTCTGTTGAAGTTAAATACAGTAATGGGAGGACACTAGTGCGGTGGGTGGTATGATGAGAGAAATGCAGTGGCAAAGCCTCGTCCTCATTCATATTTCTTGTAAAAGCCCTGTAAAGCTTAATAGTTTTCATTGTGCATGTTTTCTTTTAAGTTCAGTTCATGTAAATCATGTGTCAGTGAGAACAATGGGTAATGAAGTACAGTTTTACCGTTCACACTCATGCATCTATGTGCAGGACTTTCTTTATCACACTGTTAGCACTGGGGCAACTTGGCCTTCAGTATTTTGCCCTTCAGCATGCAGTATAGTGGAGACTGGAATTAACCCCCCGCCCTTATGCTTAGTGGACGACCTGCTCTACTACCTGAGCCCAATACTCAGAGCAGTGACTCAAATGGTGGCTAATGTAACTTAAACGATGATAATGTTGAATCTATCATTCTAAACAGGGATCTTGTCCTTTGGCTTACACTCAGTGCCTTTATTAATATTAACTCAAATAAAAACCAAGAATGTCATACAACTCAAGTCTTATGCATTAGTTTGTGACTGTTACACTGTGAACAGTCAGCTGTGGTTGTAGCAGTGTGGTGATGTGCGCTGCGAGCAACGGCATTGCTTTTATTCTCTCACATTTCTGCTCTTTGTCTCCAGTCAGGTTGGCAAAGCAGCCTGTTCATCATTTTAGATCACAAGATGATGTAATTTAGCTCCAGCTATTGTGAGTCAACAAATCTGTGAGGTATCTCAAGGACACAGTGAACTGTCAGACTTCACACAGTGGAAACACCCACATATACTCTGTGAATACTTGTGGCTAATTATTTCTCCACAAGGGGGCAGCAGTTGTAAAGGAATCACTAGCTGTGGCTCATTCACTGTCAAGCCCACCAAACTTACACACTAACTGTGCACTAAGCACATGTTTGTGTTATTTCCACACGATACTGAGAAGTTTTATACCATAAAGAAAAATAATACAGTTGACGCACAGTTTCTTTTATTGAACCAGCCAACCCCCTCCAAGTCCTAATCGTTTTAACTGACTGAAATGATTGCAGGCTACTCTCCGTAGTGGATTACATAGCATACATAGCAGCAGACTTCTAACGCTCATGGACGTATCTCTACTGAAATAAAGTGAACATGTATTGTCTGTGGTATTGGGAGGAAGCCGAGCAGATCCTCATACAGTATAGAGACATACAGTATATCCTGTGTCTGCATATCCACTGGAGTGATGTAGTTATTATTGAAGTTGTTATTGATTACTTCTGATTTCTTTATGCTGCAGTGATATGTTCACTTTCACCACTTGCTGGCAGATCAATAGAAATGCAAAGTGGGTTTTGATTGGTGACTCTATCCATCAGGTTTGTGACTTCTATTGCGCTCTGCTATATTTGTCTTACTCTCTCGTTCTCTCTTTCTCTCTCTCACTGACACACCGAGAGATTCACATGTATAAGTACAAAGGGGGCCTAGCCGGGATATTGGCTTTCATCCCTCATAGTTTGGAGGGAGGAGTGTATCTTAAAATCTTCCTTCCTCTGTTTTCTCTCTCTCTCCCCCTTTTTGACCTCTCTCCGGATTCAGAATGTCAAACAGAATCCCAGAAAAAAGCCTCTAAATGTTTCATGCTGTTTCATCATGGGGAGAAGAGATGTTCACTGTGCTGCTGAAGCCTCACATGTCCTTCCTCCCACTGTGTGTGCGTGTGTGTGTGCTTGTGTGTGTGTTTGTCTGTGTGTGTGTGTGTGTGTTTGTGTATATATCCCCTGCCCATGCAATTATAGAGTGAAACCAGAGGTATGGTCACAGGAACTCAGACATATGTTAGTACACATAGGCCATTTTTTTGTGTCCTCTTTGCATTGATTAAGATGTACTGCTATTTTATTGCTTATGGCTTATAACACATTACAGCTGCAGTGAAAACAGACTGTTTTCTAACATTTGCCTTCAGATGTGATCAGTCACACAAAACACGCTGGTTTTCTCAACAGGCAGCAACAAAAGAGTAAATGATAAGAACTTTATGGTGATATAAGCTTATTTGTAATTGTCCGATGTGCCATGTGGGTGTTGATTTCGTTTGCATAAAAATCCTAAATCATATTTGTCCATGTGTTGGGTCTGCGCTTTGTGATTTGTGTCCATACTGTTTGTGCTTACACCTGTGTGGCAGGTAATCCTTATATTCACTTTTGATATGTTCTTCATGTGTGGCCGAGGGGTTCTAGAAAATAAAATGTGTGCTTATCTCCCTTAAGCTATAGGGCCAGAATAGCCAAAGCTGATTAGGATACCTGCTTTTATTGTATCCTTGTATCCTTCTTGCTGCTGAACTGTTCCTTTCGGGATCTGGTTTTCACTTTGGGATTTTAAAAGTGTAATTCAGTTTATTTGTGCACCTTACACCCTCAAAATCACCCATTCCCTTCTTTCACCTACACCCCCCCCCTCCCACACACACACACACTATTCACCCCCTTTCCTCTGTTATGTGTTTTCCATAGTTTATATCCACATCCTCTCTCCGCCAAGAGATCATATACCTTTCCAGTGCAACCCCCCGAGAATTCCTAATACAAACCTCAATCACGTATGGTTGCGTTAAAAGAGTTGGAGAGGGAGAGAGGGAGAGATTGAGAGAGAGAGCGAGAGATTGAATGGTGGGGGGGCGGAGAGAGAGAGGGGCAGAGGGGAGCTATGGACCGCGACAGTTCGCTCCAGCTGTCGGCGATGGAGCACACCGACAGCATCCACATTCGGGGACGCACGGGGAATAGTGTGTAGGCTACTTTATTATTTGTGCGTTACAACAAAAAGCACTCTGGTGCGCGTCCGCCTCAACTAATTGTTGCCATCCAGGAGAGAATTGCTCCGTGCGCGCCTGAATCACATCTCTGCAGCATCCCTGCAGAGTAGAGCCTCTGCTGCTCGTTTCCATTTTTTTCCATTCGGTGCCATCGACGGAACCGGAGACTGGGCTCGGATATCTGGACTCCTGCGTCCAAAGCAGCATCCACGGACGGCGCCATTCATCGCAGCGGAGTTAATAATCAAAAGAGAGAAAAAGTTCCTCTCTCCAGCCGTGCACGCGTGGATTCAGGTTGATGCGAGTGATTGAAAAGGCGTCTGGGTGCCAGGGAACAGGCTGTGTGTGCAGATGAGGATTACGGAGCGGCGCTGTTCACCTGGAGTACCTGAAGCTCTCCCATGACGCGCGGCTGCATCAACTTGTCGACACTGTTGAATATTCTCCAGCGCTGACACGTCGGCCCCTGTGGCCTCGCCTGCAGCTTTATGTATCATGTAAGATCTGTAATCGCTGGCGCTTGATTCGCAGCCCTGTTGTGCGTAAAACTCAGCAGCAGCTGAAATCCACGCCACGGCTCCACATCAGGAGGATGCAGAGTACCTGAAGCGCGACGGAGGCTTTTGTGATCAGGATGACATTTGGTTGAGACACTCGTGGGGCCGAAACACAGACAGAAAACAACTCCCCTTATTGTTCAATTTTTTTGCAGCAAGAAGCTGCTGCATCTGTCGACTAGACTCCTCGTGTATTTTGTAGTCTCGGTTCGGGGAGATGGCCGCAATCGCCAGCTCCCTGATCCGTCAGAAACGCCAGGCGCGGGAGTCGAACAGCGACCGGGTCTCCACTTCGAAGCGTCGCCCCAGCCCGAGCAAAGACCCCCGCTCTCTGTGCGACAAGCATTTCCTGGGGGTCTTCAGCAAAGTCCGCTTCTGCAGTGGCAAAAAAAGACCCGTGCGGCGGCGAGCAGGTCAGTGCGGTCGATTCTTGTTTCTTGTTTCTTTTTCTTTTTTTTTACCCCACTGATGTGTGTTACGTGTGCGTATATGGATGGACGCGATCCCCCAACCTCCCCCCCCCCTACTCCCACCCCGCCCCTCTGTAGAGCAGCAGAGGCATACTGCAGTCCAGAGCTCCACGAGCAGCTCGATTTTTCTCCGCGGTGCGTAAAAGCAGATCCACCTGTTCCATTTAGGTCCTCCCTGTTGTCTGTCGACCCACCAAGACGCAGGCCCTCTTAAACCCTCCGCCAGAATATATAGGGATTCATATATAAATATAGGCTGTGACGTGACCCCCTCTTTATTTTCTCTGATGCTGCTCTGATCAGAATAATCAAATCAGCCATCAACAGAATTGATGCCACTGTATTCCGGTCAAAGCTGGGGCAGGTTTCTGCTCCAACAGCTTTATGAGCCTTCGAATTTACATACTTAATCTTTGTCCCATGTATGCACACTATCTGAAAACACACACAGACACACACAGCACTTGAAAACACTCTCAGAAATTCAGCCTTAAAGGTCCTAATTCAATATTAATGCAGATTGAAGTACAGAGGGGAGATAAGTTGCACCGCAGTGCACCAAGGCTCTTTTGAGATTAAATGTTTTAATGGTAAATGTTTATTGCAGAGAGGGAGTCTTGCTGCAGTGAAGGGGGGGCACAGCTTCAGTGATTAAGAGCTACTCCGGCTGTATCGATAGGCACACGTAGAAGCTACACACTCACTAAATCGTGAGCTTGTAAAGCCTTCCCCTCCCTCCTGAGGGGGGTGCATGTCACCCATGTGCACATCCAGAGAGTTCTGTTATGTGATGGACGACAGCCTCTCGGCGTCTCCCCCACCAGACAGAAGGATGACAAGTGAGACAGACAGACAGTGGACACACACAACAGGGACAGATGTGTAGGCCAGACAGACGGGATTAAAACCCTGTTTTCGTGCAGCCTCATCAGACAGACAAACGATGTCAGTGCCAAAAGTGCCATAATAGAATCGTAGACAGACAACAGTCAGGCCTCAACACTGACGGGCAGGTAGGTAACTTCCAGTCACCTGACAGGGCCAATACTAAACCTGACTGGAGGTCAGACAGCTGTGACCCAGACACATGCTGTATATGTCCTTTAACTGATCGTCCTTTCTATTTCCATCCGATGCCTTCGTTTGCCATTATATGTGCATATAAACAGCCGATACACTGGAGAAACCTTATGAATTCTGCTTGTTTAAAAGCCTTGTTGTTTTTCCTTCTACCCCCTCCCCCCCCCCACCCCTTCCTCCCATCCCTCGTAAGATGCACCCTCGAAACCTCCACAGGTGTCCCATAAGGGCTGCAGGCTAGGTCAGTAGCTCAGCCTCCATCCGTGTGTGCTGTGTTTCTCCTCCTCTTCTCGTCTCCACCCCATCTCGCGACCATGTCCGACTCCCCCTCGGCCAGGGAGAAGGGGGTGGGGGTGGTGGTTGGTAGGTTGGGTGGGTGGGAGGGTGGGTGGGTGGGCTAGGGACGGGATGGGACAGAGAGGGAGGGAAGGGCTTGGGGGGCTTCAACACCTGTCTGACAGCCGACGACCCTCTCTCTCTCTCTCTCGCTGATTTGTTTCTCCTTTCTCTCTGTCATCCCTCCTTCTGTGTGGCTTTCGTTTTCTTTTGAAGCTTAATTTCCTAGCTCTCCTGTAGCCCGTCGTTTCGCTGCTCCTCTGTCCCTCTTTCTCTCCGTCTCTGCCTCCCCTCATTTTGTTCCCTGCCTCATTCTCTTTGTCAGTCAATGTCGGGTCAGTCGTTACCCCCGCTACTCGTTCTATGTCTGTAAATATGTGTCAAGTATTGCTGTGTAAATGTAGTAGAGGTTCTTATTGTCCATCGGTGTTTCTGGATATGATGTGCTTCTCCGTGTCAAACACTATATAAGAACAGGTGACCATTAACCATTTCATGGTCATAATGCCATTTGTCGATATTCCTAAATGTGTTTGTCCTTCTGTATTGGTATGAAGTAAAGTTATTGACATTGTACACACACAGGATGATGATCTCTATGTTGCCACTGGGGGACATTGTCCACACACACATGCATGTGTTGTAAGGTCTTGGGTGAAGCCTATTTATACCCCCCCCACACACACACAAACACACACACATACACACAAACACACACACCAACACACACACACACACACACACACACACACACAAACACTCTGCTAAATGATTGGGGCTGATGAGCCGTCAGCGATTGCTCAAGTCCACGATGGAGCCCTAATTTATGGGAGTGTAGTTACCACATGTGATTTACTGGTGTGCACGCTCTCGTGTGCTTCACAAACACACACAAAAGCACACGCACACACACACATGCATACACACACACACATACACATCCTACTCACCCTGCCTGTGATGCATGACAAAGGGCCCGTCCCAGGGATTGATGGCCCCACCAAGAGTAGGTGAGTTGGGGGATTGATGGTCAGGACGGCGTACATTTAACAGCAGATGTGAACCCTTTGTAGCCGGGGTCACTACTTAGCCAACCCTTTATATGGGACACGTTTCTTTATATTGCACATATAACCCTTGTGCCAGAAATCTCAAGCAGAGAATACTGTCACAGTTGAAGGCAGATTTGGATATGGAACACTCCTCTCTCTCCAGATACCAAGTTTGAAAACATCCATGTCTTGTTATGACCTTGGAGGACAGTCACACTCGCTCCTATGCCTCTAGTACAATCACACACTGTGTAATATCTGTCAGAACATGCCGTGTGCCTTCAAAGACTGCATTTCCACTAACGTAATGTTTATTTAGGCACATCAAATAAAACTGAGCAAAATTAAACTGTGACAAAATGCATAATTTGTTTCTCTTGTCTGGCAGAGAGTAAACAAAGGATCAGTAATATTCAACACAACAACACACACACACTCACATACGTATAGGGCACACACTCTTTCTTAGCTTGTCATTTTCTATTTGCAGTCGAAATGACTCTCCAGTATTTGCTCATCAAAAATCACAACCCAATGCCAGTTAACGTTAACAGAGCCATTTGACTTTGCTTTTCAAAAGATCTCAAAGACCTGCTGGACACGAGACAGACCGAGGAGAACACACACGCATTTTCTCTCAGATAAACACTTTTTTTTTACACAGCTATCTCCTTTTTCTTGGCAAAGCCCGAGGCCAAGAGGCAGCCTTTGCCCTGAGCTAATCCTCGTTTCTATCTGCTCCCCTTCGAGCAGCTTCTGGCCGGGCGCCAGATGTCACAGCCTCAAAGTTGGAGGTTGGCTCAGGGAGACTGTGATGGAGAAAAACCTGCAAAAAGTTTAGGTCAACTTCTTTCTGGTCAAGAATCCCTCCCACTGGAATTCTTCTGTGTAAAAGCCTTTGGCCAGTAAAATATCTTAAATAAAGTACAAATTGAATATCAATCAGGATAACCCCTAAATGTACAGTTGCTTCATACCAAATAAAGAAACCATTGGCATGTCAGTGTGCATTACAATGTCATATATCTATTGTTTTGTGTAAAGGCTTTCTAAATAATGCAAACTAATTTTTCTGCATCAGATCCAGTCAGACATTATGAGAAAGTAGCAACACACTCATTGATTTCCTGTCATGGGGTTCCCATTGTAAGGGCCTAACAGCCATTTAGCCTTTTTTGGGGAATATGTGATGCAACAGATGTGTATCATGACAACGTGTCGGATTGTGCCACAGGTATAATAAGACCTTTTTAAGAATGTTTCATTATAATTGAGAGGTTAATTATTATGGCAAAATTAATAAAAAAAATATGCAAATAATTAAGTAATAATAAATTAAATTCAATATATTGCAGGACTACACATATGTGAAGGTTGTTTAATGCATCAAGTTATTCAAAGGATGAATACATCTTTAGTTACATAATAAAATGTTTTTATTTTTTTGGTGGTACACTCCATCTTAAGGTGTCCTTGGGTGTTTTGAGAGGCGCTATATATTAAGGTGTCTTATGTCAATGAACTAAATACTGATCATTTACTTTTTGCAAAGCATTTCTTTGTGATGATTTCACCTTTTGAAATGGTTTGATAGAAACTTATGGGAGTAAGCAAACACTTAGCAGCTGCAGGCAGAGGTGTTTACTCATTCCTGTGTTATTGTCACGATTATCAGACTGTTATTCTGTGGGGATGGGGCCGTGGCTCGGCCGGCGGTTTGTGTGTTTGTGTGCGTGTGTCTGTGTGTGTGTGTCATTCAGAGCCGCAGCTGAAAGGCATCGTGACACGACTGTTCAGCCAGCAGGGCTTCTACCTGCAGATGAAGCCGGATGGAACCATCGACGGCAGCAAGGACGAGAACAGCGACCACAGTGAGTGGATCGTCACGGAAGCAGACGCTTCCAGCATAAAACATTTAATGGCAATGAGTGTGTTGGTTATATAATGTGGCTTATTACCTCATTTTATAGGCTGTGCTTTATCTTTTTTAATTATTATATAACTGGTGCCATTTTAACAGCCTAAAGCGCTCCAAAATTAGTTTAAGAAGCCCCCACTGATTGGGATTATCTACAGTTTTTAAAGGGAACTACTTAAACAGATTCCACAAGGCAGCCTTCCCTCTTTTCTGTATCTCATTATGAAATGGCATGCATGGATATAAATGTGTCAAAACCTACTCAAATGCTTTAGATATTCTTGGCTCGTCATCTGAACAGTTTACCTTTCACAGTGAATTAAATATTTATGGAGCATCTTGCATTATAACGTTTTTATTCCTAGGGGGAGTAAATTCTGATACCCACGTCCCAGCTTTTAACCATTTCTATCTATGTCAGAAATGTTAGTCACAAGTGTCACATTGTTTTGATTAATTCCGCCCTGAAGAGTGAGTTGTTGTTATCACAACAGTTTTTCTTGTAGCCGCACAGCATCAGTCATGTCACAAAGATTTATCCCTGAGCTACTTCTTTGCAATATTTCACCACCGATCGAATTTCCATAGTGGACTAGCAGTGGATAAATAGTCTCCAGGGTATTGTTGCCTAAAGCACTCACACCCTCTCCCTCCCCATAAGACCAGAAACAAAGACATTTTGTTTTGACTCTTTGGTAACATCGCATCTTATGTGGGAAGAGAGGGATCAGAGACAACGATCCCATCGGCCACAAAATGAAAACCAGTTGTGTTTGATGGGCGTATGCCGGGATAGAGTGGCCATCAAAGCGTTAATGAAAACTCTCCCAGTCTGGAGTGAAGCAAGGCAGGAAATCAATCATGGCCATCTTAGAACTTCCAATCTTTAAGGAAGCCATAGCCAACCGTCTCTCCCTGTCACTCATCGTTTTATATTTTATGAGGAGACAGATACTCAAGGCATCAGAGTCTCCAGAACAAAGAACAACGGATTAATGCAGAAAGGGGGGAACAATGATGATATCCATGTAATGCATTGACTTCCTGTGCCGTTTTTTGACCTCCATTGTGTCCTATTAAGGATTTGGCTGATGAGGTTTTTGTTGTATACAAGGGTTTCCCCACCTCAAGGTAATCCTCTTCTTAAGCAGCCCCGCTGGCCCAGGGATGGAGGAATGCAGTGAATAATTCAGCCAGAGGAAACTAAAAATACCACCTTCTCCGTTTGTACCCGATGAATAATTCTCTGTATGAGATGCCTCAAGCTCAGACAGTCCGACAGAAGAGACAGAAGGAAAGCAGAGGGGAGGAGAAGGCGCAGTGAGACGGATTGGAAATATTTTTAGTAGAAAGACGCAGAGGCCGAAAGAATAGAAAAACAAGAGAGATTAGATTAGATAAGATAAAAAATTTAGCAAGAAGATTTGGTATTCAGGTCTTGCTCTGAACTATTGATTGCCTGGCAGCCTTATTAGAATGATAGATTACCCTCACCCTTGAACCACACCCCCCTCTGACCTGCAGAATCCGACTATTTATTTTCAGGGGGAGTTTTGAAGCGATGGGATTGAGGAGAATGATGATGCGCCCTCCATACAAGGGGAGACATGAGCCAGCCAATTCATGTTTTTATAATTTACTATAGTTCTACACCGAGTGACAGCAAGCTCCGAGACGAGGACACAACTGAACGGCTGTATTACAAACAACTCACCTTCTGCTTTAATTAAATAAGTTGAGTGCCTCAAACAGTGGGAATGTGACCTTCAATGATGTCATCAGTGACAGTATCAGAGGCTTTGCGTCTTAAATGTGGTTACAGTGGAAACGCAAGTGCAGAATCTCTGGATGGTGACGCTGCACATCGCTTTGTCCTCAGCAACGAACCTGGCAAGTTTGAAATCAGAGCAGTGATTGTAGAAAGACGGGCTGATGGATCAGGAGGGTTTGACAGATGGCTGCGATCCTCTCAGTGGGACTAGTGCAGTGTGTTATCTGAACCAAGCTGTTTGGAATAAGGCTGTTTGTTTGGCCTGGGGCGATGCTGGTTGCAGCTTTTCATTCTGTAAACTGTAAAAGAGACCTGCAGAAACTGAGCCAAGGAGAGTAAAGTCCGGCTGCAGGACACCACAGAACCCTGAAGCTGCACCACCGCTGCTGCACAGAGAGCTGTTCACTTCTTCAAAGTTCACAGGATGTTGACTCAAAGTGCAGAACTGCAAACTGGAGAATCTGTTGGCGTAGCAGTTGTCTGTCCCTTACATTGATGAGTCCCAACTGCTGCTGCTCCAGGGGGCTGGTCGCCTGTGACTTAAACGTTTATTCATTTTCGAACATATCTCTTGTCTAATTCGCACAAAAATTGTTACTGCCCCTCCTTGGGCCCATATCAGTACACAGTCTGTCTGTAGATATGCGATCTACAGACAGACAGACGGCCAGACAGACAAACAGCTACAATCTTATTAGTGACATTATTAGAAACCTTTTCCACCCAAAATACTCAGTAAATTGTGAGGAGTGACAGAATAGAGCAGGTTGTTACTGTATTACACATAAAACTGATTTAAGCATCGCTGACTGGCAGGGCTACACTTAATTCACTGCAAGCGTCACGGAGCACCATTCAATTAATTAACGCCCCTTGTTCCAATTTGCGCAGTTATTAATTTGATTGTCGTCAGTTGATCGCCTTCAGTAATTACCTGCACTCTCTGAGGCTCTAGAAAGACGGTGCTGGATATGAGTCACCTGCGGTATCAGGCGCCCACTCCATCTGTATCTGGTGCTCTGGGTTTGATGAATGCGATGAAGAAATGTTACTATTTAATTTGATTGTTTGAAGACCCAGGTGTTCATTCCAAATGCATAATCAACTCCTGCAGAGAACTGTGGGGAGAGTAAAATTAAAAACAGTATGTAAGTAGCGCACCTATAGCCACACCTCCATCTGGATTTGGAGATGTGCCCTTGGCTTAGTGTTTATTTTTTTTTACTTAAACCTTTTCTGCAGGGTTTATTTCCTGCTGCGCCAGTATTCCTCACATTAAATGCGCTTCCTTTAGCCTACCTGCCGGTTTTACTTGTAACCGATTATTTCTCCACAAGAAGACTTGCTGTTTCAAGGATTTTTGCTTTATTTAGGTTTTTTAAACCTATTTTGTGTGGCCCTTTGACGATAATAGATCCCCTTGGAATTCTCTGTCCCCCGCACCGGCCCGGACGTTCTCTTTTCCGAGGTTATTCGGAGGAAAGAACAATTACTGTACCTTCAGAAGAGCCACCAGGTACAAAAAGCTGCAATTATGGAATCCATCAACTTGTGGAACGGCAAATAGTGAAAAGCCAGACATGTAGAGGAATGACAGCTCCCTTCAGCTTTACATTTTTTGGAGCAGAGATAAATAGTGTCTTACTATATGTTGTCGTTCTTCTTCCCACTTTTTCAAATTGGGGCATCATTGACAGTCTTATTCTGGGCCCTACAGCAAATAGGAAATCTCAGAGAAAGCTATATTTTGATAGGTGAATGGGCTCTGGCGCAGAACCCTGCTGGGTTTTAGTGATACGTGACCGAACTGTGCACAGTAAAGGCACAAAGGCAGCAGCCATGAAAAGCGGATAAAAAAAAATAGCAAGGGAACAGACCTATGGGGAAAGGGAGCATTACCACAGATGAGATGGGGAAACAATCAGAGACAGCGCCCGAGCCTGAGAAAACAAGATTTCATGTGGAAATGGAGCCACATCCCCAATCATCCAGCCCTCAAGGGTATACCTAACTGCAACAGGGGTCAGTGTGTATCACCCGCACCAGTGGCCTGAGGGCAGAGAGAAACCATTGGCAGGCGAAAGCAGTGTGTCGATATTTATTGAGTGAAATTGAATCTGCTTGGAGGACGGACCCGTGTTGGCACATCTCCTCTTGTCTCTCCAGCTTTATCTGATAGTCCCCATCCTCACTCGCGAGAACAATCATGCCAACAATACAGGCGGCCTGCAGAATGTAAAGTGACCTCACACCCTCACCAGAACCAAAGCCCATTAAAAGTCACCGTCCACTAGGCAGAGTCGGTGGAACTCACCTAGAGAGATGACAATAACTCATATCTGCAAGTACAGAGCCATTTAGAACTGGATGTTCCTGTGGACATTTTCAGAATTAATCATTTCACTTGGATAATGGTTGAAACATTAAGGACTTAATTTGTCATAATTAAAGGTTTCTGTTGTGGGTTTACTCAGCACATCTTGTATAATCTAACAGAGAGAGAAGTATTATTTAATGTCTGCTGTTTGTTGAGTATAGATATTTGTCAATGTTGCTGTTCAGCTTCAATTCCTTTGATATGGTGGCGATCGCAATTACATCTGATCAAAGGGTTGTTGACTAGAAAGTCACATGAATGCAAATCAGTGTAACTTTGCTCTGAGGACAATTTCAATGCAATTACCACATTGCTGTTCCAAAAAGTTGCTTTTCCAAATTAAACAACATTTTAAGTACCTGAAAAGTTTAGATTTCTGACTTTAATTCTCATAACCTTAAATGTTCACTTCACTGCCGACAGAAGTCTTTCGTGAAATCTCAAATGTCCTATTCTGTCCTTTCTGTCTGATATCTGTCTTTTGTCTCGCTCTCCCTTTGCATCTGTCCATACCTCCCTCCGCCTGTCCTCTCTGCAGCCCTGTTTAATCTCATTCCCGTTGGTCTGAGAGTGGTGGCCATCCAGGGCCTGAAGAGTGGCTTATACATCGGCATGAATGGCGAGGGCATGCTCTACAGCTCGGTAAGACACACAACCCATGCATTTGTGTGTTTGTGTGTGTGTTTGTGTTGCCAGCGTGCGTGTTAGCTCATTTACACGTGTTGTGTTTTGTTTCTGTTTGTTGTCTCTTCTAATATCCCACTGCAGCAAAGACTCAGCCCTTCCCAACCCTTTCATCTCGGCTCTATTCAAGAGCTCTTCAGATGTGCTCTTGCAGTGCTGCATAGCACTTATTCCCCCCTTTGTTGTTGAAGCACCACTGCATGTTTTACA
>CM076730.1:9986024-10273524 GCA_038501795.1 Pseudopleuronectes americanus | reverse complement strand
ACCATCAATGTGAGGACAATTCTACTGTCTTGGGACATTTTGGCTGGTCCTTACAAATGTTAAGCGTTGTTTGTGGGTCAAGACTTGGTTTTAGGGTTAGAATGACCGCTAGGGTAAGAGGCTGAGAATGAATTATGCAGATGAGTGTCCTCCAAGCTATAGAGAAACAAAAGTGTGTGTGTGTGTGTGTGTGTGTGTGTGTGTGTGTGTGTGTGTGTGTGTGTGTGTGTGTGTGTGAAAAGAGAGATAAAGTGGAGTGACTGACTGACTGACTGACTGAGAGAGAGAGAGAGAGAGAGAGAGAGAGAGAGAGAGAGAGAGAGAGAGAGAGAGAGAGAGAGAGAGAGAGAGAGAGAGAGAGAGAGAGAGAGAGAGAGAGAGAGAGAGATCAACACAGGGGGCATGTTTTTGAATCTCTGTGTGGGAGGTGTAGCCTCACCTACCCAGAATGCCTTGCCTCGCTCCTTACAGCCCACCAGGTGCTTTCAGGAGCATCACTCCTCTTAGCGGCGAGCCCATTACGACGCCACCTCTTCATCAGTCATCTGCAGCTATTCTCAGAGAGTCTTCAGAATCAGTGACTTGATGTGAACTAGCAGTCAATCTCTGCTCCGTCACACACACACACAACCTGCAGCTCCCACGCACAGTTCAACGTGTGCACTTCAACCACTCCGGCACTGCAGCCTACTGAGCAAGAAGAAAACAGAAAGCAGAGTCTCGCGTGGATCTCGCTGCAGAAGACGACTACTAAGTTGGATCAGTGCCCATCCCCCACCCGCCCGATCTCATGAAGGGATCGAAGCGTCTCTTTTTAACTCAGCATGAGAAGCTGCAAACAGATGTCTGTCTGTCCACACACAGCGGATGTCATGCCCTCTCACACGCCGATGAAAAGCCGTGAAAGTCCCTGTGCTGCCCTGTCAGTGTCTTAAGGCAGTGTTTATCTTTGGCAGGCCGAAGAAAACAAAGCCATCGATTTCTAATCCTAATCCCCCTCTACCGCTTCTCTCCTATTGATCATCTATCCATCCTTAATGAAATGGAGGGAGAGAGGAATGGAGGGCTGATGAAGGACAAAACTTTCCCTTTTCCCCCCCTCTTGCCATCTCTCATTTCAATCGGCCTTGCTCTCGCTCACGGGGCTCTCGCTCACTTCACGTTCTGCTGGAATGGAAAATAAATGCAGCCCCGGTGCTTTTGTAGAAGTTCATCAAACCTGGAGGCTGACGGAGTCGTGGAGGTTCGACTAAATATTGAAATTGAATGACAAGGATGAATGCACTTAACACACAGGAGCACATCTCTGCTTACACAGTGAGAGGAGATTGAGTTTCACTTCAAACAGCAGTAATGGTGTTTTTCTCTGTGTGGCGCTGGTATTTCACATGTTTATGTCTGATATACCTTGGTTTAATTCAGTGGAATTGGTTGGATGTTCATCGGGTCAGCTTTAGTAAGTTTACCCCATTCACTAATATGGTGGAGGCGGGGTTCATGACCTTTGCTGCAGCCAACCTCCAGGGGGTGATTAAGACTATTTGGCTTCACTTTTGGGAGGTGTCATCTTTATAAGTCAATGGATTTAACAGATACGGGATGTCTATGGACGTGTGTTTTATATCTGGCTCATATGACATCATCAGAATCAAATGATCTTTTTAAGGAAAGGTTCGAGAGAAGACGATGCTTTATGTTAAAATGCAGACATTGCAATAACCAGAAAAGGTACTAAACCTGTTTGAAGCTGCTCCACATTGGAAAAGGTGAAGCTTCCACCTATGAAAGGTGTCCCCTGCAGTGACAAACCCACAAACCAGCTCTATGAAGTGTCTCAGCATTTTTAGCTTCCCTGTTTACAACTGTTTAATTTTGTTTCAGTCTCACACGTCTCAATAACTTTGTTTGTTTGTGGCGCTGCATGGTTTTAGTATAAAAGTGCTGATGAATGAAAGTCTTCTCCACCTTCTCCCTACTAAACAAAGTATGTGACTGGCTGGTGAATGATGTGGAGCCCAAGATCCAGAGTTTGTGAAAACAGAGTCAAGTTAATAGTGAATACTGGACTTTTACCTACAACTGACAAGTAGAGTTTCCATTGAGGCGGATGTGATATAACTCCACAGATCTTATATTTCCTTATTAAACTTGTTTACGTAGCTATGGACGACTGGTTTCTCGTTCTAATCTTCTTAGCGAGCCTGTGTCTGATTTGTGTCAAATTAAGACAAGTTTCTAACTAGAATAATCTGTAAAGTGTGAAATACAAAAACAGATTCCTATGCTCTATGGCCACGGCGTGATTGGAATGAAATAATGATGGGAACATGTCAACTGACCGTGACCTCTGTATTGAATAAAAGTGTAAAGACCAACTCGAGCCTGAATCTGGACACAACGTTAATGCAGTTACGGAGGCTTTTGAAAACCTGCTGTTGATGTGGGCCATCTTGAGATGGTATTCCTGTTGTTTGTGCACAGACTTGTAGGATTAATGTTAATCACAGTGGTATTCCCTTCGGGCTCACGGGTAAACAATCAATTGGATGTGGGAGGTCCTTGGGCCACACCCACTCACATTCCTCGAGTCACCTCTGAGACCAGCTAGCGAAAAGCCTGGACTTAATTGGACACAAAAAGATGAGAAAAAGAGGGATTGGTCAGATCATATGAGCGTGGCACTGAAAAAGCTTTCAGTGAAATTAAACTAATTCTCGTTTTATCAAAACTTTGCTTTGCTTGCAGACATTTGAGAAAATTTGATGTTTTTTGGAATATATAATGCATGCCACCGCAAAAATGGCCCCCTGGGGATGTTTCTGCCTAAGTGTGCGATAATGGCTGCAGCGAAAGTCATTAATAGCAGGCTAATGTGTGTCAGATGCTACCTGTCCAGCAGCAGCAGCAGCAGGGGAGAGAGAGCCAGGACACGAGTGACTGGCCAGCATAATGAGAGGGACATGGCCTGCCAACTTGTGCAGCTGCTTCTCCAGTGGGACGAAGTGTGTGTGTGTGTGTGAGTGTGTGTGTGTGTGTGTGTGTGTGTGTGTGTGTGTGTGAAGATATGCCTCTTCTAATTTTCCAATGCTCTCCTCCAACTTCCCTCCATGTATTTCTCATCTGCAGCATCACACACATACAGCCTCACATACACACAACCACACACACACGCAGACGATCTCATCAGGGTTACCGTGGGAATGCCTGTGGCATAATGTCAGTTCGCTGAGGTGATGCCTCTAATCCTGAAACAAATCTGGACTTTGTGTTGTGTGTTTGCGGCTGTGTGTGAGTGAGCGTGCCCGTGTATAAAGCTCAATCTCACAGCCATTAGATTCCGGCTGGCCGCGCAGCAAAGACTCCCCGCTGCCACTTCCACATGGAAGAGCGGGCAGGATTAGCCGGCTCTATACTCGCACTTATCTGGGGACAAAAACACACAATCCCCTCCCACTGAGACACAGAGACAGAAAGATTTGATTTGATCTGCCCTCCTCAATAGAACAAGAGTGTCTTTTCGGGTTAAATTACTACTGCTCACTCTACCATCGGTCAATGTGCATTCCGCCTTAAACTGTGTCGTTTTTATCCCGAGGATCAATCTCCTTTGTCACGACTGGGAACACCTACAGGCCTTGTTCTGTGGGGATGAATGCAAATGGGTTGTCCATTTGTGACGCCGAGTCGAGGATTATATCACAAGTGCCTGGTTGTGAAAATGTGCCGCTGCTAAATGGAGGGTATCAGAGCTCTTTGCTCTTTGCATTAAATAATCTAACATTCATTAAAGCCTGCAGCACGGCACAGCTTTGGTAAACAAGCCCGATGCACATTCTGTCTGTATCTTTGTATGAATCTTTTCAGTCTACATGTTTTTGTGATTTGAGCTCCATGCTAAAGTCATCATCTCAATGGTGACATGTTTAGCTGGTACATCGGCCTCAGCTGAACTTTGTTGTGCTTATTGGCAATTGTTAGCATGTCTTACTAGAATGGAGAATATTGTACACAGCACATGTTAATAAATTAGCACTTAGCATTTCACTCAAATCACAATTTCCTGTAACATTAATGACTCTTAAAAAACTAATATGCAAATCCATTCTAGTTTCGTATACATTTGCTAATAAGCGGAAGCTGATTAGAACCTTTGTACCCAGATAGCAAAATTATTTTTACGAGTACTTCTGTTAATTCATAAACTAGTTTTTCCTCTGGAATTAGCCCTGATGTGGAAGTATATGTGTCAGATTTGAACCCAGCTAACATGTTTTGGGCCAAGAGTGTTAATTTTTGCTTCCAGTTTTGCAGGTCAAAAAACTAAATATTGGACAGGTTCTCTTTTCAACTGAATAGTTAACAAGACGTTTACTAAAAAGCCAAATATGTATGACTCATGGTGGCACTACATGCAAAGCCAGGGAACAGTCAATTAGAGTTATCCTCCAGGGACCAATGCCAGACATCTTCCTACTGAGTCGTGCATAGCCTATGTCTTGATAGGTCTGGACATTTCCTGGAGTTTGCCTTTCTCATATGAACAACTCAGTAAGAAGTTGTCTGGCAAAGGCGCATTCGCAACAAAAAAGAAAATGAGGTATGGCATCTGGGCAAGCAGGACATAACGTTTAAATTCTGCTGCGAAAATCACATTTTCTTATTTATTTATTTTTCTGTTTGTGTACCTTTTGAGTGTTATTGGGGTTAGACCACATAGGGCCAGCCGAAACAGTCAATATTTTGTTTCTCAGTTTCGGAGTTCCCTACGTGTTTTAGCCCTTAAAGTATTTCCTACAGAAACAGATTTTTTTTCTTTTCCAGTAGATTTAAGTGTGTGTGAGGCATCATCACGAGAGGCAACCTGATGGTGTCAGTGTCTCATTATTTGACAGAAGCTTTCAAGTTTCATTGCCCCCAAGCCAAGTCGACTCTTTCCACTTTCTCTCTCTTACCGAGAAGCATCTGCCTCATTAACCACCATCAGCATTTTGTTTGCTCTGTGTAATTTGGGTGTATTGGGAGGGAGGAAGGGGGTGGTGTGTGTGTGTATATGTGTGTGTATGTGTATGAGCGCTGTGCATTCACTTGTGCGTCGTGTGTGTGTGTGTTTGCAGGCAGCTCTCATTAGGCTGGAAAAACATTGACATTTTTGCCAGAATCGAGATCGCATCTTCTCTTCCCTTATATATCAAAGGCTTCCTCCAATCAACTCCCCAGTGTTTGTGTAAATGTGTGTATCTGGTGGTGCTGTGTGAGACAGATGTTTGCTGATTTGACAAGTTTGTGTTGCAAACTCAGCCCAATTTAGTCGACAAAAAACATGATGCCATACAGACACGCGCAGTGACAGCCCACTCTTAATATTCTCTCCTTTTAATTCAAGCTGGCTTTCTCCCCCTCAGTTTTTCTCTCTCCTATTCTTCTTTCCCTCTGTGTGTTGGTCCTCTTTCACACTCACACACATGCACAACACACATGCACAACACACACTGGGTGTTCTTCTGAAGTTGTTTTCCTTGTTACAGGAATCTCTGACTAAGTCCCAACTTTCATAGAGGACATTTTCTTCTGCCAAACCCAGAAATGACAAACATTAAGCACTCGAAGATCCACTTGATTCTCTGACTAATTATAATATATGGTGTCCATTATATACATTATAAGGCAAATGTTGTGTTCAAATAAAATGAAACCCTGCATAAATAGATTTTGGCATTTATTGCGATGCAATATGGTGATCATTACAATATCTCCTCAGTGTATCTATTATACAATGTACAAACTAGATTAAAAAAATACCATAAATAAACAAAATGCTTCATGTAGCTAATTCTCAGCATCAAACAAGAGACATGAACATAGACACAGATAGACCACACTAATCTAAAGGACTAATTCAACAGAAATAATAATTCATACAGGTAAAACAAGAAATGAATAAAAAAACACAAGCAAATCACATCGTTTGTTAGTAGGATCCTCCAGCATGAAACTGGTAAGAGCTTGTAATGGTACATTCTGTCTGGCTCCTCCCCCTCTCTCTCTGGTAACTTTGCATATTCAGAATATTCAAAGATCGCTGGCGCCTTGACGAGGGAGTTTCCATGTTGTGTGGATTTCAGGCTACACACACACACAAACAAAAAAACACACAAACACACACACACACACACACACACGCACACACACACTCACGCAGACATACGAGCAAACACGAAACACATTTTTATTCAAGTCAAGCCCAAAGCAGCGAAATAAAAAAGTTGGAAGCCATTCTGCTTATGCACACCATCACATATCAGCCTTCACAAAACGGATCATAAAAGAATGAAAAACAGAGTTGGATAAGAGGATGAGGCTTCAGTCTAAGCTCTCGGTAGCTCAATATTATCTGTGGCCGCGTCCATGTTTTTTTTTGTTTTTTTTTAGAAAACTCCACAGGATGGAAGTTCACAAAGTGCTGCTTTTCTCTTCTCGTTTTTCTTCTTCTTACTTCGGATCTTCTTCACTTCAATCCACTCCTTGTATCTCCTCTGGTGAAAGGTCCCTCTAAAGTGCATGAATGAGGTAAATTAAATTCTTCTTGAAACAGGTCTGTATCCTTTCTGCAGTTCAGACGGGAACCATTGTGTGTTGCATGTGTTGCATCTGAGACAGCATTTCTTGTTGCACACTGGCAATTAGTCTGTCCTGGTGTGATGGTGTGATAATTCCCAGTCTGTCCATCTCCCTGTGGGTTGCAAAGACAAAGATACTCATTGAGACACATAGAGCTACGATTTGTCTTCTCTAAAGGATGAGGCAGTGCAGGATTTTATGCCTCAACGATGACAGCTGGAGGAATAATGATTTTAGTTTTTTAGGGTTTTACCTATATTCATGAATGTGATATTTAAGAAACACAAGGAATTTCTTCATTTGGCACAAACATTTGCTTGGGCACATTGATGAAATACATAGATACATTGGTTGTCAAGGGTCAAAGGTCAAGGTCACTGTGACTTCATAAAATATATTCATGGTCACGAGAACATGGAAGCTGCATCTCAGTTCAGGGACAGATTCCTTCAGAGGCTGCATCTGAAGACAGATTGAATCACAGAGAAGCTGATAGGCTGTCACTTGTCAAAGGCTCCTTCAAATGCTTCCTTTCATCCGGGAAAAAACTAACTACCTGTGTTCAGCTCTTTTTCTCGAGCAACAGCAATAAGAGCTAAATGAGCTGGTGACGCAGATCATGGAAAACCTCTGTAGACCAGACCGTGTCTCAGTTTGGTTCGGCCTTCGCATTCCACATGGCCCACGAAGACTGTGTCCTATTGTGTTATGTCCTATTTTATCGTATCTAATGTAAAGTAACGCAATGATAATATCTCATAGTATCGTGATGTTTAATTGGATAAAATGGTGAAGTGGTGACAAAGGTAAATTTCCCTTTGACATCACAATGTTCTGCAGAAACACCTTTCGGGCTGTTACTTAAATTCACTCGAGAAAAGAAGAGAGACATTATCCCCATGTTACCTGAATGTAACTGGCTGGCTGAGACACCCATAAGGGGATATTTTCTGTTGTTCTTGTCCTCATCATTTTCATCTAACACAACAACAACAACTGATATTCCATTTATTTGTCAGACATGTTGATGAAAACAGATTTAACTTTTTCCCTAGATAAACAGGAGCTTCCTGGAGTTCAGTTCCTGCTCAGTGACTCATCTGAACCACTGTTTAACCTCCTTCTATTAATAGCCAACCCTGTATAACAATTAAGCTATAACCATAATATCAAGTTGTCTGTGCAGCCACCGCCTGATATAGTTTCTGCCATTGTGCTTCCCGTCACGCTTCTTCCTGTTGGAAGGGAGTTGTTTCTCTCCACTGTTGTTTATTGTGGGAACTGTTGAGGTTTCTCTTAAGATCTCTTACTATCTAAATTACTTACAGATTGAGATTTTAATGAAGGTGATTTGGTGCTATATAAATACAATAGAATTGAATGGTTTTAAACAACTGTTGTCTTTCAGATCTATTTAAGCACATACAAGAGAGTGGTAACATAGGAAGTTAATATTAGAAACCACGTCCCTGAGCAGGCTGAGTAACATGAGAATACAGTTCCAGTGTGCATTCACATAACACTTTTCAGAGCACTATTCATCGTGGTGGAGGAATATGTTGCCCATGTATTGTACATGGGCAACATATTCCCATATTCCCACTCTTTAAGTGTGAGTTGAATGACACTAATGAATAAGCTACATCACACCATTCAGTTGAAAGGTACATTAAATAAAAATAAATCCCAGTTCGACATCAGGGAGAGGCTTGTTTGGTTTGCTCGGGACCATAATTCACACATTTCTGTGACGGCTGACTCATCACCCTGCCTTCACGTGTGCACAGAACAAGTATATAACATAAAACTAACTCTTTCATTGTCAATCTCTAAAGGTGTATGCTTTTTAACATGGGTAAACCCACAAATAAAAGGCTATTGACTCCTTTCCCATTGCCAGTAGATGTAAAATGTCGCTAACCGGAAACTGAGAAGCTCTCTCTCCTCGCTGTCTGGCTAATGTCACATGTTGCACAATCCAAAGACGAGAAATCCCTGATGCATGTTCTTGCCAAGATGTAAAAAATAATCAGTACACAAACGTTCATGGCTTTTTAGAATCCAACGCCAGGAAGTTCAGTGCCCTTTTGAAGGTTGCGCCGACAAAATGTGGGGACATATGTCTAGACTGAGAGAGCCGATAAAACTAATGTGGACTGCACACTCATTTGACCTGGGAGTGAATGCTGACTGTGTCCGTTCTCACTGCAGACGAAAGCCAGATGTTAGTCGCTCTTTGACCAGTGGAAGAGGGACTCTACTGTGTGTAGTTAATGCTACAGTGCAGACAGTGTTAATGTTATTATGAGTACGAATCTAATTTCATCCATTCTGCTTCAATTCTTCGGTTTTGTTTTGCGGTTTTTAGTGTGATGGTGGCGCAAAGGTAGAAATCCCTGTTTTGAGTTTCTTTTTTGGCAGCAAGAAATGTGATGATTAAAAAAACGACTCTCACTTGAATCCATTTCTCACATGAGGGTACACTTACTGGTGTGTGAGAGTCAGAAGACTGTCAATGCTGGTGTATCCCGCTGCTGCCAGTGTGTCTGTGTACCTCTCCAACCCTGCGGACTGCAGCCACTCGCATACCGACCACTCCGGCACACACACATCGGGCACCACTGACACACACACCTCTGAAGCCATCCCTGACTCCAGCATGGTGGGTGTAGGTCTGTAAACGCAGAAAAAGAGGAGAGGAGGCAGGTTGGTGGAGGCTGGGTTTATGAATAGTGTGAAATCAAAGTGAATATTGTTGAGTATATGTTTCAAAACATGTCGGTGAGTACATTTTAAGTGTCCCTATATTAATACACATGTATTAGTCCCTGCATACTGCTGTACATGTCTGTGCCTACGTGTACACACCTGTCCCCTCCTGTCCGACGCAGAGTCCCGGGGTTACGGATGAGTTTATCCAGCATGTTGAGTATCTGGCTGAAGGTGGGTCGCTCGGCTCGGTCTCTCTCCCAACAGTCGAGCATGAGCTGGTGCATCACCACGGGACAGTCCATGGGAGCAGGCAGCCGGTAGCCCTCCTCTATCGCTTTAATCACCTACAGGACAGATAGAGGTGGAGGTTGAATGTTTTTATCAGGATGAATTCAAAGGAAAGAGTTTCAAAATCAAGACTAAAGAAACTGCAGCTTTATGAGGTTGTACATGGGCAATTCTCATTCCCATTCTCATGATTATATTGCTAACATTATGATGTTTAGCAACATAGTGTTTTATTTGAGTGTGTTTGCTCTACAAACTGAACTTTGCATGGCTTTCCTCTGGCAGGTGCTCCTCTATTTGACATGGCAGTTCTTCCCAATCCCATTGTAATGGTGCACAGCAGCATCCTGATTTTTGCAGTTATCATATGAATAAATCAATTCAAAACCACTTTGAGGTTTTTATATGAGAAAAAAACGAGTAGCTCATTAAAACTGCTTTAAAACACAACCACTGAATAAATAAAAAGAAGAGATAATATTTATGTTTTAAAAGCTTCATAATTTTTTTGGTTTTCACAGATCTTTCAAGAGCTGTCTCGTCGCCATCTGCAATTTATTCTAATATATTTGCAGCTTTGAGCAGCTCCTGTATCTCTTGTGTGCAATGCATTGTGGGACCATACTTAACATTAATAACACACTCAGAAATAATGCACCTTTGGGCAAGTCTCAAAAGGAAATACGACATAAAACCCTGCTGCAGATGTAACTGGATCACACCTGAGGAGTTACATGTAGGTTCAAAGATGCTTACACAAACTTATAGTTGGTTGTGAGGTCAATCAAAACAAACAGAGAAAGTGAAGTGCAGCTCAGTGTGTACTAATTTGCTGCTATATAAAAATAATTCAAAAATATGCTGGATAAAATGTCTCATCAGGAAATTTCTCTGAAACTGCATAAGCTGAGAAGATGAAATCAATCCTGTTTGAAATGTCCATATGCCAGACTGGTCTCTGTGACCTCCTGAAACTTAACAGGCTTTGATCTCAAAGTGATTCTGATTTGCATTTTTCTCTCAAACTCTCCAAAACTCTTCAGAACTGAAAATAATTTTAAGCAGCCATTACTTGTCAACTTTGTATAAAGTTTATCTTCAATAAAAATGTTGTGTGACTGGTGGATTTAAATAATTCTGCTGTTCGGATGATTTAAAGGCAAAGTTTGCAGAGGTTGAAGACACAGGGTCAGAAAACAGCACGTCACACAGAGGGCAGTTTATTTTCTCCAGAAGTCGACTCTAAAAATATCCTAAAGACGGGCAGCTGGTTTCATTCATCATCTGATAAAGATGCTTATTTAAATCCAAGTTGAGGACTGTAAAACAGTAAAGGTTCAATTTGACTTCTCTAGAAAGTGGGAGCAAATAGATTATTTATAGGGAAACTTTAATTAAATAATGGGAGAACTGTGACTGATGTTAATGTTAATGTTTGTCACTGAATCCAGAGCAATTAACTGTTGTTTATTATTTTTTGATAATCTACCATTTCACTTTTGATAATATTTAACCTATTAACTTCACTGCTTATAATTAATGCAAGTCTCAACAACAGAGAATCATACAGATGATTGCATAATTGATTTTGTATGAAACAGGTTTGAAAATTAAAATGAAGCTGAAAGTTGTCTGAGTGTAATACTCATTACTTAAAGTCCTCTTTTGTAAGTGAGTGGTCTCATAGGTTGGACGATATAAAGATTACTCACATCCTGGTTGTTCATGTCCCAGTAGGGTCTCTCTCCATATGAGACCACCTCCCACATGACGATACCGTAACTCCACACATCGCTGGCTGTGGTGAACTTCCTGAACGCTATACCCTCCGGGGCCGTCCACCTGATGGGGATCTTCCCTCCAGGGGATAGGTAAGTCCCAGTGGCCTCCTGCAACAGCAGCATAAGTCATAACAGGGTCAGTGACTGGGTGAATTTGTTGATTCCATCATTTAAAAAAAAATTGGTCAATCAAAGACTTACTAGCACAGGAATGGCTTATAAATATTCAATTAATGAACATGTACACAGCATAAGACCACATTAGTTTAAGTTTATTTATGCTGTGTGTCTCACCCTTGTAGTGTAGGCAGCTTCTGGGTCGTCCTCCAGAACCCGACTCAGGCCAAAGTCCGACACCTTACACACCAGGTTGCTGTTGACCAGGATGTTCCGAGCTGCCAGGTCTCTGTGGACGTAGCTCATGTCTGACAGGTACTTCATACCGGAGGCGATACCGCGCAGCATGCCCGACCAGCTGGATCACCGTGAACTGGCCGTCATGTTTCTGAAATGTTTACAAGACAGAGACTTTTCTTTACATTTTCAGTTCACCAGAAAAACGTCACTCCAAACGATATTAATCTAACAGAAAAAGACAGAATAATAAACTGTGCTTACGCGAAGAAAGGCATCCAGGGATCCATTCTCCATGTACTCTGTGATGATCATCAATGGCTTGCCTAACGGGGTAAGGAGATTGAAACATTAGGCTGAATTCAAACCTGCACATTAAGTTATTATCAACACACAACTACCACTCACATCTGGTGATGACGCCCTCCAGCCTGATGATATTCGGATGGTCAAACTGTCCCATGATGGAGGCCTCGGACAGGAAGTCCCTCCTCTGTTTGTCAGTGTAGCCCGCCTTCAGACTCTTGATGGCCACGTAGATCTCCCTCTTTCCCTGCACACGCAGCCGGCCGCTGCACACCTCACCAAACTCTCCTACACACACATAGCAAACAGCAAAGTCAGCGACAAGTCGGCATGTGTGTGTGTGTGTGGGTTTGTATGAGTGTATAATATTAACAGGCTCACCCATGCCAATAACCCTCTCAATGTGAATACTGCTAACATCAATCTCCTTGGCAAACTCGTGGATGGCCTGATCGGGGTCCTCATAGGTGAACGGGTCCACGTAGATCTTCGAACCTGCGATGGAGGGGAGGAAGCGAGGGAGGAGAGGAAGGTGTGCAGAGGAGGGTGACAAATATGAGTTGTGTAACGGCTGCATATGTTATGTAAATGTATTTGGCAGTGTGTGTATACAGTGTGCAGAGAGACAGAGGAGAAAAAGAGCATCCATCTGTCTCTCTGTTGTTTTGACAATGTGTGTTTGTTTGTGTTTGTGTGTGTGTGTGTGTGTGTGTGTGTGTGTGTGCAGTGTGTCTACCTGGGTTAAGATGTTTCTCCTCCTCTGAGTCCTGCCTTGTTTTGCTGTACTTGCTCCTCCTGATGAGACATAAGAAAATAATGGACATTAAAAACACAGACAGAAATGACAAGCAAGAGCATCCCATTCACTTTCTCTTCACTTCATGTTTTTTACAGTCAGGTGAACTGATGAGGGGACATTCACTGTGCGACACATCGCTTTTAATTTGGTTTCTTCTCCTGCAGCGGCGCACATTCATTCATTGGGCTTTCCAGGGTTCACCTCGATGAAGTGAATGAGAACAGAGAGCCACGGGCTGCGGGCTGCGGGAGAGACAGCGAGCAAGCAGATGAAAGCATTTAAGGCAGAGAGGGAGGAGGGGCGCCGCCTCGGGTAGCACAAGATAAAAGGTGTTTTTCCATTAAACAAAGAAACTGTCAAAAACACCTTTGTGGGTGAGCGGGCGTGTGTGTGTGTGTGTGTGTGTGTGTGTGTGTGTGTGTGTGTGTATGTGTGTGTGTTTTGCACGTGCATGCACTCGCACAAGCTACTGTGCAAGACTGTGCACGCGAGGGGAAGCTGACACACAAGCTGTGCTGGTGAAGAGACAGTAATGACAAGTCAGGGACAAAGGGATTATCACTGTCTCCACTCTAATCCCCTTTAAAAGCTCCAGGTAACACACACACACACACACACACACATTATTTAGCCGCACAAAACTAGGAGAGCTGTGTGTGTCTGTGTGTGTGTGTGGGGTGTGTGTGTGTGTGTGTGTGTGTTTTGTTTGTGTGCATTAAGGCAGTCTGGTTAAAGCAGTGGTCAAGGCAGAGGCAGCACTGATGGGAAACTTCAAGCCGACCTAACAAGCAGATAGGGCAGCACACCTTCCAGGATGCTTTTAAGTGTGTATTTGTGTGTCTGTGTGTGCATGCTTGTGGGTACCTGCGGCTAATGATGAAGACAGCTGCAGATATCAGCAGTAAAATTCCAACCCCGCTGACAGACAGCAGCAGGAAGGCTGAGTTAACTCCTTCTCCAATCAGAGGGAAGGGATCTAACGGGGGAAGGACACAAAAGTCACCAACAAGAAAGTTAGAACTTCATCATGACAATAAAAGTTTTGTGCATGCTCTTCAAGTTCTTTACATTATTGTCACAATACCTGAATTGGTGGAGAACTCGAATGGAGCGCTGAACTCTCCGTACCCGGCCGCTGTGCGAGCACGCACGTGGAACACGTACACCGTGAGGGGGTTGAGACCTGTGACGTCCACGCCGCGGGCGAAGGTCCTGATTATGCGGTAGGACCTCTCTCTCTGATCCTGATTAGGGGACAAAAAAGAGGGGTCACTTTTCACCGCTGACAAGAAATCTATCTTCATCATCGGCGATACACAAACAGCGGGGCCGCGTATTGACATTCCCGACAGCTGCCCGAGCTGCATTAACCTGCAGGCGGCTCACCTTTTCATAGAACTTGACCTCGTATTCCAGGATGACCCCGTTAGGTCGGTCTGGCTGTTGCCACGACAACGACAAACTGTGCCGGGTGACATCGATGACGAGGATGGATGACACCGGAGAGGGAGCTGAGCGGGAGAGAGAGAGATGGAAAGAGATAATTCAGGCACAATGGTGTGACTTTGTATAATGACATACTGGATGTTCTGTGATAATAACGTCTGTTATCATTTCACAGGCCTGCACACAGCCCTAAGGTATGTACGCTGTCTGTGTGTCACCAGGCCCGTTGACCCTGTGCACCTGAGAGCTGACCCAAATCCCATTCCTGCCTATTCCACAGGGACAAGACCTATCCTCCACTCTCTCTCCTCTTACATCCCTCCATTGTCGAGGCCTTTATGGAGTTTGTCCTCCTTTGTGTCTGTTCACATGATACCGGGGCCATATGGTGGCGCAGGTTGGACGTGACACATCCCAGACACGCTCTCGTGCTGTGCACACACAGCCAAGTTATTTCCCGTGGGGGGACAACTCGGAACCGAGCAGGTGTGCTACTTTCTAAAACGCCAGCATAAAGTCTTAAACCAATGACAGTTGAGATGTAACAGCGCGCAAAAAAAAAGCAAACTAATGGAGAGCATGTGTGAGGAAACGCCACGGAGCAGCTGACACCCTCTCAACTAAAATGAAACACGTCATAAAACCGGGGTGATTTTTCAAACACTTCCCCGGTCAAGAGCTGATGCAAGGAAAATCCCACAGTTAGATTCACTGAGGTTTTTATTTGTCAAACAGTTTCCTCTAGGACTTCAGGCAGCTCCGTCTGTTTGTATTTAAGTCAGCGATTTACATTTCCAAGAATGCTTTCTGACAACCACTTGAGAACACCCCTACAATTAATTGAGCGGTTGTTAAGTGTAGGAGGACAGAGTAATAACTATGGCAACTGTGACAGTGATAGTAAGAGCGAGCTTTTCCAGTTGAGAGAGAGGGCGAGGGATGTGTCTTGTAGCTGCGTTACATGCTGATGCTGATGGGGAATAATCTCTGCCTGTTCCATGATGGATGTGTCCTTTGTGTTTGTTCAACGTTGGTTTTATTCTGTGACGATCCATTGTAGTATTATACTGTATCATCAATGCAAATCTAAAGCAAATGTATTGGTTATATATATATATATATAACCGTTAATCTTATCGGCTTCACAGTTGGCATGTGTATTGTTAAAGGCCAGAGGAAGTGCGGTGATGAATTTGGTGCGATTTGGACACTTTATATGTTTATTGTTAATAAGCTTGGAAGAAAACGGGCTACCAGGCTTCTGTAGTTACAGCTGCTGGAACTCATCACCGTTTAGTCCTTTTCCGACATGAACCTCCAGAGACTGTGAACACAATTGGGTCCAGACTTTCTCTGGAGATGTCTTTCACACATGAACAATGCAGGTTCAAATGTGTTCACAACAACACGAGTGTTCAGAGCAGCATGCAGGACATTAGGTATAAATTCTCTGGCAGAGCTCAAGTGTTTTTGTTAAGAGGACATCAACAATAGCATCGGACCACATCAACAAAACTCTGTAGACATCTTCACCTGCGTCTTCTGTGTGTATGGCACTACTTTTTCATCCAGAGATATTTGTATTCTCTTTATTTTCTTTCTATGTTTTGCTCACAGTAATAATCGTGCAGTGATTTTAAGCTTTAAAATATATATATTTAGAATATATTATAGTAAAATATATCAATTCCAAATACATTTATTTACTATTCCTAATGCAAAAATGCATCAGCAGTTGGTGTTCTGCAGTGTTTTAGAGCGGACACCAGCTTTATCATGCTCATATATAACTACATATAGGGCTTACTCGTATCATGCTTCCACAGTTTTGAACATTACCCATGGGGCCTTGCTCCCTTGTGGACCATGTGCACCGAGCAGCAGATTGCATTGTGCTGACCCACATACAGACAGAACATCTATAAGCGCATTTTTACTGCAACAGTCAACAGTCTGACAAACTCAGTTATTACACTCCTCATTCTCACCAGCCTGGTTGGTGGTAACTGTGACAGACACGCTCTGTGCTGACCCTGCACCGCTGGCCAGGGAGACCCCGTTGCGTGCATGGACGATGAAGGTGTAGTGCGTGTGGGCCCTCAGCTCGGTCACCACCACCCTGATGGTCTTCAGGCGGGTCTGGCCGGGGGAGAAGAGCACATCGGAGCCACAGGGAAGGCAGAGCTGAGAGCCGGAGCCAGAGCCGGGTCTTGGGTAATCTTCAGATACAGGTCTGCTCTGGAAGACGCCCCTCCCTGACTGGGTTTCTGATCCCACAATGCCCTGGTCCGACTGCATCCCTAGGCCACTGTGCTGAACCTCAGGCTTGGAGACGTTGTGATTCCTGGGGAGGTCCTTGCCGGCGGTCCGACTGCGGCCCCCTGTTTGACAGATGAGACACTCCAGGCTGTAGCTGGTGTCGCTCCTTCCTCCCAGCCGACGGGGGGGGTGCCCACTCCAAGACCACCGAGGTCTCATTCACAACTGAGATGAGCTGCTGCGGGGCTGAGGGTGGCTCTGAGGAGGACACAGGGAAAAACCTGAGCATTCAAAAAAACTAACCACATATACTGCACATCCTGTACTACACATCAGGGAGAGATGCTGGCACGAGGCTGAAGTGTAGACATATTGGATCAGACCCAAAACCATGTAGTTCCTGGATGTTTTCGATGGGCTGGATGTTTTACTTCAGAGGCATTTCTCTCTCACTCTGTGTGTGTGCGTGTGTTCATGTTTCCCAGGCGAGGAAAACCACGTGCTGTATATAGGCATAATTAAGTTTACGACACACAGACCGAGGTCTTTAGCTCTGTCACACACACACACACACACACACACAAACACACAGAGAGAGAGAGAGAAAGAGGGAGAGAGGTGGAAGGGTGGGGGGAGAGAGAGAGAGGAGAGGCACTTTTATTCACTCCTCTTTAGTTTCTTTAGTTATCACTCCCAGACAGGATGTAGATGGTGGCTTAGTCATAAGTAATGGGATCATGAAACAGAGGTGGCATTCAGACAAGTTTGTGTCTCCCTCTGTTTGGTAAAGATAGAGCGCATGGAAAACAATGAGTGTTCTTTTCGCCTTTATTTGCCAGCAATGCACACATGTTGGCTGTTTTCACTTATGCAATATCTTATTAGCGTGCGTGTGTGTGTGTTTGTGTGTGTACTTACGGGTGCAGGCCATTGAGGCAGGATCGCTGTCAGCACGGAAGAATCCAGAGTGGCAGTCACAGACAGTTGTGCCTTCCCTGAGCGTGTGGCTGTGGGGGGGGCACTTGGAGCATCCTGCATCAGAAGACTTGGCCTTGTAGAAACCAGCAGAGCAGGCTGCAGAGAGACACATCTCCACTTTAATATCCATCCATGCACCATTGATACAAGTCAACAACATTCAAAGATTCAATGATAGTTACCCACAAATATTCCTAACTCTTGAGTGCATTTAATATGTAAAGGCCACTATACCAGACTATTTCAAGGCAATGTATGGTCTGAAGAGATGGGGGACAGAGGGGAGGTGGTCTAGTTTATTTTGTAGGAGGCTACAAGAGCCGACATTAAGCAGTAGCAAGATGGCTAAGCTGTACAGGTGTTACCTTTGTAGATTTGTCTCATCTTTGCAATTTTGTAATTTGTAACAGATGCTTGAATTGTTCCATTTCTTGCTGGAGTCGTTGTTTAAATTACAAGCCTGTCACATGGTCACGTGGGCGTCACTGTCCCAGTGTCAGTGTGTAACAAGACTATCAATAGGAATTACTTCTACAATTTAACATGAATGCTATTTATTTCAATAGCTAGTGGGGTTTCTATGGTGATGTACAAGTTATAATAATAGTTTTTGCAGCATTCAGTAACTAATTTGGACGTTGGTTACCATGGCAATTTCTGAGGCTTTGAAGCTTTTGTATAAACAAATGCAGCTGGAACCGTAAAGTCCTCGATGGAGGAACAAATTAACACGTTATTGTTTTTCAATCAAACTAAACTAGATTTATATCCGTTTTTCTGACAACAGAGCAAATATTCAATCTGGTTTAGGGTTGACCCTAACCATTCAAGAATGAGCATGTGAGGTGACATGATATTTTACAAGTGATAAAACAGTAGCAAAAATCCCAAATATTCCAAACTGTTTCCTTTCATAATAGTTTATGTGGAAGAAAATGTATTAATTGCATCTTTCAGGTAATTTACTTTGGTAAGAAAAACCGCACAAGGTATTTTTAAAATCTTAAATTATTGGTAAGTTTATTGAAGTTCAGCACGATGTGGGTCGCAGGCGACTAAATGTGTATACAACATTGACTTTAGGTCAGCTGACCCCTGACCCTTGATACAACCTATGATGTCTTCTAAGTCGATCGCTCAGAGAGCCCAGACAACAAGTTACTCAGCAGATGGCATTGTTGTTTTTTTTTGCATTCGAGCGTTTGAATGCACAGACAAAAAAGTATAAAGAGAAATCTTGAGAGAGAAACAGATACAGCACGAGGAGCAGCGGGCACTTTGACTTCTTTTATCTTTGGATTTTGATGAGCAAAGACACACACACAAAAGAACGCTCGCTGATCAGCTCCCACTCACACACACAGAAACAAGCAACACTAGAAGCGACCGCATCAGAAACTCCACGACGCCAGCAGCCCACACAAATATAACTGACATTTAAATATATGAACGAGGGGAAACAGAGAAAGAGAGAGGGTGAGGGAAAGACAGGGGGGAGAGGAGGGAGGACTTCATGCATTGACAGAGCAACAATACAATAAATGAATGCATAATTATACTGCTTGACATCCACTGGTGAAGCAAAGGAGATGGCAGAGTGTGCCTGGTTAGAGCCTGGCTCCTTTCTCTCCTTTTAATTTCAGGAGGAAATCCTTCATTTGTTTCAACAGCAATCATTCTTTTCAACACCTTTTTCATCATCACTCCCTATTCATTCTCCTTTCTCAATCCCACCATCTTTCCTGCAACCCCCCCCGCCCCTCACATACACACACACACACATACACAACCCTTTCACGACTGGGATGAAGACATCCCAGTGGGAGTGGAAAGGAATGTGGGAATGATCTGTGTGTGTGTAAGTGTGTGTTTGTGTGTGTGTGTGTGTGTGTGTGTGTGTGTGTGTGTGTGTGTGTGTGTGTGTGTGTGTGTGTGTGTGTGTGTGTGTGTCAGCATGCTTCATGACACTCTCATCAGTAGATGAGAGGGAGAGGAAGTCTCCCCTGTAATCTACTCAGGCCGACCATCCTGCCCCATCTGCGTGAGCCTCCGTAGATTTGCTCTTTCACACACTCACTCGCCCTCCCTTTCACATATTTCACGACCTCCCTCATTCGCTCCCTTGTGCACTTCCTCATCGACCTCCACTTACACGGCTTTGTGCCTCTGCTCACTCTTTGTGCATCTCCGTACGGATCCCTCTCACAGTCAAAAACCCTGAGAAAGCTTTGAAGCCAGCGCACAGTGTTTACAGCTCAATATACTGATACCGATTCAGATGAGACGCACATGTGGACCCTGTACTCTAAACCAGTGAAATCATAAACACATTTACAGCTGATAAGAGCGGCTTTCATCCGGCGAATGGCTTATCGTGCCGTCAGCTGATATCATCAGACAGAAACACATTGTTATCATTCTCCTGCTGTTCGGTACATTCCTTTCTTTCTTCTTATCAAATAGTCAAGTCAGCCGTGGACGGGAATCAGAGGGAATTAAAAACACTGAGAGAAGTATTTGACCTGCTGAGGATTTAGAGGTTGATTACAGGGACTCCAGAAGACGCTGCCAGGGGGTGTAGCACGCCGCCTTTGTCTCTGTCCCACCCAATCCTCCATCCTTGTCTCCAGCACAGAGGACAAAACGACGAAGGAAGAGAAAGAAAGGAGGAAAGAAAGGAGCAAGTGCTGAAGCCATAAACTTCCTTCAGTGCCCTCTCATGTCTCTGTTCTCTCTGTTCTCTCTGTAGCCTTTTGTGTCTCTTTAAGCGTTGGTTTCGAAAAGATATTGGGGGGGGGCAGTGCTGGTGACCTGGAATAAGAGCTCATGAGGGCGTCATTAACCCAACATTAACCCTGCACTGCGCGGGAGCCTGAGCTAAACTGGACACAAACACACACACATACTGATAAGATAAGGTGAAACCTGGGTTAGGTGTGTGTGTATGTGGGCATGTTCACGTTCTGCCTGTTAGCACGACAGTTAATACGCTGTTATCAACTGCTGTAGTGTTTGAGGCAAAGAGAAAGTGGCAGAGTCTATAAGGGATGGGAAAAGGTTGACTGGGAAAGACAGAGCGAGAAAAAGACTGACATTGTGCGCGCGATAAAGACGAGGAAAGAAAGAGACGGGGGGGACGAGGAAGAGATACTTAGTGGAAGGTGCCCTTTGATTACTATCAGCATTGTCGGCATTTGCATATGCATTCTTCTGCTCGCGAAAATGCAAATGCAGCTCATTGTAAATCCAACTAAGATCTTCGTCCGGCACACTGTATGTGTGTTGTGTGTGTGTGTATTCTCCTTGACCCCATGTTATCTGTCATCATCCCTTGTTCCTTCCCTGCAGAGGGGTGTAGTTGGAAGGAAGTACCCCTGACCGCTCCACCTGTCTCTGTGATGGATAGAGGGAGGGACGGAGTGACGGATGGATGGACGGATTGATAGACTGTCACTCGAGAAGGAGGGACGCTATTAATCACAGGGGTCAAGCCCTGTTAATTAAAACCTGCAGAAGGGCTGGAGGGGAAGACACGATTCTTATCTTTCTCTACTGTATGCCTTCATTGAAAGGATCGCCTGCCTCCCTCAAGGATCAAACCGACCTCCTGTGTGAGGTTGGTGCAAAATTCATCTCATATCTTCCATCTCCTCACAGTCAGTTTGCATTTAAAACCTTGGGGAACGTTCTCAATACAAGCTGCGGCTTTAAGTTTGTCTAAATTTAAATACTCACAAAACACTGGTGGTTCCAAGAGAGAAGTGTGTGTGGGGATTTGTGTGCGTGTGTGTGCGTGTGTGTGTGTGTGAGGGTATGCCTGCCCAAAGCCAACAGAGCAATCATTAGCATGTGAAAGGGGCTCGACAACAATGCCCCCCCGCGCTCCCCATCACACTCCGATCACCCCCGCCACCAGCAGCAGCAGCACCCCCCACCTCTGACCGCGGATCAGGGAGAAGAGATGGAGAAAGAGAAAGGAGGGATAATGAGAGCAACATGGAGAGAGACGGAGAGCGGAGGTTGTTCCGCTGCCAGGGAGCCACAGACGGACTGGTGGAGCTGGCAAATCTCCTCTACATTAGGAGCAACCTGGGAGAGGGAGACAATAGCTCTCTCTCTTTCACACACACACACACACACACATACACACACACACACACACACACATACACACACACACACACATACACATACCTCGATTGTGACGGTGGAATGCAAACCATTACCCCCACCTGGGTTTGACTTGCTTCAGACTACAGACAATCACTTGTGCCATTCCACTGTCTTTGGCTGCTTTGTCACCTGCCACACACACACACACACACTCACTCACACACACACACACACACACACACACACACACACACACACACACACACACACACACACACACACACACACACACACACACATATAGACATGCATGCACACTCTCTCTCTGTTTGCCCCACTCCTCTCTGGGCATTCCCGGGCAGTCCTCCAAACTGTCTTTGTTGCTTATAAAATTGGATATAGAATAGACACACACACACACACACTCACACACACACACACACACACGCACGCACACGCACACACGCACTCTAAATCTCAAATCCAACATGTACTGAGTCCAGAGACGCGATGCAATAATTAGAGGCACTGAATAAAGCGATTACGCACTCTTTCTATCATCTGCTCTCTCTCTCTCTTTCTCTCATCTCTCTTTCAGTGTGGCTCTCTTTACTTCTGCCCCTCTCTCTCTCTCTCAATCTTCCCTCTTTTCATTCCTTCAAACCAAACGCTTTCTGCTGCTGACGAGTCTCTGCAGGTGCATTGGAAAAAAGAAGCGAAACCATGAAATCTCTCTGGATGGAGGATAACACAGAATCACACACACACACACACACACACACACACACACACACACACACACACACATTCCAACCCTCCCAGGCCGTGAGCAGAATCTGAGAAGAAACGACCAGTGGAGAGACAGCGAAACAAAAAGTAGGAGGTTTCTCTGTCATTCCCCCTCTCCAATCATTCACATTTTCAATTCTCTCTGTTCTTTCTCCACCGCTCGCCTCTTGTCTCTCCAACCGTGTTTCCGATCCTCCCAGACGGATCGCAGCTGTCAAACTTTTGACGTCTTCATCTACCTCGGTCATGACCCTGCACTCTGCAGCTAAACTCCCTCTCTGTGCATATGTGTGTCTGTATGTGGCTGTCAGTCAGAGCTTTGACGTCTTCATCAGGCTCAGTCGTGACCTCGGTCTTAACCAGGGGTCCAAAGAAAAGGGGGAGTTCCCTGTCTCTTGTGTTTCCCCGCTCGTCTCCTTTGCACCCGTTGACGAACCCCCAGCAGGGGAGGGGCGGCTCGGCATTGATGCCTTCTGCTGTCAGTGGCCTTCTTTCAATCCCCCTCTCGGCCCATTCAACAGCTAATCCCTTCTTCCTCTCCAAAGCTTCTCCTCTCATCCTCTCCATCCTCATTACTCTGTGTCAACACTGAAAATGAACTTTTCACATTTCACCGCTTTGGCTAAGTCGACTCTTGTTTCAGCTCAATTCAGCAGCAGCTCTTGGGGGAAGTTAGATCACACTGACAAGGCAAAGGTATTTCTGCAGCAGACGGCAGACGGTGAAAAATGAAAAACTGCAAGTTAAACAAATTTGCTGAAAACTGCAATGAATCTAACTTATGAGATGTATTACACATAACAGGTGGACAATTATAACAGAGAAGAAGAAGAATTTGCAAGGATGAATGAACAATTTGTTGGATTTTGTCTCAATGAGGGTCTGGATTAGTTTTGAGCGTTCACTATAATTTGGGTCTCTTAAAGGATTAAATTAAAGAAATAGAGAAATCCATGCATTTTATTCCTTTCACTAGAATTATATTGGAAGACAGATAACATCATCATGTGTGCTAACATGTAAAGCTGGAGTCAGGGGATGATTAGCTATATACTAAGAGTCAAGTTTCTTAGTATATATATATATATATATATATCTTGTTGGATAGAGAATGTTTGCATTCTACAAAATGCAGAACTATTCCATAACTTTATCAATGCAGTCTGTAATCACAGGGGATATCTGTCCATGCTATGTTTGAACTAAGTCTACTTGTCTGTTATAGTGACTAAATGAAGATGAGAGTCTAGAATATCCAGAAACCTTTCGACCTCTGGGACGGGACGAGACACAGAACATCTAAATCTCCTGACAAATCCATCTGCCTTTTCCCTCCATCTTGCTCTGCTTCCCCCTCTCTCTATAAAATTCAGACTTCAAATTGGAGAAGCATTAAGGCGAACCATCCAATACCGCAGGGTCAGAGTTTTTTCGCTGAGCAGCGTTCGGTATTCATCCAGACTTTGATGGATTCCCACTGCTGCAGCTGAGCCCGGCCAACAGCCTGACAGGCGGCGAGAGCGGGGAGACGGGAGCAGCGGATAGATAGATGGCACTTCACATCTGCTAGAGGTTCAACAGAGTCAAGGGTCTCTCCTAAATCTAAGTGAGGAGGAACATCTTTCAGGCCTCAGGGACCACCCCGCAAACCTCCTCCTCTTTTCAGTGGGAACAAACGGGTTAGGCTGGGGTAAAGGTTTTTGAGAACGTTTGTCACTTCAACATTTTGGCAACTGCTCTTCCTGTTGCAAAGAAAAAAAAGGGATTTTTCTTCCCTCTTTAACGCCAACTGGCCACAACGGCACCCCTCTTTTTATGTCCGTCTCTGTCTCTCTGTATCTCAGCATCTCTCCTCCTCTCTTTGAATTATGGGTCTGTTTGTTATACAATTAGCCTTCTGGGATAGGCTTCATAAATAAAACCGAGGGAGCAGATCCGTTAGTCCCCCTCCTTACCCCGACTCTCTCTATTGGTCTCTGTCCATCTGCGTATGTGTTTGTGCAAGCCAACATGTTGTGTGTCTGTTGTGTGTGCGACTGAATAGGGGGAGTGAAGTTGTAAAAAAGTGTCTCCACCGACTCTTGCTGGACGTTCGCCCCACTTTCTCACACAGACGTCCACATTTTCGTTGTCTCCACAATCCAAACAGTCACTTCTAAACATTACACGTCATCCATGCAGCATGTATGTTGGGGGAGAGGTGTGAACAGCTTGTATAGTTGTTACTGTAAAGTTCAGGCCAGATTTGTAAGTGACAGAAAGACCGTTTTTGACCAGATGGCCGCTGTTATGTCAGCACACGTCACACTGAGACCTTAGAGCTTTTACTCATGAAACACTGTTTACAGCCTTGATTTATTAGAAGAAACAGTTAAAGTAAAATATAGGATGTTGATTGTGTTTTACTTGATTTGATTCGATGTAATTCATGATATAGATATAGTTATTGTAACTACTGGCCAGGCACGTGCACAGATAGACCCCTAGTGGTGCACAAGCATGGGCCCTTTTGCCCTGGATGAGAAAAGTGCCCTTCTGCTGGAGCCCAATTTTTTCTTCATGCATCAATATTTAAGAATGAAAATTACTCTCTCTCTCATCAATTCCCCCCAAATGTGTGTGATATCTCAAGAGCATTTATTTGAGTTTTTTTGAGAATTTCGCCCCGACATGCTCCGCGGCCATGCAGCTGAGCGCCAAACGGCTGCAGCCTTCTGACCACAGCATCAGATAATGACGGTGTGTGTGCGATCCTCTGACGTTGTTTGGTGATAAATTAACCACAACATTAGCGCCGACGTTTCCTAAAAAAATAATCAAACAAAAAACTCACAAAATCCGTGATTTCAAAGCCTTGTTCAGCTGTTTACTGACGAGAGAGAGAGAGAGGGAGAGAGAGAGAGACAGGCAGACAGACAGACAGGCAGAAGGACAGGCAGACAGACAGACAGACAGGCAGAAAGACAGACAGACAGACAGACAGAGAATTCAAAGGCAGTTTTACTGTTCTACAAATTAGACAAGTTCACTAGTTTTGTTTCATTTAAAATCTTAATTATTGAAATGAAAGGTAGGTCTTAAGTTGAGCTACATGACAGTCTGGTGAGGTATATTGTGGTATATTATTAGTGTAATGCTGCTTCAACTCTGTCAGATGGCCTTGTTTTCTCTGTTATTCATTTATTTTTCCAATTTGATCATTTGAGTTAGTATGTTAACATAAACAAATATATAAGTTGAAAATATCCTACTGTGTTTTTTATTTATTTATTATTATTGTTTTTAATTTCATAAATAGTTTTGGCGATGGGTGCCCTTTTTTTTGGTTTGAGCACCTGCCCCCCAAAATGTCTGTGCACGTGCCTGCTACTGGCAGTTATTTGGAATTAGATTTCAACTAATTGCGAGTTACTCAACAATGCACCAATTTCATTCTCTTGACTGTCCATTGAAAATGATTATCCTGTCAAGTTACAGTTAGTTGAGCCCAGCCCACAGTACAGTTAGGTACCTGGTAAGTGTGTTCCAAATTCCATAACATCAGGACCCTAAAGGTCCTTAATTAAAAGTGTAGTGGTTGTTTTTTTTATTTTTTCCGTGTAACAAGGCAACAAGTAACATTTTAGATAATGTGTTCATTATTTATTTTTTTGGACAGAGCACATTTCTCTCTGTTTCTAGTCTTTACTCTCCAGCTAAGCTAAGATAAACTGAGCTAAGCTAAACTATGCTAAGCTAAACTATGCTAAGCTAACTGTCTCCTGGCTCCAAGTCATGTCAAACAAAAGTAACCGTTAACAACCAATTGAATTAGTACATGTCCTCCACTAACGAAGGTATGTTTTTGAACCCTGTCAGTTTGTTTGTGGGCAAGATAACAAATAAACTACTGGATGGATTACCATGAAACCTGGTGGACGGATGTGGTATGGGTCAGGGAGGGGCCTATCACATTTTGGTGTGGATCTGGATCAGGGCGGATCCAGGATTTTGTTTTTTCCCTTTCTTGTACATTGCGAGATGTAGGCAGGATATTTTAACTTTCTCCTCATTTTCACAGGCAGCAGTTCTTGATGGATCTTGATGAAAAACCAGGCATGGATATCTGTCTATGCCTAGTTTGTGTCCAATTTGGTGCAGCGTAATTGAATTTAAAAGGACTAGCCTTGGCAGAAGGTATCTGTTCTACTGAGAGTCATTCTAGTTATTATCATGTCAGCTATCCTGATAAGGTGTCAGGGTTTTGTTAAATCTTCGAAAAGATTCAACAAAACAATATTTTCAAATAAAGAAGTTTACCAAACAACATCTGCACTGGAGAAAGTACTGATGTTATTTATGATTGTGTAATAGGTGGAAGAAAATTCTCACATAGATAAGTTTTTCTGTGGTGCTGTAGAATGTAGTGCATGGTTACATCCTGCAATTACCAGCATTTAACATGGGAATGTCCCTTTAAGACAGAATCTCTGAACAAATTCTTTGCAGATTCCACAGAATAAGGTTTTCCAAATCAGATGAGACAACAACAAACAGCAAATCACGGTGAAGTATTCCTGTTGCATCACTTACCTTTACACGCTCCCCCCTTCTCCTCATATCCGGTGCTGCACAGACATCCACCAATAGGAACGAGCCACTCTCCATCAGCCCCGCAGTACATTTTAGGCTCGTCTCTCTCCTCTGATTGGTTGACACAAGACCCCCTGACCTCCACTAAGGAGGACGTATCAGCACCGGTGACGGTGTCGGGGAAAGTCGCCAGGTTACGGATGGTGAGCGGGCAGGTTTTGAAGAACACCCTGACAGACACCAAGGCAATGCAGGCACCAACATCCTGGAAGGCCAAGTAGAAGCCCTTCCTTGTTGTGACCTTTACGTCCCGCACCTCAGTGTTCAGCTTCATGATGCGGTCTCCAACGTCCACCTGGATGCAAACAGAAGGGAGCTCGATTAACGGAATGTGCGCTTAACTGTGTCAGCGATCAATCCGCTTGTTTAACCCAAAGTGGCAGCTGCAATTGGACCACGGCTGATCTTCACATCTTCAGCATTTGGCTCTAGTCTGGATAAACTTCTATTGATTACTAAGGTGAAATAAGATTTAATGCCCACGACGCTCAATCCAGACGTCATGATAGTAACGCTTCCTGCTTCCCCCCTGGGATGGTGAAATGGACGTCTGAGATAAAAACCCTTGTGAAACAAATGAAGAAATTACAGCCGAGTGCCGGGGCGGTTTACATTTTATCAGGATAAGAGCAAATTAAGGAGAGTGGAGGAGGGAGGATAGAGAGCTCAAGCCCTGACGGAGTTGATTAGTGTTACCTGGGTGAAGCTCTCGTCTGCCGCCACGGTGTCGACCTTAATGAAGCTGCTCTCTTTGATGTAGCTCTCCCTGTCTTCGTTTGACTCATGGTAGTACAGATTGAACGTCTCCTACAAGACCAAAGAGACAGAGAAACCCCCAAAAAAGAGACTGAAGTGAATTAATCATTTTCAGTGCTCGTCTTTTCTCTTAATATGATAATGAGTCAAAGGAAGTTGAGGGAACACAGAATGATCATGCTGTACCTTGCAGGTGCCGGTGACGCCTGGCAGGCTGTTACAGTCTCTCAGTGTGAACTTGACCTCGACGTAGACCCGCTGGGCACCGGACCTCGGGATCCAGTCCGTCCTGAGCCAGTTGTTCTGACTGGGTTCTAGGACGTTACACACCTGGTACGTCCTGATGGGGATGTTCTTCTCGTCCATGATGCTCACTTCTTCCCACTAAGAAACAAAAAAAGACACTCACGATTTTATTACTCCACTCAGCAGGGCATAGGGTGACTTCATTGTGCATGTTTTGTGAACACTATTAGGCTCCGTAAATATTTATATTTAATTTCTAACTTTCCAGGCACCTGCTGGTTTCCGTTCATGCCAACAGAGGGAAAATTAGCTTCGAGAAACTTCATGGAAACAGATGCTCCATAAAAGAGATCATTAATCATTAAAAATCGATTGCCAGAGCAGCTTTTCCTTATAATCAGCTGCCAAGTAGCAACGCTTTCAAGTGATACTGTCAGAAAAGAATTTCCTGGGGAAACAAACTGTTAACAAATGTTTTGAAATGGGAAATGTGACTGTGGAAGAATCTTGTATTTTTCAAGTTTGCAGATACTCAAGTGTAAGATTTCAGATGATCATAACAACAACATATCCAGAAACTAGGGGTCTCTTAATCAAAACAATAACAAAAGGCCCTAGTTTGATGATGTCGTGAAGCAGCAGAGTTGTTTACTTCAACACCAATGCCAATGAAAATCTACCTGATGCAGCTTAAATCATGTTCACTGATGAGGTAATGTATTAAAGATTTATTCACGTTATGCAGCAAACGAATGAATGAATAATAATGATCCATTACTAGGGACCAATATGAAGGATGCAATTAAAATGTGAAACCAAAACAGTTTTGGATAATGTAAGAACACAAGTCTATTTATTATATATGTATGTTAGTCATTTTGATGCATTTTCCTGAATAATTACTACACGTTATATCTTTGAATTCTCAAAACAGTTGTGGCATGAAGTAAAATCGATGACATAACACTAAGTTTGACCCAAACACTAATCACCAGCCCTGTAGGCACAAGCCTTGTCAGAAACACTCTTACAGAAGCGGTCACCAGAAAAAGCGTTCTCACAGCTGAGGATTCATCGTGTTTTTTCTTCTCACTGTCTGGCCTCATAAATACAGAGAAACAAGTTCAAGTACATTTCAGAAGCTGGGGAGCATCCTCTGATTCACTGCTGTCATTTGAAACCTCACTGGCTTACATTGGTCCCGCAGTGGATGCTGGCTCAGATTTGTCGCGACTCCCAAGGTTTTCACAGTCACATTTTCATACAAGTGTAACAGGCTCATCCTTCACTGCACCATCCATCTCCATCGAGCCGACTGTTTGCCTTGTACTGTGACCCTTCCAATGACCGCCGGGCCTCCCCACTCCAAATTGGCTTTTTATTACCGCTGAATTATAATATGTGCTCTCCACTACTGAGAGCTGTATACACACCAAATGTGCCGTGTCCAAAGTGGGAGAAAGAGAAAGGAGAGAGTGTGTGTGTGTGTGTGTGTGTGTGTCCAATTAGGCCTGATCGATACGCCATCAGGGACTGATATTACTGACTGATATCGGCTCATCACAAATATATTGATTTAATGATATTGATTAACAGATGTGCTTTGGCTTAATTTGACCTTTAATTATTTTAATTTAAATGCATTATTTATGTTTTTTGTATCAATCGTTGGATTTTTCTAATAGGGTTCACTTTTGAAAATGTACTGCTTTAATGCCTCAACTTATCAACATTGGAATCTGTATCGTTACTGTGTCTTCCTACATGTACAAGAGGTGAATATAATTGAGCGTGTGGTTTTGCCTTTGTGTAGTGTGTGCTTTTGAATGTTTATTATGTGTGTGTCTTTGTGTGTATTGGGGTGGAGGGCTGAAAAAATGCTGTCATAGTGCATGATGCCTCCTCGTCTGGTCTCCTCTGGAGTCTTTGTCAGTGGACAGAAATCACAGCTGTCGGAGAAGAAACAAAAAACGCTGTGCACTTGCCCCTGCCATACAGAAACGATGTTTTGTGTGTATGAACGTCGAGCTAAAGGATGCGGAAGGTGGGGGGGGCCTGTAATCAAAAGCTCAGTGCGTGCAGACCAAGACCCTGTCAATCACGCAGCTTGTGAGAGAATGAGAGCACGGCCACTGAAGAAATACGAGTCAAGTTCACCAATAACTCTCAAACCAACAAAGAGGTGAGGGACGTTCTGAGGAGAGGACCGAGGGAGGAAGAGAGAGGACACATAGATGGCAGTGTGACGTGCCAACAATAAAAAGTACAAAAAAGATGAGAGGAGATGATATTATAAAACAAGATATTTCCAGGAATCATTCTGGCAAATGCATGGTAGTAAAAAATCCCTTTAAAAAATCACACCCACCACCAAGCTGGTCCATGCCTTCTCCTGTGCCAAACACAACGCCAGCACTCTCATATTAGCACTTAAGCTCGGTGAACAACAGAACATTTCAAAAATCTGTGGGATGATTATTTACAGTTTCCAGACCAAGTGTGTCTTTGAGAGAGGGAGAGAAAGAGATGGCGTGTTTTCCAACGAGAGAACAGGCTGTAAACAGAGTATCTGTAAAATACAAAAAAGAAGAAAAATGCTCCCACTCACCCCTCCCTCTGATGGACTGGCTGCCCATTTCAGCTCTCCTGGCACTGTCCTGGTATCCAGCAGGGTCACTGAAATGCACATACACACAGGTGGCGTCAAATAAAACATAATAAATTATTGATTTCCATAACAGTGTGGATGAGTTAAATTTATTATCCTTGGAAGTGAACCACACCTCAAGATTTCCAGTAGATCACTGGGACAAACTGGTTGGCTCCTGTTTATTTGCTGTAGCCTAAGATTATTTATATTGATTAACTTCATGTTTATTCTATATGATCTAAATGATTTCAAAATGGCACGTTGTTTCAAGTGCGTATAATCTGATTCGTGTTCAAAGAAACGAATAAAAAGGGATTTTTGAGCGTCAACTGCTCATAAATAAAAGTCTTCCACACTAAACTCATCTTTACACTGCGCGCTGTAACCCGTCCAGAGAACATATCCAAGAAACAACAGACCGAGGGACCCTGCAGCTGAACTCCCTGAAGACACAACTCTGCGAGGAACCAGGAGCCTCAACCACTGGGCAATGTTTCCTCTCCAAATCCAAATTAAGTGCTGGTCAACTTTTACGCAGATCTGCTCTATCCTCCCTTCCCATCCTGGCTGGGACGCGCACGGTCGAGGCGCACCGCAGCGGCACCAGCTCCGGACCCCCCCCTCCTCCATAACTCACCTTCGTTCGGCGAATAAATCCTCGTCCTCGAACACGAAACCAGCGTTATTATCCAGAGGAGGGTGGAAAATACTCGGCATAAATCCGCAGCCATGTGTGATGCTTGGAAGCGTGCGTGCCCCCAGTTGGCTGCAGTGCGCGCTCCTGGTTGAAGCGGCTCCATCCCGGTGGGAAAAGTGTGCGTGAATGAACCCAAGTGTGGAAGCGAGGTGGATGCAGCGGCGGATACGCGGGGCGGTCTCTTCACTCAGATGCTTCCCACAAACGGCATGTGCCAAATGACACAGTGCGTATCAGGTCCGTCCGTATCAGCATTTAGCTGCGTATTGTCTTTAAAAACATCCTGAAACATTTTAGGAAACATAGATGGGCTATAATTTGGTAGGTTTTGGGTATTTTTGAGGTCTGGGGATTTCAAACACTAGACTTTGGTAATACATTAAAACACGTTACTGCATATAGCTGACTGTAGATCTTAAGATTGATAACATATTATTGAGATGTTTATTCTTGAGTTTCCAATGAGATGTTCTATGATCTGAAAGGAGCAGTTTGGACCAAACTTTGAACCCAATGATCCCAATTAAATAATAGAGGATACATTAATCATATAACAGTGATGACCAATCGGACGCCACAGCAGGCATGAGGTCACAAACGTCATCACCTTTTTTTCGAATCGCATGGCTGTTGCATGAATTTCAAATCCTGATTTGTGTCACAATTTCCTGATAAGATTGTTTGAATCCGGGAGAGGAAGCCTGTAAGAGGCCCTTTGTCCTGAGGAGCATTTACACTGAGGCGTGTGACTGCAGCGCCATCTGTTGGTGGTTGTGGGGGGGAGGAGAAACACTTAGGAATGATGATCAGGGATGTTTATTCCATTACAGGCTGTTGGATATCTTAAGGATGAGGAGCTTCAATATCCCTCGACCATCTGTTTTGAATATTGGTATCTCTAAACCCTGGAAGGACACAGGGAGACGCAGGAGTGCGTCCTTGTGTGGAAGCGTGTTGAAGCGAACAAAGAGGAGGCTCATGACCCGTCCTCCTACACGCTCCCTCTCTCTCAAAGACGCTGGTGAACAATCACTCTCGATGGCGACGCAGCTTGAAATCGCAAATACTTTCATCTACATTGATCCAGTGGAGTTTTCCCTCTCTAACTATAAAAGTTGAAGCAGAGACATCCTCCACTTTCAGTTCTTTTTTAGGTTCAGTTAAACCCCTGTTTAAAAAGACCAACAAGGAGCACTAAATATGAAGTGCTTGGCTTGTTGGTTGCCGTATGTGTGTGCGCCTGCATTTGCATGTATGTGCTTGTGTGATTCTCCGTCCAGGGCCTGTCTCCATCTCGCTTTGTGTCTTCGCAGTTGCTATGCCGAAACCATCTCGATCCCCTCTAAGGCATCATAATGGACCCAGGAAGAGCATCTGGCGGTTTGAAACGCCAAAGCGATCTCCCTTGCTTCGACCTGCCACTCTCCCCCCATCGACCATAATACGTTTTTCACGTTTCATTCTCCCCCAGCGCCACGACAGACTGCGCAATCACAAAGACCCAATTAGCCGAGAGGGGATCACGATTTCGCCCGGGGACCGACAGGCCAATGGCGTTGGGTTTCCTGCGGCGAGGGCCTATGGGCAAGTAGCACAGGTGGGTGGGACATGGCTGCGGGGCGGAGGTTACGTGGTGACATGGATGAAGAGCGGTCCGTTGTTTCTGGTCATTTGTGTCAGTGAAGTTTTGATTGATGATCTTCGGGATGTTTTTCCCACTCTCCCCTGAGATTCCCAGCTCTCTAGAGGGGGTTTCCACAACGGGCCCCAGGCATCAAACCCCTACTTTGAGTTTGGCCCTTAGCCCTACGCCACACACACACGCACACACACACACACACACACACACACACACACACACACTTACTTTTTGTTCGATTTGGGGCCCCAGATGGCTGCTGCCCACACATCTGTATTGTAAAGCAGTAAATATCCGGCCTTGCATGTGTTTAAGTTAACATATGCCCAAACGTGAACCTGTATTCATAGAGGCACTATACCTCCAAGATTGTTATAGTGAGGAGGAAAATAGAAAGTACATACAAAGTAGCCAATGCATGTGAGCGAGAGTGTAAAGATAAAGCCCGAGGGACGGTAGGTGTGTGGGCGGCTGAGAGAGATGAACAAAAGAAGCAGAGAAGAGAGATGAGGAGCGGCGCATTGCCAGGGAGGATTTGATTGGGTGGGTGGGTGGTGGTCGTGTAGGGTGGGGGGAGTGTTGGGTGTTGCAAAAGGATATTCCCTTAAAGCCTCGCTAAGATATTCCTGGAGCGAGTAAGGCTTTCATTTGGCTCGCAGTCCTTGCTTACATCGCAGCAGCATCTCAAATCTCTTAATATTCATACGACCGGATCGATGTTCTTCAGCTTGTGTGACAGATAATAGTCTTATTTGCTAAATCTGTACAGTGTGAGTGTTTGGTCGAACTCCTCGGGTCGACAAAGCGTCATTAGCATGTCAGAGGCGTTTGGTGTGGACCCGACTCTCCTCACAACAGCTGCTCGTCTGGAGAATTACTCGATTTGTGTGTGTGTCTGCATGTGGACATGCGTCTGTGTTGATGCACGCATGTGGCCGGTATAAACAAAGGAAGAAGCGAACAGAAGGTTTCATCAATGACACCAAAACACCAAAAGTGTGTGTGTACGTGTGTGTCCTATGTGTGTCACTGATGATTGAAGTAATCTCCATCAACATCTTGCCTGTGTGTGAGTGTGTTTGGTCAAGGTATTTATCATGTTGTGGGGACCTAAGTCTGTTTACAGAGCCAAAAAACAGGTCCCCACAACGTAAATCAATCAAGTTTTAAGGTGACAACATGTTTGCAGGTTAAGTTTAGGTTTAGTATAAGGTTAAAGTACCATAGTTAAAAGTTGTAACTATGGTAAGGGTAGAGTAAGTCTCCAGGAAATCAGTGTTAGTCAATATAAGGTCCTCTGAAGCCATGGAAACATGACTGTGTGTGCGTGTGTGTGTGTGTGTGTGTGTGTGTGTGTCTGTACCATGTGTGTCACTTTGATGACTGAAGAAATCTCCATCAACATCTTGCCTCGGAGTGTGTATCTGTGTATATGTGTGTTTGTGTGGTGTACGACTGCATAAACATGGTGTCGGAGTGTTGAGATGCTCCCTCCATCCATCTGTTCTGCTGGCATTTACACCTTCACAGGGCAACAATAGAGGAGAGAGGGACAGAGAGAGAGAGAGAGAGAGAGAGAGGACGAGGAAGACAGAGATAAACAGCGGAGTGATATAGTTGGGTTTGTCCGTCAGACACTTGGAGAAATAAAACCTCTCTCAGGTCACCTGTTGAACTCTGATGCTCTGTTCTCATGTGATCTTTTAACTTTTCCGAGGGTGTCTCAGTATCTGTGAGAGGATGTGTGAGCGTGAAGCTGCTGTGTGTCTTCCTGTGGATGTGGTTAAGTGTTTCTCAGTTTATGTTTGTGTCTTGGTGGACATACTAGTTTGTGTGTGTGTGTGTGTGTGTGTGCTTGTGTGTTTCAGAGGGCTGTCAGAGAGAGAACTCATTGTTCTCTTCCTCCTTATCTAGCGTCTCGGCAGACAGCCCGTGCTGTTTCCCCTCAGCGATGTGACCTGGCTGTGATACCGCCCTCGTCTCTGCAGATAACAGACCACCCTAAAAATACTCCTCTTTCTACCACTTTACTATCTTCCCCTCTGTTCTCCTCACCTCTCCTGGCTCACTGTATCCTCCGGAGTCTCCCTGGGCCAGGAGTTAGCTCTGCCAGACTAAAATACCTCTGGGCGCCTCCGAATGTCACAGGGGTCTTTCTATTCTCCATTTCCCCACTCTTTCTCCTTGTTTTTGTCTTTCAGTTCTCGTTGTGTTGGCAGCCGTGGATGTTAGTGCGTCGGCTTGAACAGCAGAAGTGCAACTTGGACTGTTACATCACAAGTTTTCTTATGATTTTCCACAATCATTCCTCATCCCCCCCGCAGCTACTTCAGTCACCCACACTCTGGACACACAGGGCAGATGGGATGTAGGAGGATACGGTGAGGACAGAATCTGCCAGGCTCACATAATCGTACATCAAGTAATTCACCAAAGCTTCTCAATAAAATATTAAAGAGTGCATTGTTTTCTGAGCCTCGTGGGCCTGACAGTCTGGAACAGTGCTAATTATGATAAACTAGGTATTATTTTGTAGATCAGGCTACAGCCAAGTGCTCTTAGAGCTTTTCCCGTCTCCCTCGCGGCCTGAACCCTCCTCTGCGGTGAAATGCTCACTGACGAAAACCCCTTTCCGAAGTTTGGAGGAAGTTTCTTGCAAATTTGAAACCGCTTTTATTCCAAGCTTCTCAGCCACGTTTGACATCTGGGGGTCAGAAAGCTGTCGTTTTGATTCTCTTCTCGATATGAGCGCTTGCATCCATGCCTATGTCCTAACCCCAAACCCACGCAGGTGACCGGAGGGGGCCATGTGTGTGGGTGGACAACTCAATGGTGAGCCCCTCTCTTTACCCTCACCCTCCCTCCCCTCCCCTCCCCTCTTTTCTTGCTCTCTGTCCACCAGTGTGAGTCCAAAAAGGAGCGAAGGGGGGCCGAGGAAGAGAAAAACACCCACTCTCAGCCAAACACACTGACCGAGATTTTGCAGCTGCCAGTATACAAACTAAGTGAGACAATAGACTAGATGAAGAAGTAGCTTCTGAAAAGATAATTACATGGATTATCAGTAGAGAGAGTGTCACGCTTTAAGGGATTGACTGTTTAACCTGCTCTAATCAAAATGTTGTATTAACAACAACTCAGATGACGCATAATGATGATGCAGAACTTTAAAAGTAATCATTAGAAGAGAAATAAATCCCCCTCAGCTTGAAGGAGCGTTTTAGTCTCTTTCAGCTTTGTTTTGTTTGAACAAAAGTGAAGCCAAAGCACCTCCATCGCCCCCTGGTGGCTTGCTGCATCGCATGTCATAAACCCAGCCTCATCCATGTAATTGGAAGGGACGTGGACCAAATTAATCAGTCAAATTACATGTCACATAAATAATTATTGAACATGGTTTCTGTCATGTTAGATAGTTCTTATCACATTGATGTTTGTTTATGAGTGTTACTAAGTGGTGAGTGTCCAGCGCGAAGCAGCATGACTGACAGCTGAGACTCACTCACGATTGGTTGAGTCTGTGCATCGGCAGGACCTTGATACCGCAGCTCCGCCTTCTGATCGCTAATGTGCACACCCAGCTCCACGTGACCGGCACAAGATGGCAGCGTTCACATCCAGGATGTTTTTTCTTCTTTTCAGGGTAATGGGAGAAAAAAAGAGTCAAATGATTCATCTTTACATACGGTCTGTGGTTTAGTGTGTCCACTCTCTTCAACTCTATTTTTAAAGCCCCAGAAGCAGGCAGACATTTCCAGTTTTAAAAGCTCTGATAAACACATTGTATTCTAGCAGCCCGACAGTAAACAGCACACACAGGTGTAAAATAACAACTTAAAGGGAAGTGAATACCGGACTGAAGTTTAATCAGGCTCCAAGTTGGCTGGATGTGTCACATGTGAATATGCTGGCCAATCAGGATGGATTCATATAGATGATCTGTCAATGTTGGGTAAACAGTAAAGTAAGCAGTAGTCTAAAAACAATAGCAAATAGATGTTAATAATGAAGTATGTTCTCTATTTAAAATCTTTGTACACAAGCGTTGTTTAGACTGAACAATCAGTGGCTGCAACTGATAATTATATTAATCGCTGATTATTCTGCTTTTTCCCCTCAATAAATCAGTTGATTGATTTATAAAGATTTTTAAGCCATTTACTGTGAAGCTGAAACGGTTCGAAACTAATTAAATGATAGATTATCAAAATGATTTCTGATTATTTTCTGTTGACATACTATAATAATGAAAGTAAAATAAGCATGAATAAAAGAGTATAGGACTGTCACCTCACATGAAGGTGGGAGTGTGTCCCTGTGTCTCTTTGCATCTTTGAACCCTGGACAAGGATACGATGGTCTATTAGATGATGTCTTCAACCCAGATCATAATTTGTCTGTTTCAGTACAAGCAGTAAGTTACACAAACATGAGCACAAACACACACAGAGAAGATTCAACAGAGGCCACCAGTCATCTTATGAAGACATTATCCTTCACTGTGTTTCTGTTTGCTGTGTGGAGGGAGGTTTAGGTGACTGCTACACTGTCACTGTTAAATCCAAAGCTTCTCTATCACTGAATGACATTGTACATCAGTGTGATAAACTTATTTCACACGTTGTGATATAAATAGTCTGGTTTGCATTTCACATATGACCGCAGCTGTCCCTATTGTTGAGGCGTCAAGTAATCAGGTTGAAGCGGGACATTTGCTTGACGTCCACATCCATACCAACACTGCCCCCCTGAGGGGGAAGGTGGCAACGTCTGCTGTGGGACATCATCAGACGAGGCATGAGTTTGTGTGATGTGCTAAATTGAGTTGTGTGGGCCTGACTGACACTTGGGAGGACAGAGGATCTCTCAAGGACATGCTGGGCAAGTCATAACAAGAACATAATGAGTGATGATCTCACACTCTCACAAAATGACAAAGCACCGAAGCGTCAAAACTCATTTAAGCGTGTGGATGAGACGAGGTGATGTTGAGGCCGTGACAGATAGAAACAACACTGACATGTAACTTTATCAGCCCAATCTCTCGTAGACACAATAGAAAGGCTCTAATTTATCAGCACAGAAAGGATTTGAACAATTATTACAGGGTTTGTTCCCTTACGAATGTTATGGCCATTGTGAGACATACGAAGATGAAAATAAACAAACTAGCAGCAGTAAGTTGTTATTATTATGTCATTTAATTTTGTTTATTGCATTATTTATTTATTTCCTTTCTGATTAGTTATAATTGATTCTAATATAAATAAAGATGGTTGAGTGTTAAAAGCAAACACATTTAATCTTTCCAGGTTCTTCATTTCCCCTTTTTTTGTAAATCTTTTATCTCTGTCAATTCTACAACTTAATGCATATAATATAATATTTCATTGGATTTATATTAAGCTCTATTTTCTATGACCTTGCTCTTATTGTCCAGCTGAGTTGTTCTGTTCTGTTTAACTTGAGCAAAACTGAGAAAAAAAAATCTAAAGTGACAACAGAGAGGATGACAGAGAACTCCCATATCATAGACAGTCAAAATAATCAATGGAAACAGATGAGAAAACAACTCACCAGGTGATACACGATACCGGTTTGGGCCCCTGACAGGAGACCGATCTGCTCATGTATCAATTGACTGATATCAGCTCCAATTCTGTTTAGAGAGACAGTAGTTTCTCCTCCTTCAGTAAATAACATGTTAATATCAAATCAACTTACAGTCTTGATTTACCCATCATCCAAACCCTTTTGTCATTTTATTTGACATGTCTGTTGTGGAAAAACAACTGAAATATTAAAAGAGAAGACATTTATTCAATCTACATATTTTCCTAACAACATAAAACCTCCCCATAATGAGAACCACACTTGGCACCCACAAGCTTAACCCCTGTAATGTGTCAAATCAGGTCAAACGATTTCAATAAAAAAATGTCGGGTTGCCAGAAATAAAAAACACATTTCTGGCATGTTCACACCTGTTGCTCTTTCCAGCAGGACTTCTCACATCTCACTCCTCATAGATCTCAGTTTAAGCTGCTTGTCTTCACATATAGAGCCTGCATGTTCAGTCACCTGCACAAATCTCTGAGCCACACATGGGTCGTCTGAACAGGGCTCCCTGGTGGTCCACTCGTGCCTGACTCAAAAACACGAGGTGATGTTTCCTATGAAGTTGTGGCTCCAACTCGAAACACTCATCCTCCACTAACCATTGTTCTGTGTAATGTTTGTGATTCTGCTTGTTTTTCTGTTTCATTTATCATTATTGAGCTCATGGACTTATTTCATTATTGTAATTTCTTGAAGCAATTTGAGACTTTGCCATATGAAAGTTTCTTTACTAAACAAACTGTACTTACTGATTTACTCATCAGCCCTGTCCCCAGTCATCTCCACACGTTGCAGACAAGCATCTGTGTCCTTGAGGATCCTTGAGCAAGACACTGAATCCCTATCAGTGGCCCTGGTCTGTGGCTGCCCTTCACACTTTCAATTTCCCTATGAAAAGGGCAAACCGAAAAATAGATTTCTCCTTCAGGGATTATTTGAGTATCGCTCAGAACGGTGTGTGACGAAGAGGCACAAGCGGATTCCTCTCCTCTATAACAGAATAATCTGCAGCCACTTTGCAAAAATATCAAGCTGCAAAAGCGCACTGTATGTAGTGCGTCTGCGGTACCTGGAATCCAACGGTGACTGTGCAGCACCATGAATGAGGCAGAAGCTCTCAAAGCACTTCACTCTGCATGAGGTGTTGATGTTAAAAACTACTGCCACTTACATCTTGTGTAGTTTTTGATGTATACATATATCAAAAGCTTTACATTTACAATTTAAGCTCATGTGCCTATCTGGGTCAGCTGAGCAACATTTGGAGTTGTCAGCTTTCTGCAGCCTAAGTAGGTCAGGCTAACAAGGAAGGGGGGTTTGACAAGCCTCTCATACTCCATCAGTTCACACCACAAAACAATCTCAAGACTGCTGATTATGTGAAACACCATGACTACAGCTTTAAGCTACATGACAATGGACATCACAGTGACTTTTTGTCACCGCTGGAAGATATAAAACACCAGATAAATGCAATGTTTCGTGCAATACATTCAATTTAAGCATTGTTTTGCAGGAAAATTGCTTAGAGAGCTAAATCCGTCGCAACGTACTGTAGCTGTGGAGAAATCTAAATTAAGAATACATGAGGATTACAATCGGTTGTGCATGTGCAAAGAACTAAACAGTGAGTTTATTAACCCAAAAAGCATAAATATAGCTGAGGGCCCACAAAGATTGCATTAACCGACTGCATCGCTGCCCCAGTTTCACAGCCGTGCTCTCGATGGCCCACATAAACAAGTCTTCATGTCGAGCCTGGATTTGTAATCAAAGTGCAACTTCTGCACCTTTGGTTGCAATGATGTAACAGTGGGCTTCCTGTCCTCGATTTAGGGGACATATCTTACGTAATATGGGTAGTGTCACATTGGGGTGTGTATATATAAATGTAGGGTTATGTATTCAGTAAGTTGTCTGCTGTGACTTTGCACTGTCAACATGGCTCCCAGGGGAACGATCACCATGACAACGGCTCTCCTCTGCTTCATACTGGGTCTACTCAATCCAGCTCCAGCTACCTGTGAGTCCATTTCATCACATTTGACCGCAACCAATCAGATTAGAATACAGTTTATATATATTTCTGTAGGATGTATTAAAATTAACTCAGTTGTTAATGATGTGTTGTGTCTTTGTGTGCGGCTGTGTTCCCAAATGAACAAAGCCTGTTGTACGAGCTACAACAGGAAGCCGGTGCCGTTCCAGCTTATTAAGGGCTACAAAGAACAGACCATCAAGGAAAACTGCAACATCGAGGCAATCATGTAAGAATCCAAACCTTTCATCTCAAGCCCTGCAAACGGCAGAATCCGACCAGCAACACTGCACTGAGCTTAAGCGGCGAATTTTGCACCATAAATATAAAATAGTTAGACATGATAATCGCAATTTTCTATCATCATTTGTTCCCAATCTGTTGCTTTATCTAGGATTAACAAAATCCAATTACACAATTTTTCAATAGGTCTCAGCATCAACCCCTTTTGGGATACTTCTCAAAATGTGTCAATGTTACCAGCCATTGTCGTAATAATTTTAAAGTTCTTATCACACTACACTACATGAAATATTTCTCTCGTGCATTTGAGAAATTTGGCTCAATTGGGTGAACAGAAAATATGATTTTGTAATGAAATTTGTTTAAATTCTTCCAAGAAAGTTGATAAAAATAGTGTCTGTGTCTGTATTTTCAACCATTAAACTAAAGCATTTAGTCGTGTTAATAATAATCTACATAAATTCACGTTTGATCTTCTGCATGTCAATTGTTCCTAATCTGTCTAGTCTCTATCCAAAATCGGCAAAATCCAAATACACAATTATTCAATAAGTCGGACCATCAAACCGGAATATTGATCAAAATGTGTCAATATTATCGTCATAATAAGATGCGTCATTTTTCAAAACGTTATTTTTAGTCATTTTATCGAAAAAAAATTTAACGCTGCAACCACAAAGTAAATCACTGACTCATTTCAGAAAGTTGGTTTCCTTTGATCGACAGGAAAACATGTTTTTGTGGTGAAACCTTTGTGGTTTAACTCTTCAGAATAGTTGAATAAAAACTGCTTCTGCATCTGGATTGAAAGTAGAATATAAAGTATAAAGTAAAGCTCTAAAGTATAAAACCTCTCTTTCTCTCTGTTGCAGTTTCTACACCATAAACAACGCGATTTGTGTGACTCGCAGAGATGCGTGGGTGAAGAAAACTCTGAAATTACTCAGGTATGAGATTCTTATCTTTTCTTCATAACAACTGCGACAAGTCTAGAAGTCAACCTGAAAACGATAACAAACTTCTCTGAGGCTGAGGAGTTTTCTGTTGTTTCTATGTCGCAGCTCCAAACTGAAGAGGATGTCCAAGCGCAACTTAGCTGCAACTCTGAGGAAGAAGAAGACAAGTGGAAAACCTTCATATACTGACGGAAGCGGATCTTTCTTCAGTACCACAGGAACATTCCTGAACAGCACTGAGAGTTTCTACTAGGACCAAATAAAAAAGGATTGTGGCCTCTGGGGTGTTTGAGAGAAATTGAAGCCACTGTAATCAAATCCTGTTGACGATAGAATCTCTGAAAAGGAGATGTTAATTACTTTTACTTGGCTGAACATGTGCAGGATCAGACATAAAACTTCATTATCTTGACTTCAGAACCTGAGAGGAACAGCTTAGAGGCGGCTGGTATAGATTAAGTTCTTCTGCCATTTAATCAGCATTTCTTCTTGTTTTTGAATTATACCTTTTCTGAATAATCATTTCTTTCCTATATGTGAATCTGCTTATGCTTTTATTCCTATAAACAAATAAACATTTTTGACAGTTCTCCATTGTCGTCCACATTTGTTTATTCAAACAACGTCTGAATGCAATGTGCTCTGTAACTTTGAATGTCGCCAAAACATTCTTTTAAAATAGAAACAATTAGATGTTTCAAGCCATCGTATGACATCTTGGCAGAAGACAACTCTTGACATGAGGCCCATGACCCATGGTCGACTGCTGCTCTGCATCGTGCGTGTTCCGGTGGCGTGACATGTGCGCCTGGATGCTGCCGGCTCGTGTGCTAGAAGGTGTGTGAGAGGTTTTTCCGATGAGCTGTCCTGCCCTCGGAGCCCAACACATGCTAATGCACGACATGACTGACAGGGAGGCAGCATCTTGTGCTATTTCAGATCAGCTCCCCCAGGGGTTTGGTGCTCCAGACAAGGTGACCCCCCCCCAATGACACTCTCCTTTCAAGGGAGCTGCAGTACCTCGAAGTCTCCACCCGATGGCAGCGCTGATCTGTGCCTTTCCGATGGCTACATTATGACAATGAGCACAGTTACTGCTGATTTCCACAATGATCCAACAATGACAACGTGTGTAGATGGTGAAAAGAAACATTTATTGTGTTTGCAGCAAACAGAAGAAAAGTCTCAGAACATTTCACTGTAAAACACAGACTTGATTTGTGTCTTTGATTTCTACTAATCCTTGTGATAACTGTACAGAAAACACACAGATTATAATGAAGAGACATATAAATAATGCTAATTATAAATATTAAATACCATTTGTAGAGTGACACTAGCAAACATTTTTAATATGTTAAATTAATTGTAAATAAATTGTCTATTGGATATTCTAATGGGGAGTAGTGCTTCTCCTTGGGCTGGAGTTCGGCTAGGCAGCAGTGATCTTCTTTGCTCTGCGGGCCTGACTGTGAAACACACAATGAAGAGACAACAGTTAAAAAGCTGTTTGACATGTTCCATAGAAATAGAGATGTGGTACACATGACTGAGCAGCATTGAGAGTAGATATTGTAGATGGACTGAAATGTTCGACTCACTCTAGCTCCCTGATCTTCTCAGCCACCCAGTCCTGTTTCCAGTGGCTGCAGATGTCTCCCTCTGTCGTCTCAAATCTGGGAGATAAACAAGAAATTATTAGTTTTTGTTCTCCAAACCTGCTTTAATTCAAGACATTACATCAACGGTATAAGGTTTTAATAATCACTCCCTTTATGATAAACCTAAGAGGTGGTTCTTACATGACAGCACGGACACAGGGCAGGTTCCTCCGCTGGATCCTGAAGCCGATAATGGGAGCGGAGACGTTCGCAGTACTGACCCTGGTGCAGCATTTGCTAAACTTCATTTGTGCTTTTCGGGAAAAAAACAAGAAGATGTTGAGTCTATACAGTTTGATTTACCTCAGAATATAATTTTTTTAAAGTATGATGACCAACAGAGTAGATATGGGGCAGGTTCTCAAAAAGTCAACTCACCAGAAACTGTAGTAGCCATGGCCAGGATCCCAACGAGGACGGCCAGGCATGCAAGTCTGTTGTTTAAAAGCTGCATGGTCAGTGTGAGAGGTTCCAGAAGTTCTTTGCAGGAGCTGCTGTGCGATGGATTTAGCAGAAAGAGACTGATCTTCTCAAACTCGTCCTTCAGGTTTTATACCGTAAAAAGAGGAACCAAGGCCGGCTAACAGGATGCATTTTCTCTCTGGGCTTTCTGCGGTGTGTGTGTGTGTGTGTGTGTGTGTGTGTGTGTGTGTGTGTGTTTTGTGTGTGCGCATCAGGGTGGGGGCATAGAACTCAGTTGCTGGAAATCTAGTTGTTCATTTCCTTTTTTTGCAATTTGATCATGAAATGGATATAAATGGGAAAGGCTTGTAACTTTAACTGGATCCAGTACAGATATTTATTTCACTTATTCCTTCAGAAAACCTATAAATCTGTTCAAATAAACATATTCACATACAATGCAACCTGTGGCAATCCAATAATACAGGTAATAGATTACAGCAGGTATAGACTATTTACACATGTTTACTGGGACTCTATTCATATTTTCATACTTTACTGGTGAATTGGGAAAGTAGGTTGCCTGTATGGGGCAACGTGAGATGGTATACAAATCTATCTTATTGTATGTGTTTGACCTTTGAAAAAATACACTGGAGGAATGGGTATATTCTATACAGTTGTGTCAATTGATGTTTATTATAACTATTAATTACTTTTTAAACAACTTTATAATATATTATCTCAATAGTGGTAAATCATTACATATAGGTATGAATCCTGCTGATCTCAGCAATAATATGCAGGCCCTAATCATGTGCTAGTCACCAGTGTGTCATCTCTCTGCCCTGACATCCCTGATCTTTCTCTGATGTTGACCTTGACGGTCAGAACAGCAGCAAGAAAAGGGGAAGGAAGGAGATCCCAAGGCTATCCGGTGCAAACCACAAGTTTCTGAGCATCCTCCTCCCAGATTGGGTCATTTGTCTGTGAAAGTTCCGTCACTGCAGTCACAAGTCTGAACTTGTTCCTCTGTGATTCAACCAAATCAAAAAGAGTAAAACGCCTAAAACGATTTTGCAAGAATAACCTCTTCCTTAACACAGCAAATATGTGACTGATTTCAAATTCAGAGAGGGGTTTTTTTTTCACCTAGAAAAGAGCTTCAGGTTCATTGCAGTGGTGCATAAGTGAGGCAGCCGCCTTCACCCGCCAAACTGGGTTTGAAACACAGGACAGCTCTGCATTTTGCCAAAAAAACTGAACTTATGATCTCAGACTTTTCCCCAGTATCCGTGGGTGTGGTCCAATGCTAAATTTCAAAAGAAAGTTATCTCTGTGACCTCTTATCCTCTTGGGAAGATACCAAAGCACGTTTGCCTCATGTCACAGAAATGAGCAGATCATGTCGTAAAGATCTGCTGATAGCCAATGGGAAAGAGGAGATAAACATCACTGCATAGTTTACATAGTTTTCTCACATTAATGTTTACTGCATCTTATGTTTAATGGGAATAATCCTGTACATTTTACCCATGCTACTAGAATCATACTCAAATTTTATGAATAACCTTGTGAGGAAATCGCTGTCATTATTAATGGAAAATCCTTAAATATACAGAATTATGCTATTTAAAAAAAGAAGGTCTCAGAAACATGTTCACCTTCATCTTTGTAGTTTATATTTTACTAGATTTTTATTCCAACATACTGTCAATTTTCATGTTATGTGATCCTTTGGACTATTTGTTTGCAGTTAATACATTTGATGATAATCTAATATTAGATGGAATAGAACTTGCATTAAAATTAAACATGCCTCCACTAATCAAAAATCATTGATGACATTATATTCATCTGTTTTCAAAAAATCTGGAAGACTACATTGTAATATAATCTGTATTAATGCCATCCAAAACGAACAGCTGTTAAACTACCAGCCTCTGGTGCCAGACATGTCGTCTTAGTGAATAGATAGTGATAGAATACATAGTGAATTACACAGACATGACTTTTCTGGTTTTGCTTATTCCTTTCTTTTCTGAATGGAACAAAAAAAAATCCTTGGAAGTGAAAAGCAGAAATGACGACTTCAAATGAGGAAGGAAGCGGGACCAATGTGATCAGCTCCACTGTGCTAATGAGGATTATGACGATAGCATTGTGAAACCTGGTTTACTGTTACAGGATCTTGTTTCTTTGGAAATGTGCTTCCGGATGGGCGTCGCCTCCAGGCTCCTTCTCCTCTCGGCAGCCTGACTCCCATCGAGGTGCTCACACTTCGGCCAAACTTTGCTTGACTCTATTTGATATTTTAAAGTTTTTATTTTTGAGTCCATCCACCTGAACTAAAATTCCTGCTTCTGTTCATCCACCTTCGGATCATGTGCACTCCTCAGCCTCCTGTTACTAGTGCAGCTGCAGCTTCCCTTCGCTCTGTGTGGAAACACCGACCTGATCCCTGGACTCTGATTCCCCAACAGCTCGTTTTGAGTTTTCATTGTTATCAGTCAGCCTCTCCCTTTACATTACCAAGTCAAGCACAACCAATTTCCCTTAATTACTTGTTTACAACTTCAACCAGTAAAAACCAATATTCTGATATAAAGACAAAAGTCTGAACAAGACACTGCCAACTACACAGCATTTTCTGATAAATTGAACCTGAATACAGTCATAGTCAGAACAAGCTAATTAAGAAATGTGTAGTATTTTGACCTTTGTCGCATCATGCAGAAATGTTTAAGTCTCAATCGCATCATAAGGTCCTATTGTGGGAGTTTTCACATCATTTTGCGATATTAACATTCATCAGTTACCAACAGGTTCCAGTATTAGGACGTGATTTTGGCTTGAGACATAAATCAGACAATGCTCTGTATGTTAATGAAATACGATGGAGCATTCGATTAGCAACTCATGTAAACATCATACTCTGAATAATATCTTATTCAAACAGTCAGGATATGGCTGTCCATGTGTTAATTTTCAGTTAACACTTTCTGATCTGTGACAATCGAAACATTTAGATTTTATATTCCGCTTACACTGTCATTTTTAAAAGCCCCAGAACAACTGTTTTATAAGTGATGGCCGAAAGATAACTTCCAACGAGACATGGTGGCTACAGGAGAATCCATTCCTGATTGAACTCCACCTTTTACAGAACTTTTCTCTATGTTATGTCATTTCAACATTCACTTTTGCTAAAGGATTGGTTCTTGTATGTGCTGATCCACCCTGTGAACCTCAGACTGCCCCTGATGGCCGATGTGTGAATGGGTTTCACGAGTGTTAGACAAAGTGTGAGATATAGCCTCGCTGTATGTACGTTGTAAATGTCAACTGTAGTACAAGCACCTCGAATGTTCATGAAGAGGAGGAGAGTGCTGAATAATTACAGCCCATTTACCACTCATCTGAATAAGAGAGACTCATTCATACAACCAGCCACCCACTCCTGGTTGGCTCTGTTGGACGCTGATGGAACTACATGACTAGAGCTTCCATAATGATCAAACACAAAGTACAGCTGAAAATAACACAATATCACATGGCTCACTTTTAAATTAATTAAACATTTCAATAATAAGCATCATGTATGACATTTAAAAAATCCCAGTCTGTATACGAGTCTCTTCTGATCTGCTGCTCCTTAACATTAGTCGATGTGTATTTGCCCTCAAAGAGAGTTACTTGTACAAACCAGTGGCCCACAGTGGAGTGCATATCTCCACCGAAGGCAGAGAAGTCACCTCAAGTTCAATCAAGCCGATCAAACCAAATTTCAATGTGCACGACCGGAGGAGTTTGTCAGAATAAACAGGAGATGGCCTCTGAATCACAACATGGACAATGCTGGACTCCACAGGTTGAATCTGTTATTATAACTTCTATCTAAGTGAAGCTGTCAAGAAGGTTGAATGTACAACTAGGAAGCCACGAACAAACCTTCTACACGTTGAAATGTCTCTGCTGTCAGCCTCTTCCTCTAAACAGGTGACCACAAACAATGTGGTTATTGCAGCAGCTAAGTTGTGCACTGTTTGTGTGTGTGTAACCTCGCATGTGCATGCCTTCAAATGCCATGAAACCAAAAATGTGGTATGTTTGCTCTGCTTGTAAGCTCTGTGCACACAGGTATACACAAACGTCGGTAGCTCAACCTCAAAAGCACAAGAAAGCTTCCATGTTAGAAAGTGAGATATATTTCTCGAGTGTAGGAAGACACCTTAACCTTTGCACAAAAGGTCGTTTAAGATTCATTTGAGATGTTCGAATTGTCACAGAGGACAGAACAGTTTCTACCTTAATGAAATAAAGTATAAACTGATCCCTTCAAAATACCGTAAATCTATTAAGACAGTAGTACCATACAGATTAATCATCAAGTCACAGGTTATAGGAAATTACCACATTATTATTTGACTTGTAAATACTAGAATAGGTGCAAAGCGTATATAATCCCACCACATTGGAAAATGCATTGACTCACACAGACCACAACTTTTGAGTAGAGGGGTTAGGACCACTCCGCTGCGAGAGGAAATATGTTCTCTACTTTCCAGGCGTGTGCACATCTGTGGGCGCAGCACTCTGGAGGGATAGAAACCGATGTGTGTCGGTGGGTTTAAAAAGGACTTGCAGAGCATACTACACACCATAACCTTTTTTTAGCCCGTCAGACACAATGTCTCTTCTCAACTTTGTCTCACTTCTACTTATAGCCACCATGCTGTCCACAGCCTCAGCTCAAGGTAAGGCCAATTCTCAATCTTTTATCCATGTGAGTTTTCATTCAGTATTTTCTAATATGGTTCAATGTTCTTGTTAATGCCAGATTATGATGATTCATTTTGTGTTTCATGTCCACAGGTGGGATCGCCAGCTGTTGTCGCAAAACTTCAAGCACTCAAGTCCACAGAGACCTTCTGAAGAAATACTATGTACAACAACAACCGGCGTGTACTCAACAAATAGTTGTGTAAGTCAGCAAATCTATCCAGTTTTGGATTTGTGAGCATACTTTGTCTTCACATAGTCCAAAAATGTTAAATGTAGAATATTTACATGCAGTTGTCCTTATTTCAGGGTTAGGGTTGAAAACTTTTGAAACAATCACCTCCTCTCAAGAAATGTTACAACTTGTCACTGACTGGATGTTTTCTGTGATGTGATTTTCAATAGCTTCACCACGCTGAGAGGCAAAAAGATCTGCTCTGACCCAACCAATCTGTGGACAAAGACAAGCATGGCCTACCTGGACGGAAAGAATTGGCACAGGCAGAATCTGACCTCAGACCCCCGCGGCCGACACCATTGAACCAGCGTCCACCCTCATGCTGGGAGAAAATGACCACTGAGTTATTTCAAAAAGTAGTTGAATTAATTTGAATATGATACTATATATGCTTTTCTATCAAATTTTTTATTCTATGATGATTGTCTGATCATGATGTAAATATGTACATACTTTGTGACATTGTTCGTCATACAATGATACTGAGAATCATTAAACTAGTCAAATTGCAATGGCTGTTCTCTTCTCATGTTTGGAAATGGCCGGTGAGGTGAGGGGTATTCAGCTCCAACACGAAACTTCACCACTAGATTTCACTATATTCTACACACAGAACCTTTAAGTATGAAAAGGAGACGAAAGCCAGTGGAAGAAGTATCATGAGGCCTTAGCTAAGTGGGGATACCAGACTGAGAAATAATCCTACACTGAAAGGCATCAGTAGAATGAACTTCAATTATTAAAAGTAAAAGTGACCGGAGTCTTGTAGACTAATGAGTGTTGCATCATTCTATAGTGTGTAATTAGGATTTCACTAAGGTCATTTTAAATGAATTTAAAAGTACTTTGGTTAAGTTTAATCCATAAAAATGCATTTTATCTTCTTAGTTCAAGGGGGTTTCTGACAAAGGTATTGAATATAAACGGATTCTCACAAAATTGCTGTTGCCGTGGACTAAAGTAATCAGCCAATCTCCATTATACCCCATTTATTCTAAAAATGGTATTGCGACTTTATCAGAGTGGTCTTATCTTATACTATGTTTGTACGTTACTACGCAGACTTATACAAAAACTACTGCATAGAATACCACAAAATTTAGTGGAAGGATGTGGTATGGGTCAGGGACGAACCCGTTAAATATGTGGCTATGGATCTGTGGGCGGACCTGGAGAGGGGGGGGGGATGACATGGAGAAAGGGCATTTAAAATATTTTCATTGTTTTGTCAGAGAATAATTCATTGAGCTTGATGATACAATCTGGCATGTTTAGTGTTATGTAATTATATTATATTTGTATATTATATAAGTGTTGTATAACAGTCTCACCGGATGTGAGGTCCCTCACTGCAGAGCTTGCTCTCTAACCGCACACACAACCTTTTCATTCCACACTCATTAAAGCCACTAAATAGAAACAAAAAGTACACACTATAGACCATGGCTGAGTCATTCACAGTGTAGTCAGTTACATGTGTTTCACCTCTGCGAATGGCCTCCGTGTTCCACCGCCCCTCACTGCGACGGTGTGAGGGGCGGCATGGTGGGCTTCAGGCTGGAAGATGGACGTTGTTGGGGCTTTCAGTTCACATGTTTCTAACATCGTGTGGGTTGTCGGTGAGCTACAGCTGGGGAAAGTGTCACGGTGGAATGTTTGAGGTTGATGAACAGTTTGCTCGAACCACATTGTGATGGGTTTTCCCCACGGCTTGCCTATAGACCTTGGAGGCACATCATTGCTTCTTCTGTGATGAATATAAATGATATTCAATGTTAATATGAGTGTGAACACACTGTAAATGTGATATAAACCTATGGGTATAACATTATCAGGACAACAACATATATTTCCCATTAACAATGTGGTAATATGTGATCCTTCCACTTTATCTGATGTGATATAGTTATTAATCTTATGTATGTTTCATGCATATTCATGGCCTTGTATTTTATCTGAGAGTTGTGTTGTATTGCAATGTATTTTAATCATGAGTTATTAACTTGCTATTATTGGATGCAGTGTTTTAATCATGAGTTTTTTGTACAGATGGTTAGGATGGTATATATAATGCATAGGATTTATCCGTAGATATTTGTAATTGTATAAGAAAAGTATATTTTTATTTTATGTCAGGTTGCCTTTTAAGAACTGGCTAATGAGTTTATACAGCTAACTCTGGCCTATTAACAATATGTTGTATCTTCAATAATTAGCACTGTCTCTCAAATAACTAGTAACTCTGAGTAAATTATCATTATAAGTGTCAAATATTCTATCAAAAAAAGTGTCATGATAGTGACATTATTTTACCACTATATTAAAGTATACAAAGAGGAGTATAGTACATGAACCTACATGAACATGAATAATTAATACAATCCATGTGAAACCTGTCGTGTGGGAGTATGAGGAGTAATCATTACTTTCATTTTGTGTGTGTGTGTGTCTGTGTGTGTGTGTGTGTCTGTGTGTGTGTGTGTGTGTGTGTGCGTGTGCGTGTGTGTGTGTGCCCCAGTGATATGTTCAGTCAGATGTGTGAAGTTGAAAGAGGGGGGCGGGGGTACATCTTCAATGTACACATGCTGAAAATACATCTCCATACGTGCCACTTCCTGTCTGTATACATGCAGGTGTACGTCGGACCCTGACGTGGGTTTTTTTGTAAGTCACAGTGGCTCCGCTAATTCATTTAAGGTTGTAAAATCTTCCTTAAAATCGTTTTGAGTAGTTTGACTGTCAATTTCCTCCATTATCTTTAGATTCTATTTAGATGATAGGATGCTGCGGAGATTGTTTGCTCATTTAAAAGGGTCAGTTTCATTTCTTTAAGAGCAACAACCTCCATTAATCTTAAAGGTGAGTCTAGAGCAGCACTAATTAATTTCTTGGCAGCATGAGAATATCCCAACAGGCTGTAAACACAACATTAACATATTATCTCCCAGTTAATATGCCAAAGAGGTGAGCAAAGGGCTTGTGATTAAACATCCACCAGACATGGAGCAACATTAGCATTCATTTGGAGTCATGTTTATGGCCACTTGATGAATGCAGGCCTAATATGAACTCTATCATGGCTCTGTTCTGGTTTCAGCCGGCTCCTGAGGGAATATGTGGGTCTTTAGCAAATAAAAGCTCCACTATGTTCACCAGTCGATGTCTTCCGTTAAACTCTGAGCATGTTAAAAGTGGTGTTTTTTTGTTTTGTTTGTTCAGAAATCTGATTTCTAATGTGGTTGGAGATCCAGATACGAGAGATACAGTGAGAGTGATGCAAAGCGAAACATTGAGCTAAAAGAAGATAAAACTGTCACTTTATGTTGAAGGGAACTACGTAACTACCTTTCACATCACACATGGTGTTTCTTTATATTCTTTAAATAAATCTATCGATTGGTGCGCCAGTGGTCTTTTAGTACGCATCACTTGGTTTCCCCCCACACTCGTATTAGACAGTCCTGTAATGTTACATGGTCAGTGACGCATAACTGAGCGATTTTCTCAGAAGAGAGGACACAGTTCTGCTAGCTCTCTTCTGCCGGATTAGCCACAAACACACCCATGATGATGCTCGATCAAACAACGCAGGATGTGCTGGTGGTACGGCCGACTCTGTTTCAAAGAAAACCACACACTGAGACACAAGGGCATTCATATAACACACACACAATATCTCACACGTCCCTTAATATACTCACTATACTCAACTTTGAAAGTGTAATGGACATAAGTTTATCTTCATCTTCCAACAGTAAAAAGTAGATTGATTTATCGAGACAGACAGACGGACAGAGGGACAGAAGGACAGACGGACAGACAGATAGATAGATAGCAGGGACTGGTTCCAGCCTTTGTGTTAGTTTCTGTTTCGCTGTTCATGTTTATGAGTTTCCTTCCTGTACACTTTGTACATATTTGTTGCATATCTACGCCAATTTAGAGTAAGATAATCTTCAATAAACACAACAAACCATATGCTCAGAAAGATTTTATTGGGAAGTGACACTGCAAAATACTTTGACGGGTATACGCACACGTTTACATAAGGTACGGTCAACACAAACTTAACATAGGATAGGATACAACTTTATTAATCCACACACCTGGGAAATGCAGTAAAATAGGTGTGGGGTTGGGATCTGGAATCGAACTAGAGACCAGAGTCTTGACATCACAGCTATATATTGTGGATGTTTTATCATGATAATAATACATTTCAGTTCTCTTTGCTTTTAATGTTAGTACAGGTTTGAAAGACGCCATTTCCCCTTCCTCCAACTTCTGGACCTCAGCCACCGCCGCTGCCACCGCCGCGGCCGCCTCCTTCTTTTCCTGCCTTGCTTCACTGGTGCTTTTGTTGTAGTGGGGACTGTTGATGCCAAGTCACTTGTGGATGCCTGTGTATTCTGAACCATTTTAAGAAAAAACCCTTTTGCCTCCTCGTCCACCTTCACCGTGACTTTTTGTGCCCAATCGCTCTGGGGGTCGGAGGTGGATGCCTGTGTATTCTGTTCCATCTCGAGCAGCCGTTTCGCCTCATCCACCTTCACCGTGACTTTTTTTGTTGTACTGGGGACTGTTGATGCGAAGTCACTTGTGGATGCCTGTGTATTCTGTTCCATCTCGAGCAGCCGTTTCGCCTCATCCACCTTCACCGTGACTTTTTTTGTTGTACTGGGGACTGTTGATGCGAAGTCACTTGTGGATGCCTGTGTATTCTGTTCCATCTCGAGCAGCCGTTTCGTCTCATCCACCTTCACCGTGACTTTTTTTGTTGTACTGGGGACTGTTGATGCGAAGTCACTTGTGGATGCCTGTGTATTCTGTTCCATCTCGAGCAGCCGTTTCGCCTCCTCGTCCACCTTCACCGTGGCTGTTTTTGTTGTACTGGGGACTGTTGATGCCAAGTCGCTTGTGGATGCCTGTGTATTCTGTTCCATCTCAAGCAACCGTTTTTCTTCATCCACCTTCACCTTGGCTTTTTTTGCCCAGTTGCTCTGGGGGTCGGAGCAAATTCTTATTCCACTCTCCGTCAGGAACCTGCAAATGATTGTGTGAGATGTTAATGCAGTCATATTGCTTTATCCATGTTGATTTTAGTTAAATACTAACTTATAATTTATTTAAAAGTTCAACAAAAAATATGTTTTCTGTACGCACTCACAGTCCCTGTTGCACAATAAACTGTTTTCCAAGAGACCATAAGAAAGTCGATCCAATGAACTGCGGACACTATTGAGATTATCCAGAACAACAGGGATACTTTCTAGAAAGTGATGTTGCTATTGAAATTTATTAATATAATCTATAATATCTGAAAACCTGGAAACTTTGTATGAAAACCAAAACTGAAGTTGTGTGTGTGTGTATGTTTGTGTGTGTGTGTAATACTTACACTATGGCTGTGACAGGACAGACACCTTCAATCTGAATTGTGTAGTTCTTAATTTTCTTCACAGGGGGTCTGGTGTTGGACAAAAGAAGACAACAGCCGGACACGGGTCCATGCACTGAGCGGGACACACATAGAGAAAGAAAGATTAATTTCCCCCTGACAAACTTTCAGATCATTCACTCGATTACAGTTTAGAACCTCTTTCAGTACTCACCTGCATGGACCGAGCTCATCCATGTGATGAAGCTGAGAATCACCAACACCACGATGGGTCTCATCTTCAAATTGGCACCGTGGCTTGTCCTTCGGTAGCCGACTGTATTTCGCTCAGCGCAAATATTTACAACCTGACAAGTCACAGAACAAAATGCCTCTGCTCTTATACACCACCAGCCCATCACCCTCTCTCCCCCCACCTCACTTCCAACCCGTCACCACTGAGGATCGTCATGGTGGCCACACAGCGGGGAGGGGAAACAATGAGTTTTGCCTTTCACTCGCTGAAGGTGAGAAACAGACCATTCAACCACAGTCCTGCCCACAATGCAACACTTTTACGACTGGAGCTCACTCAGAGTACAAACCCTTGAGGTGTTAGTTACCCTATAGACAAACATACAGAAACTTGTCTGTTTCCTCCACACTCACTCTGAAAGCCACAAGCTGCCTCCACTTTAAAACTCTCTGACACCATACAAGGTTTGGAACCTGAGAGATGAACTTATCAAACATGTTTGTAGATTTAACTCAAAATAATTCAGTAGCTGGCATATTCCTGATTATCTCACCAGCCACAGGATACTGTGTTTGACATTCCTACAAACAAGTTGTTTAACTTTATTTTAATTGAAATTTGCAGATATATATATAGTGATGGTAACACTGGGGCATCCATCTTGGTATTGGTGCTTTCAGACATGCACTGTACTGCAGAAATTTTTCCTGAAATTATGTCCAAGTCAGTTGCTCTGGACATTCTGCCAGCCCCCCAGGTAAAGTGTCCTGAAAATGTCTTAGTGAGCCCATGTGAGAACACAGCTGGAAAATATCCAGAGAGTGAGTGGGTGTGTTGTGTATTCATTACAGTAATACATGTTGGAATGTGTGCTTGGAGCATAGTGACAGACTTTAATTGATGATGCCCATCCTCTGGACTCTCAGATCTTCCCTGAGAAATGGTTCATCCTAGACTCTCTGTCTCCTCGACATGATTTTTAAGACTTAACTCATCTTGTCAGAAAGGCGATCTTGGATGTGTTAAAGCAGATGTCATGGGTGGATCCAAAACTCTCTATAAATATTGTGTGTCCGACTCCTACAAGTCAGATTACACTATCGGCTTGTGTGACTCCGGGCTTCTAGAAGTCCGTCCTGACTTGTACTTTCTCGTAATAAACTCTATTATACTGAAAGTACTTGGTCATCAGAATCTTTCCTTCATCATCAACAACTTCAACAACTTCAACAACCTCTCGGCTGCATCGAAAGATACTACAGGTGTGATGATGTTTCTGTGACGGATGCCAAAAAGTGATGAACACAATTAGCTAAGGATAAAAAAGAGTTGCCATACACATAGAAGACACAGAGGCAGATCTCAGTTTGGAAAAAACATATAATAATATTGGATGTTTGTCTTTCACCATGTGAACACGACATTAGCAGAGATGTAATCAGCCAGAATGAGTGAAACCACCACATGACGGTGTGTTTGGCCTTTACTGAGAGAGATGGCAGATTTTGATTGTGACGAGACAGTTTCCGTTTTACACCACACTAGAATTTCCAAGTAAAAGGCTTAAGGTTAGATTATATTTATACAGTTGGTTAGGGGCACATGCAGAGGATAGAAGAGCCCAGCATAGGGGATTCACAAGGTTTGAACCAGCACTTAACCAATTGTAAAGCTGCAGGCAAACTGGCAGTTAAATGCTCTCATAGAGCTTAAAATGCTAAAGAAAGAGAGGATGGATTAAGTGAGAAATGCAGAAGAAGAGTGACGTTTATATTTTTTTGAAGGGGTGAGGGCACTGGACACACAAAGAGGCAGAGAGATAAGCAGGAGCACGACTGAAATGTAATAATTGAGAAAAGACAGACTCAAAAGGTGTTGGGCAGCACGGTGGTTAGAACTGTCAACTAACAGCAAGAGGATTCTCTCGGTAAAGAGTAAGCACTTTCAAGGCAAGAGAGAAAGACGCAGGGGAAGAATCATAATGATGCCAGCTTTAAAATGCCAGCAAGAAAATAGCACCTGATTGGCCATCCACCTGCTGTCAGTGTGGAAGATAAATGGTATCTTTATGGCCTTGACTCTCTCATTCAACAACAACAAATCCCACACGTCCAGCCATTAACACCAGTGAAAACCCGGCTGGTGTGTTCCTGTACAAATAAAACACAGATACACAAACTGAAGACCATACACTCACAGGTATGCAGGCACACATGCAAGCAAGCACACCAATGACCTATGCCTGGACTAATGTGCTCGGCACGAACGCACACACATTTCTCCCCACCCAACATCCCAGTCTCATCATTTTCATCCCTGTGGCTTGTCGGAGGAGAAAATACCTCGGCGGGTTATTCGTTCCTCTCTTATTCATTAGTTGTTGTCCTGGGCAGCAGCCAGGGCCGCCGGTCCGCTGACAGCGTGGCTGATTGGAATTAGTCTCCTGATAAAGCAAGAGAGTGGAACGTAGCGTCGCAGGAAATTACAATCAATACTGACTCTCATATCCTCATCCGACATTGACTGCAGCTGGGAATGAGAAGCACATTGTCCAGCCTCTGCACGTGGACAGGAGGACGTGCACAGGGACAGTTTTACGGCACACAGACTTTCACAGAGCCCCTCCTCATTACTACTCACAGAGAAAATAAATGAGGCGAAACCCCCCAAACCGCAGCTTTCTAACCACACTGTGTGCATTAACACCCACTCGTGCACAGGCCCTACATCATGCTTGTGCCCTTTGTTACTTTAGAAATGGGGACAGACTGTGGCAGAGAAGAGAGCTTCCTAAAACGAAACACATTGGTGGTTGGTACACAACTCAAAGCAATCTCACACACACACACACACACACACACACACACACACACACAAGCAGGCACCAATCCAGGTACACACGCACACACACGCGCTGCAATGTGATTGGCATATCACATATGAGACCGGTAATTAAAGGAATGTCTCATCAGATGAATATATTTGGCCGTCTCTGTTTAATGAAGAATCAGATACAGACAGATCAAGGTTTAATTTAATCCTTTATTCAACTCTGAGGAATTGTATTGATTCATTTGGGAAGATAAGGATATGTGATTCTGTCTTCTTCAGTTTTTTTTTGTAGAATTATAACCATCAGACAGACTGATTAACTTTCTCCCTCTCCTTTTTTTCTGTGTACACATTCTGACAAGTTCATCTCCAATAAGGGAAAAAAAAACTTCAATAAAGGCCAGGTATGCTGTTCAGAGAGCCATGTGTCTGGGCTTTGAGTCTGAAGCGTGACGGGCCGAGCGTCTGCCTGCTGGACGGACTTTTGTTAAGAACACTGCACTCCGGGGTCATTTTCAGAACCGGAGAAGTGTTGGGTAGAGCAGAGATGTTTTTGATATGTAACAGTGGAGCCATACAGGCCGATCAATACACCGACCTTTCTCAGGCAGATTGCATGATTTTCTGCCCGGCCCCCAGCACCATGCAGCCACCAGAGGTCCATCAGACATCCACACAGCCGTGTGGGCTGAATGGCCAGCTCTCTTTTATGTTACCTGGGGGCTTTCATTGTGCTGTGCTTGTGTTATCTCTCTCTTTGAGTCACACACGCAGAGACCCACTGCTTATGCAAACCTGTGAAAACAGATACGCTTAAATGAATCCAGTGAGAGGTGATCCTCAACAAATGAGGGTCTCTGACCTGTTCCCCAGGGCCTCTATAGATAGATCTAGCATATTTCTGTTCAATACCAGGAGATGAACAGAAATCCCTCCTGGAGTTGAGAAATGTCATTTGCTTTCCAATTAATACTTCAATTAACAAAGTCATTTCCAATTCATTTCCTGAAACCGGTGGAGTTGAAATGAAGCTGACCTCCTGGCCCTGTATCAATCTCTTTGCTATTGACCCCTTCGTAAAAAGCCTCAATTGTGGATCAACCGTCCATTTAGGAGAGGCGTCAATAATCGACATTAAATCGTGGGCCGTATTAACATAGACATTAGCATAGACATTGCTCTCATGGCTCTGGGGTGATTTGAATGTCTGTGAGAGTGAGTGACCCGCCCCGTGCCTCCGGCTCACGGTCCACAGGCCGCAGAAGCGCGTAAAGTCGAATCAATAAGCGCTTTAATTATAGTGGCTCTCCGCCTGCAGTTCTTCACGGTTGGGAGACGCACAGTGCTCCAGCTGATCCAGCAAGATCATTTCAGATGGAGTAGGTTTTCACCGCCTCAGTAATCTGTCTCTTTTGGCCAATGCTATTATGAACAGCAAATTGTCCAGCCCTCTCCTTAGATTTGGCAAAATGGGCCGATTAGTTGGGAGGGGGGGATAATTTATTTTCTATTCTGTTACTGCTTTGTGTTGCTCCTGTGGATCGGACTTACTTTCTCAAGCAAAAAGTCCCATAGTCGTTATTGTGAAATCAAATTCGTCACAGTTCATTTACCTTAAAGTGTATTTCAAAAGATGAAAATATGAAAAACTACATATTAAAACCATAACACTGTGAATCGTACAATAGCATGTATCAGAAATGTCTGGTCCCCATCACAAAAAGGAGAATGAAAACAGAAACAAAATTTGAGCTGCTCCACTGACAAGTCCTGAGACAGTCAGACTCCACAACGGTTATGTTCTTTTTTTTATTCTACCAATGCGTCACTTCTTTTCAATAAATGACTCAAAACAAAAAATCTGCTGCGCCGGACTTTGGGAGCCCTTAAGCTGCTCGTGCACTAGATGGCGTACTTCCCCTGTAGTGAGTGAAGGGGGAAGCCTGCGCTTGACAAGCTCTGAGAGAGTCATCCAAATTTAGCCCAGTAGTCTGGAGTGGCAAAAATACATTCACTGACTCCCCCAGGCTATAGCTGACATTATTCTGCTCTTCATGGTATTACAGTAAGTTGTGAGGCTAAAGAGATAAAATGTCAGCTGTCCTTGAATAATTTAGGTTTCCCATTCTAGACACTACATCGCTTGAGCTTGGGCAGCCAGTTTGATCTTGTTGGCAAGTGTCAGACTGATTATTGTGTCTGGACGTCAGTTTTCTTGTCTTTCACTGGCGGTGGCATCTCACACGAGGATGTTCCACAAGGACATTTTACGAAGACGTTCAAAGAGGATGTTTCCCTTTTACTCTTCATCTCTCCATCTCTCTTTTAGTTTGTCTGCTTTGATCATGCAGTCCGTTCAGTCCATCTCACCCTGTTGCTTCTTGTCACATGTCCCATGATCGCCCTTTTCATCCCCACCACCACTCCCCCCGCCTTTGTCATTAGGCCCACGTAGACCCCACACTCTTTGAAACTTTCCTCCTTCTTCCCCCTGTGACACCCTGCTTTTCGTTTCTCTACTGGGTTAAGCAGGGTCATATCAAAGCCCTAATCCCTAAATGTGTGTGTTTGAGTGTGTGTGTGTGTGTGTGTGCATGAGAAAAGCATGGCTTTCCCTGCTTGAGCTAGATTATTCAAAGTTCCTGACCTCTGGGTGGTGAGAGGGGCCCGTGTTTGGAAACACAGGCACTTGTCTTTGTCTCCCGAGCCCAGCGGGGGAGCTCGACGAGGGGCCTCTCTTGTCAGGCGGGTCCACGGCTGCACTCGGCCTCCTCTGGGCTTGAGCATCCGTCCTCTGATCCTCGGCACCACCATCTTAATATCAATATGTCGTGAATAAGCAGACAGCTGGCTGGGCAGGCAAGTGCTCCCTGGATACACACACTCAAACACACACATCTACACACACACACACAAACAAACAAACAAGTACACGAGCACAGGAGGAGTTTGCGAGAAAAAACATTGATTCTGAGCCCCCTCACTGTGAGTCAATCTGCCCCCAATAGACATTCAAGTGTATCTGCTTGATCTGATGTTTCCCGATAAGAGAGATTCCTCCCAGGGTGTGTGTACGTGTGTGTGTGAGAGTGTGTAAGAGATATTGATTCTAGTCTGACATGGCACGATAGATCGCGGGCAGCTGCTAAGAGTTTAAATGAGCCCTATAGCATATCATTAAAGCTCATGATAATGTCAAAGGAGACTTCGGAGAAGCGTCTTTCGACCTAAAGAGAGTGTGTGTTGCATTACTGGTTGTTTTCTCTCCTGGCTGCCCTCTAACTGTAAAAACATCCATATAAAGGTCAGAGGTCGCAGGGCCAGAGGTAAGGAAGCCCTGCTTTAATTGAAGACTACCTGATCGATCACCCTCCATTTGATCGGGGTACAGGGGAGTCGACCCTATGGCTGCTGAGGTCCAGCTCTCTCTGAACTTGTATGCATTTAACTACACATCAGCACATATGTACACAGGAAAACCTGCTGACAAACAAATGGACAAGGGGTGAAAACATAACCTCTTTGGCGGAAGTAAATGAGACAGAGAGAGGATGACACACACACAGATGACTAGTAACCTCAAAAGTTCCATTTGAAAAAGCAACAACAAGAGAGTCAGAGATTATTGTAGCACAGGAAATCTCTATAACCATCAGATGCTAGATGATATTCTTCTATTGATGCAGCATTTCAGCACTGAAGAGCATCAACTTAACCTCTCACACACAACTCCATGTGACCATTGTAAATCCAGAGAAAGGATTCAAGGCCACAACAGTACAACCACCACTGAGCTGAAAGTCTGCTTCTTGTTCAATTAAATTGACCACACAGGCCATGATTTTACACACACACAAACACACACACACACACACACACTCACGTACGCACGCACGCACGCACGCACACACACACACACACAGACAGGTTTGCGGGGCTATCCTTCTTAAGATTGCATTGATTGCCTTCATTGAGGGCAGCCAAAACCTAATCACTAACCTTACCTTTAACCATGACCAACTAATGCCCAACCCTAACCACAATTCACACCATACCACTAACCTTAAAGCCAGGGTCAGTAATCCTGGACACGTGAAAAAAGCAGGCTACGCTTCGAAAAAATATACAGATGAATTCCACTCCCTCCTATTGTCCCTCTCGTCAAAGCTTCGCCCAGAGACACATGAACGTGCACTTTACCTGACAAGTGCTGGAAGAAGAGTTTTCCATGACTTGCTCCCTTACTTCTGGATATCGTTGCTGCTTCAGCAGTGCGTGTCTTCCCTGCCGAAGACTTGCCAAGTCATGCACAGTGAGAGCACAGGGCAGCCAATCATTTAATTCTGTCCATATGTTTATTATATTCCTGATGGCTATCGGGATGATTTCACCATATAAATTAAAAAGTGTTTCAGAGGCCTCTTACCTACCCTGCCTTCAGTCAGGACCGAAGTAGTGATGTTTGCCTCATAAGGACCGGGCTTCGGTCCTGACAAGGTTTGGGTGAGGCTGGAAAAAGTCCCAAAGAGGGAACAAAAATAAGTTCATACACACACACACACACACACACACACAGGCACTTCCAGATGGCGGAGGTGTGTGGTTATGAGTGGAGTTACCACAGGTAATGTGATCACAGCTCAGACGGAATGATGTGTTTATATCATCCAGACTGAGACAGGATGGAGGGAGAGTGGAGAGGAGGAGAAGGAGGTGAAGGCAAACAGGACGTTGGAGGGAGAAGCGGACGAGACGAGGTGAGAGGGTGTAAAAGGATCAGAGAAATGCATACAACAAGGGGTGGGGGCGAGAAAGAGTGAAATGGATGACAAATGATGGGAAAGAAAGGAGAAGACAGAAGAGGAGGGAGAATGCCTGTCAATCAGATTATGAACCAATCATTTGACAGAGAATTGCTTTGAACTGAAACCTGGCGGATCACATTCGCTGGTGCACACACAGACACACACAGACACACACACACGCTCGTAGATGCACTCAGCATCGCTACACAGTTGCATGGAGATAAATGTGTCTCACTGGCATCCAGTCTGGTGTTAAGTGCACGTATTAGGGCCTATCAGCATTCATGTATGTGCTCCATGTGTGTATGTGTGTGTGTGTGTGTGTGTGTGTGTGTGTCTGAGAGAGTAAGTAAGTGAATGAGTAATGAGTGAGTGATGGATGGACGATAATGCACATTTACTCTTTCTCACAAGGGCTCGAAGCGCTTCGATGTCTCGTCTGGCTCACACAGACACACTGACACATACACTCGCACAGAATGATGCTCCATACAACAACTCCTCTCCTATAAACTATGTGTATCTCTACCTTGCTCCTCTCTATCTCTTTATGTTTGCATTTCTATATCCCTTATCTACAACCTTTGCGTCTCTCTCCCTCTATCGGTCTCTCTCACCCCCGCTGTGTGTCTCATAGTAATGGAGCTAATTTGTTTAGCACACAAAGAGTGTCCGTCCATTAGCGCGGGCCTGTCCGTGCCGGGAGAGATGGTGACAAATCACACCGACACGCAAATCTGCTCTGTGCAAGTCATTTTGTCTGTGTGAGCGGAGGAAAGGTGGAAGAAGTATACACACTGAGGCCGAGGCTTTTTTTTAAAATGTTAACTTTGAATCCAATGACGTCATGTGAAAGGGTCTGTGCAGCCTTCAGCCACTTTGAGAGCAGTGTTTCTCCTCGGCCAGACGCTGACAGACATTCACAGGGTCCACACCTGCCTTTCCCTCCACTGAATGAAGTCAGCGCAGCAGGAGATCCAGCTGCCTTTGTGTTACCTTTAAATGGAGTCGTTCTGTTTAGCCAACTACTTTTTGCTATTTGACAACCTGAAATAGAAAAAAAAGGGTTTTGTACTTTTAATTGTACTTTTTTTCACTGCAAGTTTTCGGTTAGGTTTGGTTTTCTTTTGTCATGGTTTAATTTATTTTACTTTAGAAAACGTTTCATTTTGACTGAGCTACAATGTGGGATGAAAGACTTTCTCTCAGGGACATTCTTACTCCTTTACCCACGATGCCTTGCAGAGTTCTGACCACTATAACACAAAGGATTAACTGCCTGTGAGGCAACAGCGACTGCAGGTCATAATAAGACTCTCGGAGGACAGCAGTAGTGTGCGATCCATATGACAGTGACGCCTAAATCCCCCATTCAGATTCTCCTTGATCTGAGCCAGCCCATATAAAGCACTGTACAAGCAGGAAATGATTGAGCTCTGAGCTGGGCATCTCTCTGTCCTCGCTCTGCCAGCAGCCTGTCACTGTTTGGGCAAACTCCAGTTACTCATGATGACTCCATTCTTCCCTTCATCTATCTACCCTTCTTCCTTTTAGCACTTTCTGATATGATGTGACATCAGCTGAATAAAATGACATAAATTCCCTGACTTTGCTCCCATTTGTCTCTACTGGCCTCAAGACGATTCATAAAAACATTTTCTTACTGTTGTTCACCTTGCCGCCGGTGAATCTGCGTGCCTTCTCGTCATTGGTTAATGGGGCAGCTCCAGCAGGAATGTGATACAGGAAGACAAGGTCAGTTTTCATTGATTGTTAAAACACTCCTCTGTTTGAGAAGGACAGGACTGAGATGGTAAGACACTGACCGCTCTCCCCCAGCAGGCTTACTGTAAATATCCTTCCACTGGGCTCAGCTGTGCCAGACAACATTCACTTTGCCTACGAGTCAGCAGTTTGTCCAAATACATATATATTTATATATATATATAGTATATGTGTGTGTGTGTGTGTGTGTGTGTGTGTGTGTGTGTGTGTGTTTGGGAGTGTGTTTATATTTTGGTTCCTATAGATGAGCAGACATTTTGGACAGGTCTGAGTATCCTCCTCTCTCAGCTACCTTCTGTCAGTCTCTCTGTTTGTTTGTTTGTTTGTTTGTTTGTTTGCCTCTCTGTCTGCGTAGCTGGCGTCAGTCTCAAGGAGATCGCCCTTCACTTTTTCCACCCTTTTCTTTGAAGGTAGCGCTGGCTCAGTTTCCTCTTTGGATAGCTGTGTTTACCCTCTTCCTCCCTCCCTCTATCCCTCCGTCTCTTCCTCCCTCCATCTCCCCGGATGAATGGCTGTCTGGACTGAGTTAAAGGCTTTTGGGGGGGGCTCCAGAGACCTGATGTTGAGATATTTTGCAAACGCTATCTATCAACCCATTGCATTTTAAGATTGGTGGCCACAGTAGAAAATCGTAGCTAGTTTTTTGGCTGTGTTGGCGCCCTGAGCTACACCACAAATTTAACAAGCACACGTGGGAAATCGAAGTATATGTATATGTGAGGAGAGGTCGGTTGTGTTTTTGCAGATGGTGGCCTTGGAGACTACTGGGTGGGGGGATGCTGAAGGGGCTCTCGACCCGCGTATGCAACCGAGACAGGGAGACAGACGGGGGCAGGGAGGGCTTTGTGCACCAGCCCTTTCCCACACTCCCTTTCACCTTTTCTGTATGGCAGCACCGGGGCTCTCTGACATGACGAATCGCTCTGCCTGCTTAACTGAGACGATGGCAGTAAGGAAAGTGAGAGTGGAGAGGAAGGATGTTTGAGTGAGTGTGTGTGTGTGTGTGTGTGTTTGTGTGTGTGTGTGTATGTGTGTGTGCGTGTGCGTGTGCGTGTGCGTGTGCGTGTGCGTGTGCGTGTGCGTGTGTGTGTGCGTGCGTGTTTATCTTTTAATCTTCGGGCCTGAAACTGCCTCTACTCCCGTCCTCAATCCTGCAACTCTGCTCTCCTGTCACCAGTCTGGAGCAGAGCAGTCGAGGCTTCAACACTTCCAGCGTTGGAAGGGCAGATTCCACAGCGGATGGAACAAACGCAGGCACACACACTAACGCACAATCACGCACATGCTCATATACACCCTAATGCCTCTGCCCAAATGCCAGCACCAAGCTGTTGCCCATAAAGCCTTCAGTCTGTCACAATAGGGACATTACTACATGAGTGAGTGGCTTTGAATGGGGCTAAGGGTGTGTGTGTGTGTGTGTATTTAGAGTGTGGTGGCTTCGGGGGGTGTTCCTGGCAAGGCAGACGACCCTGTCATCACCTCTGCCCCTCGTCAAACAAGCAAGCGGTGCATGTGCCCGACACAAAACACTTGCACACACTCCTGTTGCGCCGCCTGTTGCACTTATCCAAGTTTGTAACTGTCCTCGGGTTTTCTCATGTAGGGAGGAGCTCCGAGTATATATATTCACTGTGGTTGTGTGTTTGTGAGGAAATAAGAACGAGAAGTATACTGTGGCTGGTTAGCAGACCGACACAAAGACTCGCTGACCCAGCCATAGGCCAAGCAGGGTGAGGGTTGAGAATGTAGAGGTCGAAAAGAGGAGGGGAAAGGAATGAAAGGGAGAGTCTTCCTAAAATGAGTGAAAGGCTATGGGAGGAGATCACTTCCAAGTGGAAATGCATTTGTAAAGTAAAGTGAAGAGGGTGAACGGCGCAAAACTACAGCGGCAGACGCAGACAAAGCTTTGCACACGAGGGCACCGGGAAACACATTTTAAATATTTGTTGTGGGCGACTGTAACTCAGCTCATCCTTGTCGAGCCTTGAAATGTCTTTATGCAAAAGCAGTGTCTTACACCGACGAAATCACCCCTCCACGAGGCATGCAGGATGTGTGTGTGTGTGTGGGTCTGTGTGCTGGAGGGAGTGACACAGGCTTAGGGGGCCATGTCATGCTGTCACTGCTGGAATGCATGACAGCAATGTTTTGTCGCCCGTACGGATGAATGCAGCGTCATGGCAGCAGAAGAAGAAGGAGAGGAAGAGCTGAGGAAGAGGAGGAGAGGGAAAACAGACTACTACTTTTACCTCCCCCCCCAACAAAAAAAAACACACACACACACACGCACACTGACACACGCTCAATGAGGAAATTAGGTCATCCAAGTAAAGCCATTGCAGGGAACAAATCATCATCATAATTGGACCCTTAACAAATCTGTGGAGGTGGCTGCTTCACACACATGCAAGGAGGAACACAAAAGCCGATACACACTTCAATCGCTGCACACATGGCCGGGAGGGGGCTAAAACTGAATTTCAGCATAAATCAGAGTATCTTTGACAGTTTTATGGCCCTTTCAGGAGCTTCATTTGGGACAGAAGTGTGATAGAAGAGCGTTACCCGTGGTAAATATAATTGTGGTCACGATCTTTCCATAAATCATGGTGCGCGTTGCATCACAGTTGCCGGCGGCCTGCAGGGAAATAAACCCCCGGTGCATCAGGTGACCTCTGGGATCTCTTTATCCCGTTCTCAATGGTGTGCTGGGTGTCCACAGCAAGAGAAATACTGATTTAGATCCGAAAATGGGCTTTAATTTCACCCAATTTATATCCAGAGAATGTATACGTAGGTGTTAGGATTAAATGGAAAGCTTAACATTATGGGAACGATGCTCATTTGCTTTTTCGCTAAAGCGTCCATGAGAAGAATGATAACCCTCTAATGCCTGTGCTGCAGGGGATTGGCCGGAGGAGCACTGTCCTGTGTGGCTGTGTTTAAGAAGTGAAAGATTGAACGGCTGACCTTGCACCCTCACAGCTTTTCCTCACACATTTCCCATGACAGGCTGTGCACATTACTTATTCATGTTTTAAGACAAGCCTGCGCGAGACATACCAACAGCCACATTCACATTCCTGACGTCCCAGCTGCAGTCAAATACATGTAATATAGGCTGAATAAATCTCCATAAAGGGTTTGATTGGGAGCCGTTGTGCATGTCAGCGTTGCCTACTGCCGGTCACATCTGCAGGAACCATATCCACAACTGGGCGAAGACAGAGCGAGGCGAGCTGGAGCTGACACTAATGCTGTAATTGGCTTGTGCCCATGTCGCTTATCAAAATAATTGACAGTATTGTCTACAGTGAGATGGAAGTGTTTATCCTGGCGCTCCCCACTGGTGACCGTGGATCCAAACAGCACGAGAGGCCTGGTTTTGTTGTGGTTTCTAGAGAATGTGGTTTCTGAGTAAAACTAAATAAAACACAGTGGAACTATCTTAACTGCATAGCCTATTGTAAAGGAATTTAATACAGGCCACTGTGCAATTTAATACAGTTTAAGTGCTACTGGTGGATGCCATGGTTATATTTTCATTGATTACAGTGTGTCTGTTCCTTAGATGGAAACACAACTACTTCATGCCCTTGTTATAAATCCATCTAATGATCCAGAGATCACTGTTTGTCTGACTGTAGCTCTTGTGCATTGAGAACTGTAATTGCGTTGCACTTGGTTTGTGTATTCTTAAGGAAGTGCAGTGTCACATTTGCTCTATTTCTTGCTATATCCGTATTTCTTTTTAACTGAATGGACTTTACAGAATTACAGAATTAGAATCCTATAATCCCATAAGAGGGTTTGATTTTGCTGTGACATATATACTTTATGAATGTGAGGCTCCACTGTGCTTTTAGGGTGGCTTTGAAAGAGATTACAACATTTTAATTGTGTCCTTGAAGCCCTGACAATTGAAATTCGCTGTTGTTTTCTAAATTTGAGGGAAAATTATACTTTCAAACTTAAAATCACTTGTTCAGATGCTTTTTTCCTCCCTCTTTTTTTTTGCAGTGTAACCCGCTGCAAGGAGTCTCCAAAGACCAGGAGGCTGATTGACAGAACTTGGCTGACTGTGGACCCTCCTTCCCAGCGTCGCCTCCTCCACCTCCTGCTCTCTCTCTCTCTCTCTCTCTCTCTCTCTCTCTCTCTCTCTCTCTCTCTCTCTCATCTCTCTCTCTCTCTCTCTCTCTCTCTCTCTCTCTCTCTCTCTCCTTTCCTCACGCTCCCCCTCTCTCTTTCTCTCTCCCTCACTCTCTCTCCTCAATCGCAGGGCTGCGCTCACCGACTCGACACCACCGACAGGGATGCAGCGAGGGCGCAGCGCAGCCTGAAAAATGGCACCACCACCACGCGTCCTGTGGATCTATCCATCCGCTCTCCTCCTGTACTCCCTGCTCCTCTTTCTGTCGCCGTGCCGAGCCTTACGGAATTACCCGGAGAATGAAGGTGGGTGTCCCGGACCTGGGAGGTTGTGTGAGTGTGCGTGTGAGCGTGTACACATAGATGACTTTGGGGGCTGTTGTGCGCTGCGTTGGCGGACGAGGAGCCCCGATCCCCGCGGCTCCACTGGCCGGGGAGAGCGCGGAGCGGAGCGGCGCAGAAAGTGCTCGGCTCGGTTATGAATGATGCATAAAGAAAAGCGGAGATGGAGGGAAGCAGAGGAGGGGGTGGGTGGGTAGAAACTGTTCGTCACGTTTTTTTCTTTCCCGGGAATATTGGAATTAAATTTGCATGACGTATATACACACATGCATCCCTGACATGCTGAGGATGGAGAGGGCTGATGTGGACAATTTTACTTTCTGACATCTGGAAAAAGCTCCACATCTGTCTCACTCTTTTTAGTTTTTCTTGCCTTAAAGCAGCCTAACTTATAATGATTATGCCAAAGCAATATTGACCTCTGTGTCACAATGCTTCTAAATTATAGATATCTTCATTATGACCCACTGATACATGCTCTTCCCCTCTGCTGCAGTCTACAAATGAGGAGCAGCAATTACATTAAATTTGTCACACGCTGCTGCTGAGCTTCTCCTGGTTATTGTATTAACATCGATGCTGTGCCTGAAATTAGCCAATGCATTTACTCACTAACTACTCCTGACTGCCTGCTGGACTGAGACATGGGAGCTGGCTCCAGATGGGAACTTCTAAGTGGAGAAAGGAGCACAGCAGTGAATATTCAGAATGTAACTGGTTTAAGGAGCACGCGGTGGGTCTATTGTGAGTGTTTGTTTGTTGCTTCTCGTGCTGTCAGGCAGTCTGACTTGAGGTGATACCAGCTGTGACTTGACTGTCATCCTGTGAAGCGTTTTCATTCACAGCTCCAGTCGTGTCCCTTTGTGCAGCTCAACAAGGCTGCATCCCTGTCACGAGCTGCACGGTCGCTACCTTTCTCCTACTTTCACACTAGATTAAACAGTCAAATGATTTCACATCAACCCCCCGCGCACACGGGACAGCACAGGCCAGGCCACACTCAGGTTGGAGGGGACCTCCTGCGTGCCTGTGGCTGACTCAACTGTGTGTGAGCTGAGTGTATGTCACAGCCCGGAGGAGCTCATAGAGAACAAAAGCTCTGGAGGTTAGGTAGGCAGCGAGCGGAGAAGGAGGAGCAGTGCGCTAACAGCAGGAGACAATGCATGTGAGGGAGACACTAACACACCGATGAAATATTCATTCAAACGAGCATGAATGATGTAACCCCCTGGAAGCCAAAGGAAACTCCTGTTGATAGGGATAAACACACAGGGGGCATCTGGGAGCTGCTGTGCACGTGTGCGTCTGATGTTCAACATGAGAATTTTTGAGGTGACTGACAGGTCAACAGAGTTTTCAATGTACACTTTTTATATTGTGTGTTTAGTCTCTTTGTCCTTCCCCCTCTGGTCATTTCTCTGTCCTGCTGCTTCAGCCAATTGGTCTAATTGGCACTTTTTAGCCAAGCCCCTGACTTGTGTGTGTGTGTGTGTGTGTGTGTGTATTAGTGTTGTGTGTGTGTTTGTGTGTGTGCCCCAGTGGGACAGTAATCCAATGAAGCCATTTTTGTCCGCCGCTCTATGCTCTGCTTTTACCTCTCAGCCTGCCAGTTTTCCTGCTGTGACTGCACGCTTAGCTGAGGGACTGCTTTTCTTTTATGCCAGTTTGGGTGTGTGTGTGTGTGTGTGTGTGTACCTTGCGTTAGTCTATGAGTGTGCAGATTCCCCACCCACGCATCTCGGCAGTCATGTTATTCCAGGAAATCCTCCCTCTGAGTCTGTCTCGTAGCGAAAAGCGTAGCTGTCATAAACGGAGAAATACAACTCTCAAAGCTCAATTAAGAGCACAGTCCCTTTGATAGAGCTGATAGTGTTAGCAGCAAAATAGTGTTAAGCTGTCAACAAGCTTAGTTCACTACATGGGCTTATTGATCCGCTCCGAAATTGTTGGCGTTTACAAGAAACACAGTTATGAGGGTGGGCTGGAACACTGTGCCTTGGCAGAACTGCTACAATTTGCTGCTAACTGTGGACTTGGGGAACATGATCTGTGGAGGAAATGGGCTCATTCATAAGTTGTTGTGATGACGAGCATCCTCTTAAGGTCTTTGTTGCCAGCAGAACAGGGAGGAAGAGGAGTGGGGTGAGTTTCTGTGAGCCACCAGAGGGAGCCCCACACACAACGAGCCCCGGCCCTGAGGGCAGACTGATGTAACAGCTGGGTGGACGCTCACAGGTCTCTGCTCGGTTCCCTTTTGTCCCACTGTCCTCATCCCTGCTTTACCCTCCTGATAACCCAGTGGAACGACAATTGTCTTCTCTTTCTCTGGGCCTACTTCTTTCCTGCTCCCCCTCTAGTGCAGAATCCTGCTGGGGAATAGAGCAGATTACTTCCTTCTATTTATCTGTATCTAAATATACCTCCTCAAGCCTAGGAAAACACAGAAGCATGAAGCTCTATGCTTCCTTCAGCTGCAACGGGATGTTGACTACAAGGGATGCAAATTAATGTTTTAATTCCTTCCTCAGCCCAGGGTGAGGGAGGGGGGGGGGTGAAACAACAGAACGGGGAATACATTTAGGGTTGGGTATCGTTTGTTGTTTTTTTCGGATAAGGGATGCTAAAAAGATGCTTTTAAAATGTTACTGGTGCTTAAACGATGACAAATGCAATACTTTTTACTGCCGAGGCAAATTGGAAGTTGGGACGTCCGCCCAGCCAGCTGATGGGTGCTACAAGCAAACAAACATAAAATCCCTCTGCTTTCAAAAGTATCCCATGTGTCGCCAGGTGCTTCATTCAGTTTGTCGTGTTCCTCCCTTTTCAATGTTTTCATGCACGTCCCGGTGTCTGTATCTTTTTCCGTGCTATACACCCACACCTTCGACCGTTTAGCTTTAGGATTTTTGTTGCTGTGTCGTCTGGAGTTTGACGTAGCTACTAGGTAACTATAGGTTAATGTTACGTGCTTCCAGAGCCATGTTGCCACCAGTTAAGTGCTCGTGTGGGGGTGTTCATTTTGCCTGTATGCGTTGCAGTACATAGCTCAGGCACCGAAATAAGGCACAGAAATCTGCGTTGTGATTCTGCCCTATAGGTGCCTGCAGTGAAGGATTGGGGTACCCTGGCCTATTTCAGTTTTATTACAGTTTTGAGATTTAATGTAATCTTGCAACCAGACATGTATTTTTATTAGACTGGCCTCAGGATGATGGGTTGGAAAAGGCTGCAGTGCTTCATAAGGTGAACATGAGGCTGAGCAGCAAGCGAGCATATGTAAAGCATGCCCTCTACTTCACACACACACACACACACACACACACTCTCATACACACGTACATCTTATGATTCACACAAGATCCTGACTGTGGCATAATGTTCGGTTAAAGGTCGCTTCCAGTTTAATTGCTTTAATCTATAATGGTTGCTTGTAGTTATCGGCAGAGCCATATCTCACATAGTGTGTGTGTGTGTGTGTGGGTCCGAGATATTGCTTTGCTCCCATGTAACAACCGTGACCTTGGACAGAGGAGGATATAGATCTCCGCTCTCATCAGCACCCTCCTGTTTTCTTTACGACCGCCACTACTCCATCTCCAATCCTGCTTTTTTCCCATTTCTGCCCTTCTCTATTTTCCATTTGCCTCCCCCCCCCGCCCTCCATCTCTCTCTCCTTGGTTGGTTTCCCTCTTGTCGTCTTCTTTTCTTTCCCTCTCTCACGCTGGTTCTTCCGCTGATCGCCGAACAGTTGGACAGGAGTTGTGAGCTGCTGTGTGTTTTCTGTAATGAGGTTGGGCCTATGCACAAATGGGCATATGAGCACATGCAACCAAGCACACACGCCCACCTAAACTGATCCTACTCTAATACACGGCTGGGGGGCAGTTTGGTGGTCTTGGTCCTGAAAAGAGTGTCACGTATTCCCGGGGCTGGCTGATAGATGGGGTTATAAATACAGCTCAGTGACAGAGAATGATTCTGCTGCGAGGGCTTCACCTCACGGATTGATTGCGTGTGCGTGTGTGAGAGAGAGAGAGAGAGAGAGAGAGAGAGAGAGAGAGAGAGAGAGAGAGAGAGAGAGAGAGAGAGAGAGAGAGAGAGACGGAGAGAGAGACGGAGAGAGAGCGACAGAGACTCAAATGATAAATAAAAGACAAAATGACAGATGCACCAGAGAGAATCTGTGAGACAAAGTGAGAAAGGAAAATGAGAACAAAGACGGAGGAGCAGATCAAGACAAACTGAATAACCCAACCATCTCTCCGTGCCCTGCTGAACAGAGCACCAATAACAGCGCCCACAGAGCCATTGTGTTGTACATGACGGTAGTCAGTGGTTGCTAAATATGGCTTCGTAGTTTCTCGTATTTTTGCTTTCCTCTTTCTCGCAGAGAGAGATTCTATAAAACTCTCATCTCTGTCTTTTAGGTAGTTCTTATCAAGTGGTCTGTTCAAGTGCTTTCCAGAATTTGGTTTTAATTAGTTATTTGATGCTATAGAAACGGGTTAACACGTCATAAATGACTTTGTTGCTTTGGCTGACTCTCGATTGGTCGAGCATGTGTGTTGATGGGACTTCGCTGCTCTGGCTCCATCCCCCAATGACTACTGAACAGACTCTGGCTCCAAATGCACAGGACGGCAGTGTTCATATCTGACATATTGTGGCTTTAATTCTGGATAGTGGGAGGTGGTGGAGACATGTTGCCCATCTTCAGATACAGTCAACAGCCACAGGGTGAAGACTTATTCTTACTTATATCTGTTTTACTTGTTTTTGGTAGTGTACTTAGACCAATATACAGATCTTTTCTATATTATGTAGTCAGTGTGTACTGTAATTCAATTATCTTCATTCAACAAGCTGACATGACAGAAAGTAACTCAACACAATGTTTTCTGTTCCTTTGCTAGAGTGAATATATGTGTGTGTGAGTGTCAGTTTGTGTGTGTGTGTGTGTGTGTGTGTGTGTGTGTGTGTGTGTGTGTTGTGTGTGTATGTGTGTGTGTGTTAACTAGCTTGAATAGAACTTGGAACAGTTTTTAGGCTCGGATGATTCCCGTCAGATGCAGAGCTCATTAATGTCAGAGAAGTCTTCTCTCAGTGTGTGCTGTCTGAAGTGAAGTTTGGATGTAAGTGGGTTTTCCCCCCACCCACCGCCATGTCTGCTGACCCCTTCCCCCTCTGAACAAGCCCTTAACTGCTGGTCCAGTCACTGATCACTGCGCCTTGGCCACTGTTAAGCACACACACACACACACACACACACACACACACACACACACACACACACACACAAATTCCTCTTTTTCTGGTTTCCTCTCACCCCTGCACCTCCTGACCTTTAATTTGGCTAAATTGAATTTGGTTGTTTCCTTACCTCCCTCCCCTCTCTCCTCCTCTTTCTCTCCCTCACTTTCTGTTTTCTCTTTTGTTGTTTGCTCTGCTGGTTTGGCTCGTGTCATGATTGTGAAAGGCCGCATTAGGGCAGCTTCACAAACAAACAGCCGAGGATTTGGGTCAGCTGTAGATGTGTTTGCTGACCAGCGCTCCAATACTCTCTCCGCTGCGAAATGCAGTGAAGGTATTACGAGAACAAAATACTTAAGAATTTTTAAACGCAGATTTAACTCAAATATTCATGCAGTTAGGCTAGCCGTTTATTTTAATTTCCAGAATGCTTCAGAGGTTCTCCTGACAGTAGAGCAGAGGCACCTTAATGTTATAGCACTGCAGCAGTGGGTGCATGGTTGTACAAAGTTTCTGACACCAGCGACCTCTGTTCACATCTTTTAAACACGGCCACGATCTTTAACAGTCCAAAGCATTCTGAGTGCGGGTCTTCTCTTTATGGAGATCTATCAAACATGTTTTTGTTGTTTTGGGTTGATAGCATACCCCCCCGAATTCTCATGCAGTACATCCTAACTCCCCCCCCCATCCTTTTACGCTCCCATGTTTTACCGGTTTAACTCGTCTATTTACTACTTGATGCCGTCCACATCAGTGCAAATTGGTTTAGGTTTGATTTGATGGAGGCAGAAGGGCAGTCAGACAAATTTGCCGGACGGGCAATTACTGTAGGTGTGGTATCGATAGGCAATGAGCTGTTTGTGTGTGACTGCGTATATATTATGTGTGTATCGACAGTAGAAACCTGCACACCTTTATCTGACACGTGATTTCCTATCCGTCTCCATTGCCGTGGCACACTCCAGAGATTCCAGGCCAATTTACCCTCATGTGACCAACCACTGTGTGACAGCCATACGTCTGTGTGTGTGCGTGTGTAAGTGTGTGTGGTTGTCCCATCAGAAAGATTGTCTTAAGAACTAACGGAGCACAAAGAAGTGGAGAAAAGCCCCAGGACAGAAAAACATACACTTGAGGGGGAAGAACTAAGCTGTTCCTTTACTTACTGATAAAAAACTAAATCTTTATCTGTCATTGCTCGTTAACTCTTATCAGTCAGTCAGTTCTTTGGAGCAATGCATCACAGTTTGGAGAGTATGTACAGACTGGGAGCTGTGGTTTCATTTCTAGCAGGTCATTTCTGAACTCTAATGTGTGTGTTCTCATTTTTTGCTCCTTCTTTAGGACATTTTCCAGTGTAAACACTGACCTTGTCAGGATCAGTAGACCTTGTGGGGACCAATATGTGTGTTTGTGTGTCTTTTTGGCCTTCATGAGTTGTTGGTGCACTGGCGGAGGGCGCTTATTAAAAAAAATACAAGTGTCTCGATCTGACGGGATGTCACAGTTCAACACTGTAAGCATTCAACCAGCATGCACAGACAAACCCACACACACCCACACATGCACTCGCGCATGCACACAAACACTCCGGAGCCTCTTCAAGCGACAAACTAGGGCAGCCCTCCTGTCATAGTCTTCTGTCAGAAAAGCATCTTTACTCCTCTGCACGTGTTACATGAAATAGCAGAGAAGGATTGTACCCTCTTCCACAGTGGAGGGGGGAGGGGCTGGGGTTCTCATCGAGGTACAGTTCGTCACATAAATGAATATTTTCTGAAACATTTTCAGTTTTCACGCTCAGTCTGCCTCTTGGGTCGCCACAACTTTTTTTTTCAAGGCTGTAGGGAATACGAGTTTCAATAAACCATGGCACATTCTTTAAAAAATTCTCTCAAGCAGCAGAATTGAAAAAGTGCGTCATCAAATTTGTTTCCCAATTGGACAGCAGCATATTTCTCCCTCTAAATAAGTCTATGACTGTAGGTGTGTACGAGTGTGTTACACAGAAAAAGTAGATACAAACAGGAGTGAACTGATGACAGCTGGTTTGTAAATGTCTTCTGATACTGAAGACTTGATCTTGTAAATGTCCGTATCTTAAGTTATCAAGATGATTGATGAACCAAATCCAGGATTGTGTGTTTTTTTTGACTTTCCAATACTCCCACCTCTCTTTGTTATTTCACCAGTTGATGATTTACCCTCTCTGGTTTCTGGTTTCCTGGAGGCTGCTGCATTTATTTCTTTGATCTATTTAAAATGTTCCATCATTATCATACGTAATGAAAGAGAGAAAGCGGCAAATAATACAATTTATCTTCTGCATTCATCAAAGTCAGCTTGTTGTTGCTTAGGAAATTATTCATTCCTTATTTCATTAGTCAAGGAAAATTTAATTTTATAAACTTTGGTTTTCAGTCTTAAGACAAATGATTTTGTTTTTTTATATCTTTGTTTATTGTTTTATATTTTATTTATCAGTATTTACAACTGATGGTCCAGACACCTAACTACCACATCATCATGCTTTCTTCATGTGTTTCACAAAATCAGGTTTTATAACATGTAGTTTGGCCTGATGTGGAATTGATGTTGTCTCTGTCAAAGTGCAAAGGATCAATATAATATTTCTCTGTTCAGAATACTTAGTAAAAAGCAAAAGCAGTAGGACAGAATCAAAGAATAATGTCGATTAAAATTAAATAATCGTAGACAGCAGACAATTTGCCGACAGCGATCACACCTGAAGAAGAATATTATTTTCACTCTGAAATCCTGAACCTCATCCCACCCAAAAAAATCACTGTGAGAGGAAATTAAAAACATTGCATTTTGGGATTTGCCAATGGCGGGAGAAATACACCCGACATTCACATACTGAGGGAATAAGTGAATATTTCACATCTACAGTTCCATTCATTAAATTATGACAAAGGATGTATCTCATATTTATGATGTGAAACAGGCCATGAGGTAGGACAGGAAGGATATACAGCAGCACAGAACTTCAATGAAATGAACAGCGGACGAGAGCGCCGATGGAGAGAGAAGACTGGAGGGAAAAAGATGGACTGAGAGCCTCTGGTGGTTTGTGGATGAGTGGAGAGAGGACTGATGGAAAGACAGCATGAGAGAAAATGTTGCAAGTCTTTGCTTCGATACCAGTTTGCTCCCAAAGTTCAGAGCTCAACTCTTCTCACTTCTTCATCCTGCTCTCCGTTGGCCTGTTTTGTTGCCCTGACAACACTCTCCCTCGTTGAACTGCAATCTCAGTGGAGTGGAGGCAGAAGAGGCTGTGAGTGAGTGTGTGTGTGTATGAGAAAGAGTGTGTGTGTGCGTGTTTGTGTGTGTGTGTCTGTCTGTACAGTTGTATATTTGAGCAGAATAAGTTATCTTTACTGAAGCCGGCTATTTTTTCCGATGAGGGGATTTCAGTCTCCGCAGTAATGTCCGTCGGATGAACGTCATATAGTTCAGCCTTTTGGGAAATACACTCATCTTTCTTTCAGCAAATTAGATGAGAAGATCGATACCACTCTGGTGTCTGTGCACTAAATATGAAGCTTTTAACAGGATACGGTTAGCCGAGCTTAGCATATAGGCAGCATGGGAAACAGCTAGCCTGGCTCCATCCCAAGGACAGAACATCTTTTAACTGCAACTTTAAAGCTTACTAATCCATTATCTCGTTTGTTTAATCCATACAAAAACAGACTAGCTACCCACACTCTCCAGTCTGGAGCTGTGTCCCTGTTCAGGGGCCTCCTCCTTCAGAGGACCCGGCCTAAGCAGCTACAGAAGGAGGCGGCTTTCGACCCTTTAATTTTGAATAGTAATACAAAAACAATCTTTACAAACTCACAAATATAAAAATCTGGCTAATCTGAAACATAATCTACAAGACAGCATGATCAGCATCCCATCTGCATTTCCCCAATTTTCTCTTCACGTTAATTTACTGGATTACTTTCTGTCACAAGAGTAAAAGTAAGCTGAATTACTGGAAACTGGAAACCTCCTGGTGTGAGGAACAATAACCTGGGTGAAAATCGGTTTAAGCCGATCTGCAACTATAAGAAAAACCCAGGGCTTCTATTTAAAATCAGTAAGAAAGAAAAACAGTGAGGCTTTTTCATGCAGGATGAGCAAGCCCCACCAAATCCACTGATTTAAATTTAATATTAAGATCTTACGAACTCATTATGTAGTCTCATATTGTTCTCTATATTGAGTCTGCGTGGTGGTCTTATTGTGCAGCCTTTTCTCTTCGTGGCACTGGCACCATCCTAAAGTGTGTGTTTGTCAGTTTTGTGTGCGAGTGCGAGTGTGTGTAAGCATCCCGGTCTCTTTGTGCGCCAGTCTGGTTGTTGGCAGTGGCGTTTGATTCTTGGCAGGTGGATCACAGCTTCTTGCAGCCCAGCTGAAGCAGTGAGAGAGAGAACGAGAGAGAGAGAGAGAGAGGAGAGAGAGAGAGAGAGAGAGAGAGAGAGAGAGAAAGAGAGAGAGGGAGAGAGAGAGCGAGAGACATAAACAGACAGCGAAGGAGAAAGAAAAAAGAGAGGAAGACAGGGAGAGACAGACACCCCAGGGGGAGGAAACAGGAGTGAGAAGAAAAACAGACAGACACAGAGAGGAGATGGAGAGACAAAGAGATTGAGGAAATGTTTTGTGTTTTCTGTATTTGGCTCTGGGGGAAGTAGAAGGTGCCGTTTCAGCATATTGCTGCTTCCCGTACAGGAATTTCTCTCATTCTCATAATGTAAACCTCACAGTTTGGTGCTGAAGATCGATATGACAGCGTGTCCATCAGGAACCAAACAACTCTCGCAGTAATCAGGTCACATGTGCACGTGTATGGATCGGTGCATTGATGTCCCTTGATAGAAGCTTAGGAAATATTATGAGCACGAGGGCCCATGTGTTAAATGTGTAGTGTAAAAGTGTTATTTTAAGGCAGAGATCTGGGGAAAGCCGTGTGTGTAGATAGATTTTCTTTTTGGTTTCAATTGTTGTCCCTAAGTGTTCAATTTTGGAATGTGCTCCAGTGTGAGTATGAGGTATCATTTTTAGCTGCTCATCATTTATCTGTGTGTGTGTGTGTGTGTATGAGAGAGAGAAACTTGTCATTACATCGAACATGAGCCAGGCTTGAGTGAGTGAATGATGAGCTTGGTGTTTTTGTTCTGGGCCAAAGCAGGCCGGGCCCAGGCTTAGATTTCTCTCTCTCTCTCTCTCTCTCTCTCTCTCTCTCTCTCTCTCTCTCACACACACACACACACACACACACACCCACACAAACACACACACACATTTCCCATGAGAATGCGAAGAGAGAGGGTAAGAGCTTTACATTTAGATGGATGGATGAAAAGATACAACTTAAGCACTAAATAGAGTCAAAGAGATTCATGTCTCTTTAAGTAAGAAAGCTTTGTATTTTATTTCTGTCAGACACAAACAAACAAATAAACACATACACAGATACACACACACAGATGTTTATATATAGCCTATATGCATTCTCCCTGTGTCAGCAGACAGGAAGCTATAGGTAATACATAATTGATGTGTCCAGTCATTGATTAGTGATATTCAAGTGATAAGTGGTATTGACAGGAGGTGTGAGGAGATGAGAAAAAGTGTCAATGTGTAGTTTTATGTATGTGCGCGTGTGTGTTTTCCCAGTGGACTGCAAAATGGTTTGAGAACATGTAATGGCCTCTGTAACACTTTGGCTTACAAGGCAGCTCTGTTAGGCCCGTTCATTTCTACACAATGCGAAACTACACAAGCTAAACAGTCACTGTAGATGTGTCCGGCCCTGCAGACAGGTTTATTTTTATCTGAGAAATCCTTCCCTTGAGATGTTTGCCTGACGACAGACTCAACAAGGCGGAGATGTGGTGCTCCGGCCATTGAGTCCATAAGATATTAAAATCACGGCAGAAGATGCAGACACACACACATGGTCAGCGAGTACAAAGTTAACCAGGGTCCAATGAAAAATAACCACAATGAGGCCTGTGTGTTACTTTGAATCGTAATTTCTGTGAAGAAAAATCTAAATAAAGCTCCAGAAATAATATTTTACCTCATTTGTATTCAAATATCCTCAAATCTGCACGGATACAATCAAAACTATCTAGATCGAAGCCTAGATACTAGTGTAATTTGTGTGAACAATAAAACAAAAAACTTATCAAGCTTGTACTTATCTATAGCCCACTCTGTGAAAAGCATGAACATTTATAACAGTAATTGACTCACAAAGAAAATAGCTGGTATAATTGAGTGTATGTGAAACAGATGATTTGACCTAATACCTGTTGATAAGCAGCTTTTACCGACAAACATTTGAGTGTTTGTGTGTCTGTGCACCTGTCTGTCAGGCCCTGAAATAACATATTATTATACTATTATGCCCAATTTCCGTACGCCACTCCAAATGCACATGAGCTGGGGAAAAAGTCTAAATGGTATTTTGTTTCTCTGAATACACCCGCGGACTAGAGGCTGCCGCTGACCTTTCCCTGCTCAGCATCTCTCCTCCGCTGTTTCTGTCTCATCCCTCTCATTTAATCTATCGCTCTCTCACCTCGGCTCCGCTACGCAGCCTCTCTCCCTGCTTCATTACACCAAGTGCACTATTTTCTGGCTGTTTTCTCACACAGACGCTGCTGTGTGCGAGATGGCCAGGACACGAGCAGTTATGTGGGCTGTTACACGCGCATACGCACGTATACACTAATGCAGCATGACGTGCCGCCCTGCTGTCATGGTGTGCTGAGCTGAGGAGAATGGCTGGGATTCAGTTAGGGCTGATGAACAGCGTGAGTGCGAGAGAAAAAAGAGGGATAGATAGGAAAAGAGGAGGTTGGACCAATTTTACAGTTCTTTGTTATACCTACAGGCAGTATGGATACACAGAGGGGCTTGTAAACAGCCTCTCTCTCCCTCTCTCAATTGAGCGATTAGTCTCATTTATATGCAGGACGGCAAACTGTTTTCTTTTTACTTTGGAGTAGTTTTTTCCAGGTCACTGCTGCATTGGTCCCTGCATGAAATTGAAGGGAATATGCATGTGTCTGAATTTAAAACTGATGCCGTCACGTTGCATCGTGTCAGGTCAGTGACCCAGGTGTCTGATCTGTGATCTGTGTGATCTGTGAAACCATAGGTTCAAAGATTCCAATGGCGAGAGGATAACCTGGAGCTAGAGTGAGAGAGAGAAGAAAGAGATAAGCAGCAGTCTCTGCAGATGGATACTGATTAAATATTGATGGTCAGCGGTGTTGAAGACTTGATTAGGACCTGACTGAGCCAAGCCTCAACAAGCGTGCAAGCACACACACAAACACACACACAAACACACATACAGTTGTGTCTCCATAGCTGCTTTCAGACATGATCTGGATTCTGCAGATCCTCTTTTCTCTGGAGGACGTGCATGTGTGAACACAAATGTCAGAGTGTGACGCTCCGTAGTCTCTACGCAGTTGATCCACCTGACCTCCCAGTATAAAGTCTGTAGAAATCCAGGAGAAGTCGATGTGTGTTCACAGCCCACGAGCGTGTGAGGGGGGGTTGATGAGGCTTCTAACACGCGACAGACTAAAAGAAAACAAATAACATGCGCTCAGGAGCTGAGTTAATACGTCACTTCCTGCCTCTGTCTGCTGCACCCGGCTGCTCCACCTCTCGTCTGAATAATGTGGAGGATTTGATGCTGTTGTAAACGTAGCTGTGCTGAAAACCTCACGCTGTGTTGTGCATGTGTGAAAGGCAAACTGTGACAATAAACTCTGTAGCCAATTCTCTGGATTTTACTAATAGGTAAAAACGGCTTATGTCTAGTAAAGAAAGAGCAGAAAAAAAGTATATACTTAACTAAGAACGTTACAAAATCACCACAAAATTCTACTGCTAACTTTTATCAAACTTAAACTAACCTGAAAATATGTCCTTATGTTATGGGGACATGCTTTTTGTCTCCATAATGCGACTTTATAAAGTTAAGGTCCCCACAGCGTCAGTCATACCTAGACCCCCACACTCAGGCAGGCACGCCACATCCATACACACACGCTGGTCCTCACAAAGACAGCTGGACATGAGCACACACACACGCAGGTGGAGAACCGCACATCAGTGTCTGAGCAGGTTTTCATTATGCCTCCCGCTGGTCAACCTGCCACCTTCTTTCTCACTTTTCATTCTCACCTTCCTGCATCCTTCTTCCACTTCCACCTCCTGTCACTCAGGAGATCACACACAGGAAACAGGTGTAATTCGAATCATATGTGCACACACACCCCCACCTCTGCACTTGGTGCTGGGTGACAATCTCCTATTTAAGTGGTATTTCGACAAAACCTTTTTTTGTGGGTTGTAATAATCCATTTTTAGGTTTGTACATTGTTGTGAACTGTGTGTTTTCTTAGCAACACGCATTGTTACTCACCCATTACTACATGTAGCCTCGGTGATAGTTTTTGTTTTGTGTGCCCAAGTTTTGAGTTTACTATCAATGTCTGGATAATCCACACAGTTGGGAGATGTGTTCACAAAAAAGTAGATTTTCTGTTTTATAGCCAATGATGCGTTCAGTCCAACGCATGTTCCTGCTCATTGTCCTGAAAGGGAGACTGAGACAAAGGCACTGTTTTAAGCCTTATAGGGGAAAGGAATATGATTGTATGGAAAATATTAAATATATTGAAAATTAACAGCGAGAATTATTAAACCCTGAATGTGGTTTAATAATTCTCTGGTATGTTTAATTCATTCTGAGGCCATGTCAGCACTGGAATCCAGTGTTTTAATATACGTTTTGCCCGCAGCCTTCTTTCTCCTTCCTGAAAGCAACGTTTTTTCAGGCTTGTGGAGGACGAGAGGTTGATAGTGAAAAGAGGGGGGGCGAGGTTTCGGGCGGGTATCACTTCATGTAAATGTGTGTGAATGCCCCTTTCAAATAAACTCTGGCCTTGGTGCCTTGATGCCGCTTCATGTCCCCTTGAACCACAGCAGCTGCAGCACGACCACAGTAATCTGAAAGCTGAAATTATAGGTTTACCAGTGTTTGTGATTCTGCTGCTGTTGTGCCTCAAAGCAACAGAACACGCCCTTGTATGAAAGATGAAATCATCTCGGAGTTTTACATGCAAGGTTTACAACCTAATGTTTTATGATGCATTGGAGACAGCAAAATAATATTGTTATGTATGCATTTCTTCTCACTATGTTAACATGTTTTTTTCTCTCTCTTCTGTGTGTTTTGCAGTTACGTTGCTGGACTCCATGTCAGCTCTGGCCGACCTGGGCTGGGAGGCTTACCCTAATGAGGGGGTGAGTGTTCGCTGCACAACACAAACACAAACACAAACACACACACACAAAAAAAACATCCTTCTCTTTATGTTGGAGCTGGCATCAGAAGGATACATTTGATCAAAGCTTGCAGGTTGTGTTGACTCGTTGTATTTCCAGGGAACAGGCAGCGACTCAGAGCCACGGCAGCAGCACTGGAGTGTGTGTTTTAGAGAGCACTGGGTTCTTGAGCGCGCCTTGCTAAATCGGGAGTCTGCAGGGGGAATTTACAAATTATTTCTGCTGCGCTGAGAACGCCGTGGCACCGGAGCCTCCATTTATTACGGGTTGTGATTTTGCGGGGATGGAGTGAAGGGACGGGGTGGAAGGGTAGATATTCTTACATGAGAGGACATGACGTGTACATGTTGTGTCGCTTGCGTGTGTTTGTTAGAATTTGTGTGTGTGTGTGCGTGAGGGGGCTTATGTAACTAGCCTTTTGCAGGTATGGGGACCAAGGGAGTGCAGCCAGCATGAATCGGAAAATAAAAACAGAGACGTGAGAGGAGAGGAAGAGTGGCGAGTGGAGAGAGGGAGAGGGACAAAGTTTATTCAATAAAGAAATAAGAGCGGGATCTGTATGTCACTCTAGCACTAGAGCTGTTGAATGGCACTGAATTAATTCTATTTCCCCTTGAGTCACACTTCCTTCTCCACTATTCAGCGTCAGTGTGTTAAATTGCAGGATGCCACACGCAGTTTCATGGTTGTGCGCAGCGGAGAAGAGGCAGCTGAAGCTATGCAAGGTTTTGTTTTCTCAGGCAATCAAGGGTATCAAGTTCACCCAATTGAAATGCGCTGATTGTGGAGCCATTTTGTGGATGTTTGTGTATGTGTTTTTTTTTCTTCCTCACTGAGGCAGAATGTGTTCCATCTGTGTCTAAGCCAAAAGGTTCAGTCTAGATTTTGACAAGTGGATTACCCAAGTTAGTCTTATAGAAAATATGGTTCAGGTCGGGGTGGATAAGTCATGGCTCGGAAAAGGCACATGTGTTGTTAGTTTACCTCTCAAAGATGTGTGTTGGCTAAAAAAGTAAAATGTATGAAATGAAGCCCATCCTGTATATCTTTATTCATGAACTGTTAGCATGGAGGGTATCTGGCATCTCCTTCCTGAGTGTGTACGGAACCTGAGAGGAGACTGGCTCTACATGGAGCTACACACACACACACACGCACACGCACGCACAAGTACACACAACTCGTCTGTTAAATAAACTCCACCCGTATCGACTGAGACATAAGAAAATAGTTTAGTTTTAGTGTCGTTACTTTGGGTTAAGGCTCCATCAGCTGTTTTATCGCACAGAGGAAATTAGTTAATTGGTTAAAGCTGTTTTTTTTCCTCTATCATGGTTGGTCTCAATTTGTGTGTGCATTACGGAAGCCGGGGCTGATGTTATCTTCCGCCAATAAAAATGATCCTACCGCTTTGTTTTTGTTCGTTCGCTGCCAGTTTAAAGGAGACCAATGCAGAAGGCTAAATTGTCTGAGATAACCAGCTGCTCCTGTCTCCTGGCTTCACTATGACTTTTCCCGAAAATAAAAAGTTGTGTCACTCAGAAACAGCCAGAAGGCAGACAGGCCTAAAGCGACACCGCCAAATAGGGAAAGATGAGAAAGCAATGAAAGAAGATGGTTTTATATGAACCCAAGTTTTATCATCATTAAAACATTTTATTAGGGTCCAAAATTATCATGTCGTCCTGATACAATTTCTCCAAAATCGGAAATGGGTCGGAAGCCTTCTGGTTTCTGTTTGTAGTTTGAGCAGGCTTTGCTTGCCCACATTTAAACGGTGTAGAGCAAAAGATGCAGAACTCATTGATCGAAATGCATCAGTTAATCTTTTTAATTTATGTGCCTTCATATGCATATAGCTGCTAATAGAGACTAGCCAAAATGCCGTCTGGACCCAAACACCCCATCACAGTTTTTGTTTTGTGTGGATACGTTTTCTGAGGGTGGCGAGCTCTCACCGTTTCCTACCTGTATCAGGAAAAAAGCATTAGAGGATCATTGTAACAAGATGTAGAGCGGATTTGTCGAACTGAAGATGATCCCTCTACTTGTGATTTCTGAACAGACATCCCATCTGTTATCAGCCATTAAAACCCTTGTGATAACTGTGATAAATTAAATGTAAGACCCGACATCAAGTGAGACAGATATTAAGGAATATCAGAGTCCCAGAATAACTTACATTCCCCATAGTTGAAGATGAGGTTAAGTCACATATGTATCCACGGTCTCAGCCAAGCCTAGTATACTGAAGTAGATTCTGACCAAGGTATTTGTTATTAAAGCGTGCAAATATCTTTAATTGAGAAAGAACTACAACACTGTGAGCCAGACTATGCTCGTCACTAAAACATTCCTCTTAGTACTTTTTAGATTTAAAACAACCCCATGTATGCTAGTATTGTTAATGTATCATAAATATATTGATACTGCATGTCGGAAAAATGAATGTTGTCATCAAATGCTCCTTGGATCAAATATAAAGGAGAATAAAAGCGATAAGAAAGTGATGGACTGAGAGCTGGAAGGTGCAGAGGCTGTGAGAAGGTCTTATGTTTCATATCAAGGGGATTATCTAGTTGACCTTTGGCCCCTAAACCTGTGGATTGGACCCATCGAGAGGCAATTCCCACCAATCTGAGACCAGTGTCTACGTGAATTAGTCGCAAACCCCACTTGACCCTTGAAGGTCACGTTTAATCCACACTGTGCAGGGTCGGATGTGCCTGAGAGCGGAGCGCCCCACTTCTGTCACCGGGCAGGGGTGTTCCTCATTGGGGACACAAAACAGAACATCTTAATGATCTTTGAAAACAGGAGGCCCCCCACAGCATCTCTGCTCCCCCACTGACCACCCCCACCCCTCTTCCCCTTCTGGTTCTTCACCTTCCAGCTCTGTTTTCCCCCTCCCCTCGTTCTGTCCGCCAGCCTCACCAGGCCAGAGATCGAAGCCAATTATGTCCTGGTAGGTGTGCCCATCAGATGATTGCAGGAGGAGGGATATTATGATAAGCTGGTGAATGGTTGAACCTAACCCCAATCTGACGTCTCTGCTTCACTTCAAAGCGCTCAAGCCGGCCCCGTGCTGATTGGCTGAGGTGATTGAGGGTTCAGGGAGGAGGGTTTTCGTTCTGAATGTTAATTAGCGTTCAGCCTGAACCAACACAGGCAACAGTTTTCTTTGTGTATTTGTGCGTATAAGAAGGAGAGCTTAAACTCTTCAGCCTATCTAAACATCTCCCCACTCGTGTTTTTTGTGGACCTGCTCTCAGGCGGCCGGTGTATCATTTGCAAACAGCGAGGCCAGCAGGTTGTTTTCACGATCATAAACACACCTGTGCTCTATACCAGGCAGAAGTGACAGTGAACAGACCTGCCGACAAGGGAAATAAGTCACTCGCCAGGAAGTGGCAGTAATCCAGCCACTCCAAACTCTGCCTACAAAGAAATAAACAAAGACATCATAAAGCCCTCTTTATCCCTCAATGACTATTCCCATAAATGCTTTAATCACCAGTCCCCGGGGACTCAGCTTTGTGTGTCTGTGTGTGTGTGTGCAACGGTCCTGTGATGTCCGACTGGTCCCAGCTCTGCACAGATGGGTCTATTTAGCTGCCAGGCGCGCCTGTAATTTACCAACATTCATTCATCTCTCCCCTCTTCTCTCTCTCTCTCTTTCTCCCTCCGTCTGGTGTTTTGTTCTTTTAATTGAATCGAGTGTGGTTGATCTAAATGACTCACAGTTGCTGTGTGTGCACAATGTCAAGCAAGACTCTAGTGATACGCTGAGTATATGTAATCTTCAAACTCTGAACTGGCTGTCAGGGACATTTGTGTCAGCTGAGTGCAGCGGCTTAAACAATTTCCCCCTCCGCCTCCTTTTCCTTGTTCTTCTTCGTCTTCCCCTGTTTTTTTCCTCTTTCTTGTCTGTGTTTCTGTTTTTGAGGGACTTTTGGGTCAGAGCTGGCTTTGTTCAAGCACCAGTTCATACACAGTAGACGTTTCGTCGAAGGTGGTAGAGTTTAAAAGCATCTCAGAGTGCGAGCGAGCTGGAGAAAGCGTGATTCTATGTGAGAAGGTGTGTTTTTTTTATGCGGATCTGTTTTAGTGCTCAGGACGTTTTCTGGGTTGTGGGGCCGTCACATCAGATTAACCTTGAGAATCCATCCTTAGCTTGGACTTGCCTGAAAGTTTCTCTTTGCCCTTTTTTCGCTGCTTTCTTTGCATTTTATTAGCCTGTCTTCTCCCTTTTCATTCTTTTCTTTATTTCTTTCTCTTTGTCTGGTTTCATTTGAATTTTAGGAGGCATTAGGGAGGACAGGTAGATTCCTCTGTGGGTCCTTTGCGTGTGTCTGGTTTGCGTGTGTGCATGCAGCTGTGTATGCAGAATGTGTTCATACTATTGGGTAGTATGAACCGGTATTATGTATTTATATGATTTGACTCCTGTCAGATCACATGTGCTCAACACTGGGGAGATTAAAGATTCAGTATTAAGACGATGACAGGAGCTCAGAACAAAGATGGTGGTCCTCTCGACCCTCACCACAACTTCAACTAGTTTGTTTCTGTGAGTTGTGTGTGTGTATGTGTGTGTGTGTGTGTGTGTGTGTGTGTGTGTGTGTGTGTGTGTGTGTGTGTGTGTGTGTGTGTGTGTGTGTGTGTGTGTGTGTGTGTGTGTGTGTGTGTGTGTGTGTGTGTGTGTGTGTGTGAATCCAGTTAGCTTAGATCAGATATCTTGAGACACTGAAACCACATTGGTTTATTTTCCGTTTCTTTAAGGAATAGAAATGTTCTCTTTTTTGTGTGTGTTGATATATGTGTGTGTGGTTTCATATGCGTGTGTGTGTGTGTGTGTGTGTGTGTGTGTGTGTGTGTGTGCAGATAGAAATGTTTTCCTGCTCATGCGAGAAGTGTTCTCAATTACTGCCTTAGCAAGAAGTGGAAACAGATGGTAGCAGATGACGGGAGACAAAGTAGCTCTGTCCTACCTACTCCCTCTCTCTCTGTGTGTGTGTGTGTGTGTGTGTGTGTGTGTGTGTGTGTGTGTGTCTGATACACACATATATATATACACACACACACACACACACACACACACACTTAAGCACTAAATCACCCATTCACTTTAGGAAAACATGCTCACTCTATGCACACGTGCAACAGAGACAAAGACGGTCCTTCAGTCATCTTGACACAGATCATCACTCATATTCACCCAGACATGAAAACAGAACATGCAGGCTCAGTGTTGGTTTCCACTAAACCACAGTTCACTGAACTTGGGCCTAGTTTCTCATAAGCAGTACTTGGACTGAGATATCCTTTGTCTATTGACTACCTGAAGTGAGATGAGCTGAGTGCTGCTGTTGTCAACTTGAATGTCTCTCTACCTAGAGCCGGATTTAGACTACAGGAGAGAACCATCTAGAGCCATATTCTGTTCAGATTGGTGCAGATTATCTGGCAGCGTGAAGGATTACAGAGCTGAATCATCAGGGCCAACCAGATAATTATCAAAGAAGGAGGTTATCTTTTCTTCTGTGTTTGTTTGTTTTTTAGCAAGATTAGAAAACTACTTAACAGATTTCCTTGTACTTTGAGGAGGGGTGATACATGACCTATGGTGAAGATCAAGGACTTCCTCTTTCTTTAACATTGCAGATTTCCCCAAAAAATGTAATCTAGTAAATATATTTGAGTTCAGAGGGAAGAATATCTACAAACATTCTCCTATAGTGAGTGATGCAGCCCAATTTCAAATTCTGTCAGGATTCTTAACTCCTGGAAGCTGACCAAAGATGTAACTGCATTTACTCACATTTTTCTCTCTTCTCTCTCCCGTCATTCTCCATTTATATTTGTTTTAGAATTACCCTCTGGGGACAAATAAAGTTGTTTTGAATTTTAATTTATACTCTCCATCTTTCACTTTTCTTTCCACATCCTCCCTTCCTCCTTTTTCTTCATCCCACTCTTCCTGTTTGCACTCCCTCAAAATATGGCATCTGCTAAAAGTGGAGGACTCAGTAGCATCATGTTAACAACAGTAAAACAACCATATTACAACAATCATACTAAAAAACATCCGTCTCATCTAATCGACCTTGCTTTGCTTGTCTCCCTCTCTCCCTCCTCCCTGTCACCCTCAGTGGGAGGAGATCAGTGTGATGGACGAGAGGAACACCCCGATGAGGACGTATCAGGTGTGTAACGTCATGGAGGCAAACCAAAACAACTGGCTGAGGACGCGCCACATCAGCCGGGAAGGAGCGCAGCGGGTCTACATCGAGATCAAGTTCACCCTGAGGGACTGTAACAGCCTGCCCGGGGTCCCTGGTACCTGCAAAGAGGTCTGCATCACACACATTGACATTTCCCTTTACCTCCATGGGGGCTTTTGTGTGGCTGTCTGCTCTCTGTATGCATTCTGAGGGGCAGTAGGTAGCAGTTCTTTCCTATTTATTTCACATCTATAGTAGAGTCAGGGAATAAATAAATATGGAGGAAGACAGTGAAGGTAGAAATACTACTGATTTCTGCGGCTTGTTGCATAAAAAAAACAGTTCTCTTATCCTTTGGAATCAAATTGAGTTGAATAATGCAATCAGTCTTTTCTCCACTTCTCAAATATATAATTTAGGAGATACATATTGTATTTATTATGAAAATTATAAACTAATTAGACCACACATTTACAAATTATAACAAATTCATCCTGCAGAGCCTGCACTGTCTAAATTTGTTTAGGGTGCTTAGCTAATCAGCTAAACCAGCAAATTATCTTTAATGACAAATCTCTGCTTTTTCAATTAAACCTGCCTCCTTTCAATCCGATACAATTACACTGTATTGTTTGCTTTCGCGGCACCAGATAATGCCGACACTCAAGAGACAAAAAACAAGAGAAGAAAGCAAATCAACGTTAAATTACTGATGATACGGGAAAGACAGCATTTTGCAGTTTTTGGTAACATATACTGGAAGGCCCAACATTCCATTATGAAAGCACATTTAAATTCAATATAGATGCAGATTTTCATTTGAATTAGAAACAAATTGCAGGCACTCATCCATGAATTATTATTTGAGGAAATCAATGAAAATTTGATATACATACATTTATATATATTGTATATAAAGGCTTCACATCTTACAATGTCAACGAAAGTGAAAATAAATCCTGGATTTGCTATTTGATCCAAATCTACATTGACATTTAAATGGTTCTTCCCTGAGCCATAATTTTCATGGTAATTGAACCTTCTAGGTGGAGTTAATAGGATATAAGCTGGCTGTTGTAATTATTGCTTTATACAATATAAATGCTTGTTAATCCCCATTACGACACTGCAAAGCAACTGCATTTTATATATCTTTTTTACTATTTTATCTATGTCTTTTTCGTACAATCCAGACACTTTGATGGCTGATCAATAGAAACGTAAACAAGATGAAAAGAGGGAAAGAACGTTACAAGAGAATAAGTGCAGAATGAAACAGAAGACATCCCAGAGGCCTCTTTTCTGTCTCCTCATACATTTTAAACCGGCGCTATATATTTTTTACAGTCCCCCCATTGTCTCATATCAGCCCACTATCACTGCTCCTCTGTATTCATTTCTCTCTCCCTGCACCCTTTCACTCTCATTACATCTCCACAATGAGCAGTGGAGATAATAGGAGACAGTGTAGAGCTGCTCTTTCATCACGCTGCAGACAGTCAGTGATGCTGACCGGCCATTGAGACTCAGAGGGGACGGACATTTCAGATTGGAAGAAAACCTTGTTTGTAGTTTCCACGTCTGTTTTACATTGTGTTATTGACATTTCTAGATTTCTAAAAGGTGTTGGACGTTGTGTTTGTCTTGCAGACATTCAATATGTACTACTATGAGTCCAACAATGCCAACCTGTGGTTCATCAAGGAGAGCCAGTATGTCAAGATTGATACCATTGCTGCAGATGAGAGCTTTACACAGGTATGACCCCACACACACGTACAAGCAATGTGTATATGATATGCAAAGATACACTCTTACATGTACATTGAAGACAGGGCATCACAAAATACATAATAATTGAAACTGTGAAATGAGATTGTGGTGTATGTGGTGATGTGATCCTAATAACAGAGCTACATTTCAAAATTTGATATTTATCGTTTACCACAAACCCTTAGAAAATGTACCAAGGTTTGAATGTGGGTTGTATTAAAATGTTGTTACCTTATTCTATTTGCCCGTAAAATTGTCAGGATTTCGAGGACATCATGAGTTTCTACTAACATTTATCGAAGGGCTATTTTTTTGACTGACAATAAATCACAAAAGTAAAAGTGCTAAGGTTGAGTGCTCACATTTACTTAAGACGTGTAACATTTTGCCCACAGGTGGATGTTGGTGACCGCGTCATGAAGCTGAACACGGAGGTGCGCGACATCAGCAACCTGAGCAAAAAGGGCTTTTACCTGGCCTTCCAGGACCTGGGCGCCTGCATCGCTCTGGTCTCTGTCAGGGTCTTCTACAAGAAGTGTCCCCTCACTGTGCTCAACTTGGCCCAGTTCCCCGACACGATAACGGGCGGAGACACGGCGCTGGTGGAGGTCCACGGTGCGTGTGTGAATGCCTCTGAGGAGTTCGAGGCTCCCAAGATGTACTGCAGCGCCGACGGAGGCTGGCTGGTTCCCATCGGGAGATGTGTGTGCAAACCGGGCTTTGAGGAGAACAAGGACGTCTGCCAACGTGAGTGGGGTGGGGGTCCCGCGGACATGTGTGGGATGTATTTGGAAGTGTGGGAATGTTTTTGTGTTTGTAGGAGAAATAGAGAGAAGGACAACATTAGAGGCAAATGTGCACACTGCTTTCATGAACATGCTTCAATGCCCTCTGTATGTGAAGGAACTTTATTATTGCATCACTTTATGAAATTTGTGTGAGACGATGGATGCTATGACTGTATTTAGCTTGCTGATGCACTGTCTTTGTAAGACAGTGTGTGTGTGTGTGTGTTGTGTGAGACTCTGTGCATGTCATCATGGGTGTCATCACTCCAAGTGACTTTTGCACTGCTCCCAACACTGACAGGACAGTTCTCACAGAGGAAAGGGTAGAAGTTGCTTTGAGGCATCTCCTTTTCTTTTTCCCGTGTGCTTATGTGTGTGTGTATGTGTGTGTGTGTGTGTGTCAGAACTGAATATTTCATTTTCCCTGCTGAGTGGGGGAAAGCTGTGAGTGTGTGTGTGTGTGTGAGAAAGTGCTCATTGACGTGTGTTAGTGTTGTAGCAGGAGAGGAAAAGGTATGCCTTAGGAAGCAGATTATTGAGTCGTAAAACTCCACAGATGGTGTGCGCTGTGTCTGTGTGTGTATACTGTGTGTGTGTGTGCATTTGAGTGAGCAAGCTGTATTAGACTCCCAGTGTCACCTGCCCCTACGGGCTCCCTTCCTCCCCGAAAAGAAAATGGAATCATAGATATTCATCACTGCAAACTTGGAATCGGAGCACATAATGCAATTTCACTTGTTTTGGAGGAGCAGCAGCCAAGATACCCAGATATCTTGGCAGTTGGGCCTTGGAGACAAGTGAATAAGAACAAGCTGTACTCTGCAGTTTGCAGACTGGTAATATGCACAGATTGTGGCAGAACTCCGGCTGCATCTCAATCATGGAACACAGACTGTGGAGCTACACGTCTGTCTTGTAAAACGACACGCTGCCTTTTATATGAGCGGTGATCTCACATGATTCCACGAGTGTGTCGGTCGATGTCGCACTCCCTCTATTGAAACTTTATTTAAAGTGGGTCTGACGCAGCAAAGCGGTTGACCTCAGTGATCTCCATGACCTCATCAGTCTGCTCCCCGAGTCTGATCACTCCGCGGAGAATGAATACAGCGATGTAAGCATGTTTCACAAGCCCGCTTTAACTCAATAACACCGTGCTTGTGTGTGTGCATGTGTGCCATGGCCGTGTGGAGAAGTAACGATGAAGTCTTATTGTCAGTCTGAGGTCAGGGGTCAGGAGATATATGTGTCCCTTGTCTGACGAGTTATGGCCACAACAGATGTGTGCATGTGGGTGTGTGTGTGTGTGTGTGTGTGTGTGTGTGTGTGTGTGTGTGTGTGTGTGTGTGGGTGTGGGTTTGGGTGTGGGTGTGTGTGGAAAACTGGTGTCTTTGACACGGGGGGAAAAGCCAGGATTTGGAATTCACTTCATTTCAAGGCAGATTTTCTGGTGCTGCAATTTACTCTGGAAACAATCAAAAAGCATTTTAATTCCTTTGTGGGGAACTGAAGCTTCTCTGCCGCAGGGTTGTATGCGCCACCTCCTCAATATTAGAAAAAAAAACATTTCTGAGGGGTCTTGGGAGAGATTTGCATAGCAATGAGATGGAGAACGTGAAAACATATCTGATATTTGGTTGATGCCTGTGAAATAATGCCAAACTAACTCCTTTGGAAACCAGCTTCCCTCTGATACCTACATCAGGGAGGTTGTTTTCGCCGCTGTCCATTTGATTGGTGGTTGGTTTGTTTAATTGTGAGCAAGATTAAGGAGCAACTGCAGGACGGATTACCTCAAAACTTGGTGAAGGGATGTGGTTAGAGTCAGTGAAGAACCCATTCAATTTTGGTGTTGATCTCGGAATTTTCTTTCACTTTCGGATACACTGCGGAATTTTTCAACATTTCCACAGATTTTCAGGAGAATCATTTATTCATCCTTAAGAAAAAACTATTAGGGTACACATTTCTGTACATGTGTGCTATTTGGTGCACCTTGATTGGATTTAATGGGACTGTTGGGCTCTGCTAGTTAAAACAAACTCCTGCACGTGCCTCTGCTCCCATACTGCTCCCTTCCCTTGCCAAAATATCCCTCAGCCAACCTGAGACCCTGCATCTGTAATCAGCCTGCTGTTAACAAAGACATGAGAGGACATAGAGACGTGCAGCAACCCGGTGCGTTGCGCTTTAATGTGTCCCAGAGAGAACAAGGGCCGGGCTTTTAAAGAGTCTCCTCAGCACTCTGCGTCGGCTCCAAACAAAAGGTCCCTGCCCTGACACAGGCTGTGGGTCTTCCATAGGGAAAACACACACCGCTAATGCATTTAAATCACCTTCTTCTCTCCCGCTTGCTGTCACACAAAGAGATGAAGGGGTGAGGTGGGGGAGAGAGCTGGAGCAAGGACTGTGGAGGGCATTTGTAATTATTACCATTGTGCAGGTGAACTAGCCTTTCAAGGGATGCCTTGAATTCTCTCTTGTCTCTTGTTCCTTTTGTGCGCGCCTGTTTCCCTCTTTCCTACCGTTTAGCTGCTCGGGCGCTCATTGTTTTCCACGTATAATGTTCTGTGTGAATCTTTTCACAGTGTTTTGGCCTCTCTAGCACTTTCTTTTGTCTCCGTGTCGCTCTCCCTTTTTCGTAACCTCTCTCTCTCTCTCTCTCTCGGTGTGAGGCGCTAATGGAATCATTACTAGCTCTCTGTGTTAGACAAACACCAGACACCTCCAATTACAGCCTTTTTCCCCCCGATCTCTGGCTCTCAGTCGCCTCCTCGCTGCTATTTTCTAACCTTGCTCTGGTGTCTGCTTCTATAATGGGACTGTTCTCCACCTCTCTCCCTCCGCGGGCCCCCCTATTTTTCTCCTCACCCATCTCTTCTTATATTGTCGTTCCTTTTTCACCTCACCATTTTTCCTTCTGTCCCCCCCCCTCCTCCCCGCCGGCACAGCACTCATCTACTCTGTCCGCTCTCGTTAAACATTTATGGATCACGGGTTCATCTTTCTCTTTTTCTATTTTCCCACCCGTGCTTGCTTCTTGTCCCCTAAAGTGACGTTGTGTTTATATATGTGTTGATCTGCACAGAGAAAGCAGTGGCAGATGATGTGATCCGAAAAATACAGGAACGTGGTCTTGATTTATTGAAACACAATCAACAACAAACCACAGTTGGAGGCCAAAGCTACTGATTGTTTTGACAGTGATGGCAGGTTGATAATTTGTTCCTTTGTGATAAAGTTGAAGTTCCTGAAAAGTTCTCCTGAAAGAACTACGTAGATCTGACTGCAGAAATGGCACATCCATCTAAATCCTTAAAGATTCACAAATAAAATTATATTTATATATATCAGCACATTTGCTTTGGTATTTTCATTGAATTTATTGACAAAATAAAAGGTGAAGCCTCATCATTTAATATTTAAAACTGCAGAGACTTTAAACCCATTTATATTCCTTTGTTTTGTTTCGAGCTGTGTCTTGAGGTGATCTCTAAATACACTGCCGCTCCAATGACTGTGACTCTGCTGCTCAATCACACAAAATCATACTCATCTGCTTTGTCACTGCTGGAGTTGCGTAATCTCTCCCTCTCCCTCGTGGCTATTCGAACACATACTCTCTCCCTCTCTGTCACATACATTTGCACACCCTTGTCACTTCTCCTCCATCTCTCTCTTCCCTCCAAGCGGAGGCCTCTGTCTGCGCAGCCAAAGCCCTCCCGCATCGTAAGCTCTTTTGCTTTCCTCCCTCTCTGTGTCTCGGTCTCTTGTGCATTCTGTTTCTGTTCTCCCTCTCTGTCTCCGTCCGCCACTGTTCCTTCTGCCCCCTCCATTTCTACACTGCACTCCCTTGCCCTCTCCTGCTGTCTCTCTGTCTCACAGCTGGCGGAGGATGTAGTGAATTCTTCTCTCAAACCTCTCCTGCTTTAAGCCCCAGAGATACATGTTGAAGGGCAGGAGTGTGTGTTTGGTGTATTTGAGTGTGTGTGTGTGTGTGTGTGTGTGTGTGTGTGTATGGCTGTGACTAAGTATGTGGTTGTGTGTGTGTGTGCGTTCTGTCCTTCGCTGTGTGTCTGACAGCACCAATTACTGCCTCAGATGCCGGAGAGATGGAGGAGACGGAGTGGAGAAGGACAGACACCTGTCACCCTAACACAAGTTCTCTTGCTCTCATCTCCTCTCTCTCTCCTTCTCAAGTATATAGGTCAGCATGACATGTCCGTCCGTCCGTCCGCCGGCTCTACCTGTCTAATGGTCTCCTTCTTTCCTTTTCTTCTTATTCATTTGTCTGTTTGATGCTGCCAGTATAAAGCAAGAACTTGTTTTACGAGAGGAGCTTTTCAAAGTCAGGCCACACGTTGCTCAAACTGATTTTCCTGTTGTTTTGAACGTGTCTGGCCTGGGCCTTCTCCTTCTGCATTGTTCATATGTCAGAGGAAAACTCCGGGGAAAGTCCAGACCCATTATCCAAATCTGTTGATGTCTGAAAGCGACTGTACAGAGACAAACAACCATTTACACCTTCAAACAATTTACACTTTCAGAAATGTTCTTTCTGTGAAGCGACAGTGTTTATAACTGGATCACTGCTGTCCACTTGAAAAGTTTAGTTTAGAGACAGCTGGCCCATTTACTAACTATTCTTGAAATTATTAAATCAAGTTATATTATAAAGTAAAACAGATTGCACACTAAGGGGAGGTTTGTGTCAGACTACTTGGCTGGGCACAGTGACGTTTTGGTCTGGTTGCCAGGTTTGGGATCGTTGTGCCTTTGCAGAGATCAAAACCAAATCTGTGCTCATTCTCAAAGCAAGAAGACCTGCCGTCTGCCACAGAATAGCTCCAGTGATGAACTATTTCTTTGAAGCAAAGCCAAGTCACCTTTAAGCCAGGCAAACATCACTTCCCACCGCTTCGCAGAATCGTACCCTCTTCAAACCTTTTGACTACGACTATGAGATCATTACTTTTGGGAGGGATAGATAAAGCCTGTACGATCTCATTTTAAGAGAGAAAAAAAACTGTAGCTTGATATTAACATAACATTGCTCAACCTGTAAAGGGTTCAAATCTGTCTGCCCAGAGAGAAACAGCGAGCTGAGGCCTCCTGCTCGACCATTCATCCGATCAAACCTGGCTCTGACCAAAGTGCTACGATCAAAACCTTACTTCGCTTTCACTTGTAAAGATATGTGCCAGTTAAATGATACATGTACTATAAGGGCTCAAGATTGAGAAGAATATAATGAAACAAAGAATATGACCACACAAAATACTCCATATACACACACACATCTAATAAAACAATACACTTTATATCTCATAAGAGGATTGCAGTCTCTGTTCATAATGAAAGGCTTGAGCTGGAAACAGATGTAAAAAAGTCTAATCTTTGCACCTGTGAAAGAGCTTAACTAATTTACAGTGTGTGTGTGTGTGCGCCCGTGTGTTTGTGTGTGTGTGTGTGTGTGCGATGCTGAAAGCTCAGTAGGGAGGCTGCCTTTCTTTATTGCCTCTCCAACACAGAGGTTGATCTCTGCCTCTCTCCTTTCAACAAAGGTGTGTGTCTGTGTGTGTCAGTGTGTGTGTGTGTGTGTGTGTTCGGCGGAGGCAGCAGGTAAAGTGAGCATTTTTATGTTGATCACATACAGACTTCTGAAGGTCAAGGGCTCCCTCCTGCATTTAGTATGTTCTCTCTCTCTCTCTCTCTCTCTCTCTCTCTCTCTCTCTCTCTCACACACACACACACACTCTCCTTTCTTTGCTCTTCTCTTGGTGGCAGCTCGGGGAGCTTGAGAGCACAAAGGTGTGGGTAAGAAGGAGTGGGCGGTGAACAGAAGGGTTTAGACAGCAAGTAAAGAGACTTTTGTGTGTATACGGTCCTCACCCCATGTGCGTGTATGTGTGTGTGAGTGTGTCGGTCCAATGCTGCAGGCATAAGGGCAGTAAGCTGTGGAAGTGTTAGGCAGCGGGGTGTTATTACTAGACAGATGTTCTTAAAAGACAAACGGATAAATGGGCCAAGTAAAGGTCAGTCATCTGTCCCTCTACCTGTCTGTGTGTGTCTGTCGTTCTGCTGCTCTGCTTGTCCGATTTCCCTCTTCATTCATTTGGATAATGACAGCCACCTTTGCCTTCATTTCTCCTTTATTCGCCTTTATCTCCACTCTCTCATACTCCATCCATTTCCCTCTCCCTCCTTCTCATCTCCTCTCTTTTGTGTTTGAATAAATGACACACAAAATCACAAAGGCTTAGGCGCTCTGGCTATATCCTCTGCACACCATAGTCCCCGTCTACATACCCACACAGCGCTGACCCAGATAATGTCTATTCACGTAAAGCCTCCCAGCAGCTCCCCTCTCACTGTGGCCGATCACTCGCCAGACAGAACCGGAGTTGCCAAAAGCCACCTTTGGCGTTTGCACCACTGAAGCAATGGCCACCGTGAAACCCACGGACATCTAGACGGTTTGGGAAGACGGGACCTCGTGCAGCTCGGTGGAGTCTGGTGCAGTGGGTTGTGCTGTGTGAACAAACCCGCAGAGAAAACGAGGAAAAAGCAGGCCAAGGACTGAGTAACTGTTAACGCATGTTTCGACTCTTCCACATCTTTATTTAGCACTATTCCCCACAGACAGACGCAGGAGAGAGCTGGGAGCGAGGTGGAGAGGGCAGAGTGTGTCTCCTCTGGGTACAGTTGTCATTAATTGGCTGCGTTTCAGATGCTGTTGTGTTCCAGTTAGTGATAAACACGTGTGCACTCCTGGGAAAGTCGGTATAATCTCAACATTTAGTGTTGGATTCGTGGTGAGTTTTTGCCTCATTCAGGATCAGGAGAGGTGAGTGCGTGAGCCGGACGAGCGGAGGAGGCGTGCAGGCACAGGAACAGGAAAGCAGCCATTGACCCCTTCCCCTCCGGCCCCTCCCTCTCTTTCTTTCCACTTTATGGATGGCTTCCAGATGTAAACGATCTGCCTGTCAGACTGATTGGGCCGCTGTTGCATAGTTATTATGTTACTGCTCAGCTACAAACACGATGCACGGATATAGCCACAGTCAAAGTCCACTTTGTTGCTCCTTTCATTTGCTGACCAGCTCGATATTATTCTAAAGACAAGGGGAACCTTTCAGAAAATGTGAATAAATGAGGTTACACGGAGCCTGATGAGTGATGCAACACATATTTTTGTTCAATATGTTTATTTAGACCAGTTGCTGCAGTATTACAGGTATGAATTGAATATTTGTATGATAGCTGCAGGGACATGAGGCAAAGATGAGATGAAAGAGGCCGGCGCAGGTGGGTGCCCTGGACATTACAGGAATTTAGATATCATATTCTCGCCTGTTGGGTTAGTAAACCACATGATCAGCAGGTGAAGCTGACTGCAGAGGCAATTACAGCACTTTAGTTCCCTTAGCATCCAACTGATTCAATATGTGTAGAAAAAAAAGAAATCCTCCGTCTCACAATCATAAATATTACATATTACATTGCGACATCAAGCACAGATCTTCACATCCTGTTTGACTTTCAAAAGATATATTTATCTGCAAATTCCTTTAGGAAGAAACACAAATGTTGGCATAAAGTGAAATAAATTAAATATAAATCAACTTAGAACTCGCCGAAAAAAAGATGCTGTTTATAACTCCTGACCTCCTGAGATTTTTCGAATGTCAAATGAGGACAAAGATAACATTTCATAGATGACTAACATCATCACTGAGGTCCGTGAGTGTCCCTGCCTCTTGAAGCTGCTTCATGAGAACGTCTGCCCATAGATCTAATTGTTTGGTCGATATTTATTTGATGAAAAGCTTGTGTGGTCCCAAGCTTTTTTATGGAGAGCACAAAAGGAAATCAAAAGGAATGTGCAGAGACAATTTTCCCAAGAGGGGACCCTTTTGTATGTGACAACCTTGATTTCCTACGTTGCCCTGAACGGGCGCTGTATCTGTCAGGTGGGAGATGGCACTTGAGGACATCTACTGAGGAATGCATGCAGATCTGTTTTGACATGACTCTGAGCAGGGCAGCGATCTCCAGCATTCTCCTTCTTAGCGTTTACTTTGTGTGTTGTGTGTTTGTTCTTTATAAACGGACTACGACGCGGCTGTGCTCCTCTCCTGCGGCATCACAACACAATGATGAAGTTGATCACTGTACGCTGAGATTAATGACAACGCAAATAGACAAAATCTGTGTGTGTGTGTGCGAGTGACATAGAGAAAAAAAGGCATGGGGCTCTCCTTTCCAACTCCGCCTGTGAGAATGAATTATTGAGAGTGATGAACTGAAAATAACGTGGCTGAGGAAAGGCGGTGCAGCGCTCCTCCTACACACACTTTGTTGGTCACGGGGCCGGCCGATGTGGGCACGTTTACTGGTGTGTGTGGCACAAAGTGTGTATATGTGTGTGTGGGCTGTATGTGTGTGCTGGAGTGTATCTGGGGACAGTTACGGATCTGAGGAGAGGGTGATTTCAGTGTGTTAAAATTCCGCAGATTTGTTTTTAAGGAAGCTGTTTAAGATATATGTGTCTAGAGAGAGTGACAGTGTGTGTATACTTATAGAGAAAGATACAAATCTGTGTGTGTGTGTGTGTTTGTGTGTGTATGCTTTTGCTTTGTGTGTGGTTGGTTATATTCAAAAGAACATGGTGAATCTTTGTATTCTTTTGGACTTTTGTCTTTATGGCAAAATAGACAGAAGAATTAGTTATTCAGTCTGTGCAGCTAACTCCCTACAGACTCCTTCTATAGGCCTGTCATGGTATTTCTCTCTCTCCCACTCTCTCTCTCTGTCTGTCTTTCTGTCCCTCGCCCATGACCCCGTTCACACACAGAACACACACATGCACCTGGTATCTATTTAATCTGTTTTTAGACTGCAGTATAACAACACTGGCTCAAAATTAGTGAGCCATCAACTTTAACTACCCCTATAGAGAAGTGTGTGTCTGTGTAGATGTGTATTTGCTTTAATTCGACTGAAATTGAGAAATCTATCCCTGTGATTTTCTTTTTTTTTGGAGGGGTTTGTGTATGTGTGTGTGTGTGTGTGTGTGCCTGTCAGCGAGAGAGTAAATATTTGTGCAGGGGCTCTGCAGAAGGTCAGGGTCAACGTATGACAGACAGCCTACTGGGAAATAAGACACACACACAAAGACAGACTCTCTCTCTCTCTCTCTCTCTCTCTCTCTCTCTCTCTCTCTATCTCACACACACACACAAATAAAGTAGGGATGGTCAGAGAGAGAACGAGAGAGAAACAAACAGAAAGAGGACAGAGTCAGAAAAATAGAACTAGACAGAAGGGGGGGGGGAGACAGACAGAGAGAAAAACAGGAAGACAGAGTAAGACAGAGAAAAGACAGATATGGACAGAATGAGGGAAACGGGAGAATCGTCCAATAGTTCTCCTTGGCTGATCTCAGTAATTGGCTGGTGTCCCGAGAACAGAGAGTAGATCAGAGAGCAGCCAGAGTGTACTCATGTGCTTCATGTACTGGACATCACAAACCAGTTCATATCCGGTCTGACTGGGTTTGTGTGTGTGTGGGTGTGTGTGTGTGTGTGTGTGTGTGCCGGTCAGAGAAGTCATAAGATACCATAAACACAGCGAGGTTCTGTCCTGAGATGTCAATCACGGAGGCCTGGGTCTTCCTTGTGGACACAGCTTGTGTCTCTCATCCACTCTGCAGCCAAGTGATCCTGCTTCTCACTCTCTACAATAAGGCTCTTTCAGGATCAACTCTTTACAGGGTCTGTTTTTACAGAATACTTCACAGCTTTTGACACTGTCGAAAATTACTTTTGAAAGATTGGAAATTTATGGGCTTATCTGAGTGTTCTAAACTCAACTCTGAAATAACAAGACGGGAGTTCAGGTGTGCAACCGCAAAGTTTTAAAATAAATATCCACTCTTTCGCTGCTCTAGTTTCAACATTTCAGAACTTTTTCCAACTTACGTGCTCCAGTTTTCAAATGACAATTTACAAGGTTTCAAACCTGGAAAACCAACTGAGGCACAGCGGAAGAGCAATGAGAAATGTGAAATGTGAAATGTGTCGGAGAAACACTGTAAAAACAGCGCTGCAGATTTGAAGAGGAAAAACTCAAGTACAAAATATTGTTTGCAGAGATTTAAAATTATTTTCTTCCTATTAAAACATTAGTTTCAATAATACCAAACCTTGTTTATTATTTCAAGCTTCCAAACGCAAAGGTTTAAACCTTTCAAAGATTTTTTTTCAGTTTCAGTATATTATTTGATATTTATCCCACAGATATCACTGGTTCTTACTCTATCTCTAATATGATGACCAGCAGTCGAACTATGGTAAAATAACCACCAGGCCATGATTCAATCATTTGATAATGTGCAGACACAAAACAATGTTTTTAAGCTAGTAATTAAAATTCTTTCAGCCAAATAATAAGCACCTCAGGCTTTCATTTGACAATAACTGTCTTCACTCATAATCATTTCTGGCAGGCTATGTCAACACATGGAATAAATCTGCACAAATATTAATGATATATTCTGAGTATGTGATATTAACTGTAATAATGCAGATAAATACCTTAACATGCCTTTAATTGTTCAGGAGGCAGTGTGGTCCATAGTTTCCTTACCTGGTATAAACTGTTCTTCACCGCTCTTAAATGCCAGAAATTCAATTCTAGTGGAAATAGTGAATCTTTAATTATATCATGTTTTCAGACATGGAATCAGATGTCAAATTTAAGTAAGTTGATGGTTGGTTGTATTCCACTGAATCTCTTTGGAAAGCAGACGCCCAAAGTGCTGAGGTTCTGTACCAGTGAGCACCAACTCAATTGTAGCACTGAAAAACATGAATACTGTTAGTTCCCAGTAGATTGGTGTCTATTATAATCAAATTGCAGTTGCATTAACAACACACAATATGGAAAGAAACCCTTCAGTGCAATTTAAATGGTTGTTCTAGCAATAATTTGAACATTAACAAATATTATTTAATTCTTAATACTTGCATTTACATGACTGTGGCAATGAGTGAAACATCAGATTATTCATCACGGGTCAACTATGTATTTAATAATTTGTAAACATTTCAATTTAAAAAAAATTCTGATCATTTATCTTTGAAGCTCTCATTTCATGTAAGATCATGATAATGACTTTGTAATGTCTGTTGGTGTATCTCATAGTAATCAATCCTCTGGGCTATAAGCAGTGGGAACAAATTATGTAACAGATGATTGACATGATTTACTTCAGAGTTTTGTTGATGATTTCAGTTTGTTGTGTATTGGTTAGATGGTTGCAGCAGCCACACTATTTTTACAGGATAGAAAGTGTGCGTGTGTGTGTGTGTGCGTGTGTGTGCGCGCGTCACAGGATTAGTAGTTATGGTGAATATTATGGCGTTAAAGGTTGTTATTAACTCCGATTAGGGATTAGAGGTACTAAGCAGGGGGCTGAAGCCCGGTGCTGACATCTCTATTCCTTACACACATACGCATGCGCACACACGCACACACACACACACACACACACACACAAATGCATTTCATACTCTGCTCTCTACAAAAATATCCTCACGACACACACACCACCAGATGACTTCCACTTACACAAACATTCTCAGTTGATAAAGTCTCATGTCCTGTTCACAAACCAATATTCAGTATAGCACCATATACCACACAAGGACTTGTTTGTACCTAAAGTGTGTTTTCTTTTACTCGGCACATACGTTTGTTCAGCATGAAGACATGTCTATTCGACCAAAAGCATGTTTCACGGGTATGTACACACAAGTACAAAACACACACACAAATACGTTGTGCGTATGCGACCCCGGTGGCCGTAAAGGACGTCACATTCAATCTCGTCAGATTTCTCCAGTGACGCTTGATGTATCAATTTTTAAGTAGTTGGCCTCAACTAACACTAAAACACACACACACACACACACACACACACACACGCACACATACTTACACTCAAACAAGCCGCTCTGTGCTCCTGGAGCTGTGGCACTCAAGGGGTACTAGAAGGGTTCCATCTTGAAAGCCTGTTGCCATGGTGACCATTATGGAGCTCATCTCCCCTGGGCCAGCAAGCTTTACACAACTTCCCTCTAAGAAGGACACACACGTGCATACACACACAAACTTTCACCCTCATGGTATACCACCCGCACCCATCCACAAACATAAACACACACACACACACACACACACACACACGTGAGATGTCTTCTCTTTCTGCCCTTTATGTTAAAGCCGAAGGGGAGCCAATGTTTGACTTGGAGCAAGTGTGGCAGAAAGCAAGAGAACAAAACAATCGGTAGAAGATCCAGAAAGAATGTTTTGAAAGACGTTTGGAGCAGAAGACGAAGTTAACAGCGAAAGTCCAAGGAAATGTTGGTTTCAGAGAAGTGCAGCTGCTGCAGATGTTGTGTAAGCATGCAGCTGTCTGGCTGAATATATTTAAAACTTCAACTGAGAATGTGATGTTTGTGTTTCTATGTGCGTGCACTCGTGTGAGAATCTGCCCTGGCCTTTTCTCATGCAAATGGTGAAAAAGCATTCCCTCAGCTGAACCCTGTACAGTCAGCAGCTCCTGTCATTTGTACAAGCAGCTCCAAAATGCTTTTTTATTGTGATGTAACCTTTCAGTCACATGTACACGCAGCTCATCACAGGACACGCTGCAGGTTTCACAACAGTGTGGTTTCGTAGTGTACGCCAATATGAAACATCACACTCTTTTTGTACCATACCTATAGATGACCCCTTATTTGAATTAGCGTAAAGGCTCCATTTGTAAGTATGTGCCTGCTTTTGTGTGTATGTGTGTGTCCATGTGTGTAGGAGACATTGTGTTCCTCCCAGTGCAGTTAATTTTGGCCCACTTCTCTGGAGAGGTTTGTTCTAACACATCACATTCATTTCATGCTATGTAATTAATCCTAGCGGATGAAAGAAAGTGAGAAGGAGAAGTGCGTATAACAATCTGTCAGTCATTTTCAGGAACTTTGGAGGAGTCGACCATAATTGTGATCATCGTCAAACTAATCAAATATGGAAAAAAATTCAGAGGTTCCAGTTTCAGAAATGTGAGGAAATGCCGCTCTCAGAAATCCTCGGCTTTGCAGTGTTGGTGGATATAATATAACCAGAAGCAGCACTGAGAATAGCAATGAGGCAGAAGATGCGTAAACCCCAAAATCGGATGAGAATTCCTTTGGTTGTTCATCAGTACAACGTACCCCTTACATAACATCTGACCCACTGTTAATGTACATATAGGGATTTGTAGTGCTTAAAGCAGATGTCCTTGTAGTTTGGGAAATGATTATGGGCTTATTTAATTATTGTGAGTCATTTTTTAAATGGTTAAAGAATAGAATCAGTTGTTGTGACACTGAAAACAACAGAAAAGCTTTGAAATAGAGCAGCTCCGAGAGTACAGCGTTTCCCCAGAGGAGACAGTTGGGCTGTTCCCTTCTCAATCAGTGCGTGGTGACTGAGGGTGTGTCCTGAGTAGCATCACTATATCATATCTAAGAGCTATCGATTGGCATAAATACACTGAGTCTCTCTGGTGACCGGATGAATATTTAATAAGACACTGGATCTGAGGCCACTCTTTGTCTTTAGAAGAAACACGTGCACTCACATCTCACACATTCACACACACAAACACCCTACACAGTCAACTGTTACACTGAAGATGATGCAAATTTAGAGTAAGTTCACAGTTTTCAGTTCAGGGGCTTTTGCGACTAAACTTTTCCTCTCCTGTGTGAGTGTATGTTTATGTGAGCACTGTCTCCCTTCCTCAGCCTTCTTGTCCCTTTTTCATATCTACGGTAAATCATTAATCATAAGGGAACCAAGTCAAGTAACACATTTCCCATGGGGCGGACACTGGGAGAAGCTCGAGAGAGAAAAAAGGGCTAGAAAAGTGGGAGAGAGAGCGAAGGAGAGAGGGCGGGAGGAAAGGGGGGACTTTGAGAGAGAAAGAAAAACTGGAGTGAGAACGAGGTGGAAAAGCAAAGTGGAAAACAGAAGAACAAGAGAAGGAAGCTCCACTCGGGGAGGCCAAGCTCCCATTCTTGAACAAAGTTTTGATCGGGCAGTTGTTCGGACGCCAGGCCTGGCATGGGCCGTCCTGTCTGTCCTCTCAGCACCGGGGTCCTTTGTGCCTCTGTGGCAGGCCTGCACCCAGAGCCAGGACTCTCCGGATGAAATGTCTCCGGAGAAAAAGCTGCTCTTTTTCCACCCTGCTCGCACAACCCAGCCAAGAGGAACACACACACACACACTAACACACACACACACACACACACTAACACACACACACTAGCACAACACATAGGCACCCATTACCTTGGAAGTTGACAGCAAGGAGGAAAGAGAGCACAAACCCTTTGAGAATTATCACTCCCTTTTCTTTCTTTCTTTCTTTCCTTCCTTTATTTCTTTCTCTCTATTTCACACCTACACACACACACACTCATTCCTTTTCCAGCGTTCTCTCGAGTCTTTTGGGGATTGTGCTAGTGGACTTTGCTCCCCGATGATGAATGATTTGCCTAAAAATACTGTCTGCATGCAAGCGAGTGAGCACAGCGTCCAGGTGGAGCAACTTACCTCCACAGTGAGAAATCACACTACTTTTAGGCCACTTTTAAAATTCCTCTATCCGCAGGTTAACCACAGCGTTGATAAGGTGTGTGTAAGTGTGTGTGTGTCTGTGTGTGTGCGAGTGTAATAATTTACAGCCTTTCTGGGACGAGTGACATGTAGCTTGATTAAATCCGTGACCTTCACCACCCGCGCAAGCAATCAGCAAGCAAACACACACACGTTCACTCAAAAACACACGTTCACTCAGTCAAGCACACACACGCCGCATACTTAACACCTTCTCACACACGGGCGCTCAGCATACCAACATGCAATCAGCACCTGGTGGATTGTAGCGCATCATTGATCCAATCGATTCACAAAATACAGGCACACACACACACATGCACACACACACACACACACAAAGCTATCGGATTGTAGTTGAGACACCCTCATTTCCCTTACATGGGGTTTGTGCACTGCAATACTATTTACCACTGTGGCAGAGAAGGCTTGTGAGGATGGGAATACCAGGCAGCCTATGAATGTATAAATAAATACTCGTGTAATCTATATTCAGATTACTAAAGGGAAAGTCAGGAATTCCATTTCACTGCCTTGGATTCAAAAGGGAAATCATTCAAGTCCCCAGTCTATTTCCACATGCTGCTGCTTCTGAGCACTTGCAGGGTTTTTCCCTCCCCAGTTTTATGACTCCACATAATGACTAATATTCAGCCTGTGAAACAGCCATAGCAATACTCATATTATGCTACTGTGACTATTGGTGTGAGTGCAGCTGTGTATTGTTTTGTTCCCCTGGTTGCCCCGAAGAGCTGAGTCTTATATAACAGAACTGGCAGTTGATCTGCTGTTGCACTTTGTTATTACATTGTACGACCCTGTGGTTATACGGGTCTTCAGCCTGATGTATCTCTAATGTCACGATATATCACATCAGACTAGGTTTTCTTCTTCTTTGCCATCGGTGCTGCACGGCACTTCTTATGACCTATCAGTATCTGTTGTGTCCCTGTTGTGTCATAGCTCCTCGTGTCGTCGTGTACCTTTTTCAAGTTTCTGTTTTCCTGTGTACTCTTCTGACTCCTTTATTTTAAGGAACAACTTTTATTTAGCCTGTTTCATCTCTATCAGCTCTGAAAAAATGGAGACAATGCTCAAACAAAGTCAACTGGGCCCAAAAAAAACAACAAGTGATATGATCAAACTATTATTAAGGGTTTAAAAGATAGTTGAACCACCTGAGATGTCTGTATGCACAACTACAGGGGTTACGATGAAGTTGAAGACGGAACTTTGTGTGCAACCTGTGATGGCTGTTTTAAACGGGCAGCCTGCGTAGTAATTCCCCCCTTTGCCCTCTTTTAGTGAAGTCTGGAAAACCCTGAACATTTGTTTAAATCCTCTCAGATTATGTGATTTCCTGTGTTTCTTGTCTCCTGACATTGTTTTTGGCAATGTTGCTGTGTTCCAAACACTCAGTGATTACTTTGGCAAGTCTAATGTCATGGAAACCAACGTAAGTGATGGCCCGAACTACAAAAACAAGAACCGACTTGTAATACACTGGAATTATCCCTAAAAGCATTTGTGACCATGTGGGGATTTCTGGCACAACTTCACTTCTCCTCTTATAAGGTGTATAGAGAGGGGGGGGGGAAGTATTAAGGAAAACTTTTGCTTTCAGCTTCTGGTCTTCATCATCCTCATGCAATATATTACAAATGACATTTAGATGGTATTTTACATGTGTAACCCTTGAGAGCATTTAGCAGCAGTTTACTCTGTCTGGAACATTTAAAAACGTGTGTGTCGATGATTATGCCCTGGCACGTGCGGCTGCATTATCGCATCGTTTAACCTCTCGATTGTCTGTCTCCTTGTTCAGCATGCAGACCTGGCACCTACAAAGCATCAGCCACGGACGCCTACTGCACCAAATGCCCTCCTCACAGCTCGTCCCCGCAGGAACAAGCAGGGGAGTGTGTTTGTGAGAAAAGCTTCTACCGCGCTGAGACCGACCCACGCTCGATGGCCTGCACACGTGAGTTGGATAGAATGAGACACATGGGCAATAACTCAAACGCATGTAAATTGTGTTGGCCACAAACGCAGCAATTCAAAAAAGATGGAGACAGATTTCCGGGCCTACATGCTGCCTACACAGTTAGATATTTGCATTTAGATGTTTACATTATTGGATTACTAAGCACTAGATATACAGACATTTATATGACACACACACACACACATCCATGTCTGCCAGTTGTGTGGTTATGGCACACAGATATGTCAGATGGAAAACTGATATGGGTGATTCTCATTCTCTGTCTTCCTCTCGTGCGCACACACACACACACACACACACACACACACACACACACACACACACACACACACACACACACACACACACACACACACACACACACACAACACCAATGACTGTATATAAAGATTGACATAACATAACAAAACATCTACAATCACCGCTTGTTTGGCTGGCTGCAGTAAATGCCATATAACCTGGCTCCTCCATGTTCAAATTACATCACCGGAGCAAAATCAGCAGCGGTTGTACCAAGGATATTTCACCTGGAGGAAGTGGACACACATTGCACAACACAAACTTACACAAACAAAGAGCCAGGGGGATCAGAGCACATCCTCACGAAAAGTAGACGAAGGAGAATAGAAAAGGAGTAGGAGGAAAGAAGGAGCAAAAGGCAGAGGCAGAAAGAGATGGATCTAGGTAGACTGAGAGGGATGTGGGGGCGAAAGGACAGTGACAGGTGGGAGAGAGAGAGAGACTGAACTGAACAAATACAGAAGACCTCTCACACACACACACACATGCACACACGTACCCAAATCCATTATCAGGTTATGGTAGATTACACGCATTAATCAGTGCAGCAGGTGAGATGTGACAGGTATTATCAGCTTGAAATGATTAAGGGTTTGTTCAGATATGTATGGGCGCACATGCACACACATGCTCTCTTGACTGGTGAAGAGCACAGAGCGGGATGGAGGGGAGAAAATGAGGGGAGCGGGTGAAAGACATGGAGAATGACACTTAAGACCCAGTCGGTGAATAGAACAGTGGGGGTAAATAGTGGACTATCAGAGGGATATAATTTAAATGTCATAAAAGGGCCGATCAGTAGAAATGATGATGATGGACAGTTAGGTGTGGCCCAGGGCAGTGGGAGGGTATGGTTAAGAGAAAGACAGAATTAGCAGCCCAGTCAGCACATCCTTTCAGCTGATTTATGACCGACAGCCTCAATTATCCCCAGCGTGGCCTCGATCCCTGATGCCCACGCTCAGCCATCCCCCATCACTACCCGCTCTTCAGACGCATTTTGCCGCTGGGAGGGCTAATCAGAAAAGTCCCAGGCCCTGCCGGCAGGCCCCCTGGGGCCCACTGCTTAGCCAAGGCCTGATGAGATGTCAGGCTGAATGGGCAACTATACGGCCAAATTTCCATAGGGTTGAGATGTCTGCACCCTTACTGCACTGTGAGCAACCACAATCAGCGATTTCCTTGCCTCATACAATAAGAAGGAGGTGGTAAACACTTACCTCGATGGTGTGTGGCAGTATTGTGGATTGCTCAAGCTGACAATCTTGGTAATATGTAAAACTGATCTGCCAATGAAAAAGCACAGAGAAGGCCCATATGTAGACTTACCAGTGGTTGCACAATCTGTTAAATCTGTGAAACTACAGCACTGTGTAAATTAAAACAAAATGCACCCTCACAGGCCGCTAATTCATTTGAACAGGATCTTTGTTGTTGCCAGCGTAGAGGACCCACGGCAAGAAAAACGCAGCGTGATCCTCTTTGATTCATGTTAACACACGCACGCTACCCTATGATCTGTCCTATTTCATTTATTCTCGAGTCTTTTATTTGAAATACGCAAAATAAAATAACACATACATGCATTCATATCCACGAGGGTGAGCACCAGGCTTAGAATTTAGTGTTCACATAAAAGAGTGGAATTCAAACTCTCTGGTTTATTTGGAGGCTAAAAGCTTCTTTAGTTCTATTTTAAACACTCTAGACTTTTTAGATGTATGTATCGATGTTAACAGACTTCATCTGAATGTCTAATATATGTAAAATAAAAGAACATTTGTGAACTTGCCTGAGAAGGATTACTGACGCACTTTTTGGTCTCCAACTCCACGCTACACTAATCATTCCACCGGAGGTTGAGAGCAATATTAACAACTCTAAATCATAAAATGTACCTGACTCATGAGAAAAACGACTCAGAGCACTTTCAATAGATCATTGTCCACTCGCTATTTATTGTCTGCAGTGCAGCGCCCAAAGAGTATCAGTTACATTCACATGGTGAAAAAGAAAACCTGCAGTCTGGACTCTGCTGTTTAATATCACATGAAGTCTCTCTCTCTTCATGGTTTGGTTGTGTAATATATCGTCATAGTGTCACGTTTGCAATCAGCCAGACTCTTCTAATCACTGTCTGTTCCATTATTGGAGTGCTAAGTGTCCACCCTCTGGCTGGAGTCTGTTCATTCATTTCTAATTCAATCAATGTGAATTCTGTTTTAAAGAGAAACTGCTATTAAATTGCTAATGAACATGAAGACAATGCACGTTTAGAGAATGTACATTTGGGGAAAGAAATGTTTCTCCATCATAATTATTTAATGAGCTGGCACTGGTAAGGAGTTGTGTAGTAGCTACGGTTGTTCCAGATGCTTGCTGGGACAAATTTTGTTTTAGTGGGCACAGCTCGCTATATGTTCCTATATCTTTTCAAATAAGCAACTATTGTATTTTGCAGCATCAAAGGTACCATCTGGAGTTTTTTACTAGTAGTAGTGCTGTTGAGCAATTTAAGGGTGGAAAAAAAATTGTATTAAGTCTTTTGTGGCTCCAGGGAAAGCTGCATGGAATCTGACAAATGGCCTGAAGCTGTATGGCTTGAGTCAGCATAGATTGGCCTGAAACTGACCTCTTACCAGACCTCTGTGGCCTGCTCTTCATCTCTGCCTGAGGCGAGTGGCTCAAGGCTACAAAACACACCTCACTCTGAGCTAACTGTCAGCACTCAAGCTGCAGCATGTCAAATAAAAAAAAAGAAGAAATCACAGCTTTTATCCTTTTTTAATATTTTTCTTTCTAACTTGAGTGTGAACGTGTTATAGGGCTGAACTGCCGAATTGGTGGACTAGACCTTTTAAATATGTTTATTACTAATATGTATTACAGCTTATTTAGATAAATAGTTAATTTTATGTAAAAATAACAAAATTACAAATTAAGAGAAATAACCCTTTGCCCTGTTTCTTACCTCAGGTCCTCCGTCTGCTCCAGAGAACCCAATCTCCACGGTGAACGAGACCTGCGTGACCCTGGAGTGGTCGCCGCCCAGAGAGACAGGAGGCCGAGGGGACATCACCTACAGCCTGCACTGCAGGAAGTGCTCTGGCGATGGCAAAAAATGTGCTCCCTGTGGCAGCAGCGTCCATTTTGTCCCCAGGCAGTTTGGTCTCTCCTCAGCCATGGTGCTGGTCACTGACCTGCAGCCGGACTCCAACTACAGCTTCACTGTTGAGAGCCAGAATGGAGTGTCAGATTTAAGTCCAACGCCAAGAGGAACAGTCGTCATCAATGTCACCACTTCCCAAACAGGTGAGAACATACACACATATACTGGGGTAATGGCTCTTCCAAAAAATACTATTTTCCTTCAGGGTTTCAGTGATATCTGGCTTCAAAGGCTGATATGAAAATAAAATCCTCTGGGGAAAAACATACTCGTCAGCTTGACCTGGGAATTTTGGGGGGAAAGGGAATGGTGTGTTTTACAAAAATTGCCTCCTGATTGCAGTGGCCTGACCGATCAGGCTTTTAGATGGCAACTGTAAAATTACTGCTGTGCTGCATCACTCTGATAGCACACAATGACACCTCTGCACCTCTGGCTGCACATATATAATCATATGTGCATCCCTCACAGTATGGAAGTGTGGGAAATTGGTGCAAGAGAAGTGCATATGACAGGGTGGAGGTAGCTAATAGGCCTCTCACTACGAATGTGTGTGTGCAATCACGAGAAGGGGGGAGGTGAAAGAGGAGTAGGAGGTTGTTAACCTCATTAAGATCCCCACATGTCCCAAGTGCTGCTCTCCACCACAGCACAACACACACATACAGATACACAACACATGACAGACACACAATTTCATCCCATCCGAGCATGTGTTCCGATGTGGGAGGCTTGGGTAGGAAGTCACAAGGCTTTGGATTTGCGCATTACTAACACGAGCAGATCACACACAAGGCACACGCATGTCACACATACACACATCATAGAAATATTGTAATCACACATGTATAAAACACCTCGTGAGCGCCCTCATTAGCGAGATGACGCATTTCAAATATAAGCCGTTTGTCTCATTATAGCACAGAGGGTATCCATCTCTCCCCTCGCCCTCACAGCCTGTGCTCTCTCGCTCTCTTTCTCTCCCCTCTATTCATGCTTTTTCTTTCACATCTCGTTGAACTTTCCGTTCTCTCTTTGTCGCTCCTGTTTTCAACCTCTTTTACCTTTTGTTTCCCTTCAGTGAGCGTAGTGCTGAAGGAGAGGCGGAGCAAGGACAGCGTGACTTTGGCCTGGCAGGGGCCAGAGAGGCCCAATGGAGCAATAGTGGAGTATGAGGTCATCTATTACGAGAAGGTGAGAAAGACCCACGCACAGTCACACCCACACACGTTTAAAGAGGCACTCCAATAATTTCAAGCATGATACGATCAAAGTGAACAGAGAGCCTGCATTACAGACCCGAGGTGAGGATGGGTGTTTAACAGGCACGAAGCTGTTAGCCTTCGGAAAGATGTTATCAGTTTGGGTTATGGGAATTGTAGGATCCATCATTTCTGCAGCTTGAACTACACATTAAATAAAGGTAATTTGAAGGTTATTTAAAATGCTTTCCTTCCTCTCATCTAGATGTCATATTGGATATTGGTTTAGTCTAAGGGTGTGTCCGTCTCTCTCTCGCTCTTTCTCTCTCTTTTCTCCAATCTCTTTATCTCCTTCACCTTCTCCCTCACATGTCCCCTACTGCTCACACCAAGCCAATTAACCACACATCTGTCGAACCAGCCTCGTAAAACACGGCCAGGGTGATGAAATTAAGCGTGTGTGTGCGTGTGTTAGCAGGCATTAGCCGTAAAATAGTGTTAATCCGTGTTGTAGAGTGTCTTCCATTAGGTAGAGTATCAGCCTCTCTGCAGGGGATCAGCTTACCGACAGCCACATTTGTTCTTTATTCAATCCTCCTACCTAAACACACATATTTTCTAAATGCATGCGCACGCACCTACAAGGTAATCGAGGAAAGGGGGCATAGTGGGACCTGAGTAACTGCATATTAGCCCCCAAGAGGATAGGATTTGGGACTTGGCAGATGCTCATGTGTAAATGAGACCAAATGATCCAGTGATGAACAAATGAAAACTTGTGAGGTGTATTTGGCCCCGGGAGACATTTAGATTCAACAGTTTGAAGTTTCTATTATTTCCAGACAGCACGGTCTCTGGATACCACAGTCCATTCCTCTTTTTATAACCCTTCAGAGTATATCTATAATCTCACCCCCTTTTCACCCAGGATCATTTTATATCTCAGACACTAAATATTATCTATTAAACTAAGTATTTAATTATCTCCTCCTTTCGCTCTTTTCTCTGCTTCAGAATCAGCGGGAACAGAACTATACGGTTTTGAAGACTCGCTCCAACATGATGACAGTGGACGGGCTGAAGCCAGGCACCACCTACGTGTTCAGGGTCAGGGCTCGAACCGACGGAGGCTACGGGAGCTACGGTGGAGAGATCGAATTGGAAACCAGCCACGAAGGTAAGGGGATGAATCACATATTTCTCTTTTGTTTAATATATAAATGTATTGTTTTGGCGAAGAGTATAACCATGTTACATCAACTGCAGTCAGAGCCTGATTCATCGTCCTGCAATTTAAATCAATCCTCTGCTTGGTTGTGAAATAGCAATAGTATCTGAATGCTGAAAAGCATCCCTGAATACAGATCGGGTAAAAGGAGACAACCCAATTTCATAACAAAGGAAAAACCATCTGTCTGCACCCGTCACAAATCATGGTCACAGACATCTGATATATTCTGCTGCCATTTGGTGGATTGGTTTTAACTTGACTGGTTTGCCTGGGCGACTTACATTTTAAGACTATTGTCTATGCCATCAACTACACTTTAACACCATGATCTGTGTAGAGCAACATTTGTCTTATTGATGAAGGACACTGGACACTTACATAAAGGACTTTGAGTTTGGTTACCCGACACAAGCCAGGTTGTCAGGGTCAGGTTTGGACACACCTTCTTGGGTTTTGTTAAACTGCACATGCCTGAAAACCTTGTGCTTGGCCTGGGTTCGGACACAATAAGCAAAATGTCAGTTTTTGGATAGTTTTGTATTTGGCTCAATCCATGCTGAGTTCCCTGTCACTTCTCCTTTAACTCCTTTGTTTTCTGTCATCCACTTTCATTATCGCTTCATTATCTGCTCCGGGATTTTCTGCTTTACAGGCCTCATAATGTGCTCTTCAATGGAAGCATTGATTCCCGCACAGGCAGGCGGAGGGGGATAAATCAGTTAATGTATAGCACTGCACTATAGATTGTCTGTGTAGCATACAACAGGCACACATTAACCTACTAATCATTCAATAGTCAATAAAAATTGGGCTGCGTTTCTATTCCCATTTGGCAACAAGAAGGAGGAATTTGACTATGAAGCTGATTGGGACTGTCCCCACAACCCTCTGCTTGGAGATCACGATCCAGGTCGAGTATCATTGTATACAGAGCTGCTGCTGAACCTTCACAGAACAGGGTCACAGTCAAGTTCAGTGCTGTAAAATACAGGAACTGACAGATTCAGCCGACTCCCTGGCAATCATCTCAAGGTTATCTAATCAGATCGATTCCATTGATTGTTATGGAAGGCTTGTGTATGTGTGCACCAGTAAATGTAATAGGAGATCAATGCTTCTCTGTGGCTGCCTTGAGGCATTCATTTACCTCCAACACACACGTATTCATATATACAGAGCACTCACACAGACACACACGTACCCACTCATGCTTAGCTAAGCCAGATAAATGGGGTATTTGTTTTGAGTAATGGCTCGATAGGTGTGGCGTAAAAATCGATGTGTCTTTGCAGAAAGTTCTCGGCGGTAGCCTTGTTACATGCAGTGTTAACATATCCATTTGGACAGCGCGGCCGAACGGGAATGGTTTTCACGTCCACTCTCATACCCTCATAGGCAATGCGGCGAGGGAGGGCGCTTTTCATCAAGGACCTTACTTACTATTCCACCCACCCACCTCCCTTGCTCTCTTTTACCCATTTGCCCGCTCTCTCTTCCCCCCCCCCTCCTTCAACCTCCGTCTTTTATCTCCTTTTCTATTGCTATCATATTTTATTTCATTCTCTTTGCCACCGCCACACTCGCCGTCTCCCTTGGTGTCTTTTTTAACTCTCAGCCTCTCGTAGTCTTTTCATCCCTCACTTCTCTAGTGAACAAAAAACATCCCCAGCTTCTTTTCATGCTCCTTTATGCTGGTTATAGTAAAACACTGTATGCTCTTTGTCCCTGTCTAGATGTGTTGGCTATCGGGGACCCCAACCAGTCCACCATCCTGGCCGTGTCCATCGCTGGAGGAATCATCCTCCTCATCTTCCTGGTGACTTGCTTCATTGTCAGCGGCAGGTAGGGTCAACACTGAAGAGCCACTGAAGCCCTCTACACATGATTGAGCTGCACCACAGGATCAGGCAGAGAGCACAGGGTGTAGTGCAGGTTTATCTCACCAACATGTCGCAGGCAGCTGTTAAGTCCTGAGAAATTTGAATTTAACAGAGGCTACTTCAAATGATGTATTTGAAGAAGGTAAAAGTAGAAGGTAAAAAGTTTCCTGTCACCACTTGTGATCAGATCCCTCTTCCTGTGCTTCATGCAAATATACATGTCTGTCAGGTTGTTTTTTACCCAGTTTGAGTTTACAGATGTGAAAATAACAAGGAAGCAGAATACTCACGGCTTATATACACACTGTGAGCTTTTTTGTCGATTACAGCCAATGCTACTGACAGCTGTAATCAGCATAGGGTCACCAAGAAAAACGGTACTTTCTTATTAGTGCTGATTGGTTTGCATCCACACTCTCCCGTCAGGAAAACAATAGTTCATGAAGGTGCAAAGCTAATCTGCCACTTATGTAAAAAGGTTTTGTGGGTAATGTTCATTTAGACACAGTGGTTAACACACACACACACACACACACACATCCATACACGGGCTGGAGATCCCCCACTTGGTCTAGTCTTCCGCCTCCTGCTGAGGGATGTGGGTGTACCAAAGCAGGGCCTCCAACTTTGACATTTATCCTGCTGCCGAAGCCCAAGTAAAGGCTACGTTTTTCCGTATAAGAGCAGAGCCTCTCTGATCACTCTCTTTGAAGGTCAGGCTGCTGTTAATGCTCTGTTTCAAAGAAGGCCAAAAAGGAGAGGAAGATGAGAGGGAGAAAGGAAAAAATAAAAGAATGCCGATCGGCAAAAGGTGAGGAGATGAAAGAATTGGAGTGAAAAAGCTTTTTGGATCAGTAAAAGAGGAGCAATAGGAGAGGAGAGGAGAGGAGAGGAGAGGAGAGGAGAGGAGAGGAGAGGAGAGGAGAGGAGAGGAGAGGAGAGGAAAGGAGAGAAAGGGATGACAGGCATCTGTGATTTACCGTGACCATAACTAAATGTTTATCCTCGATGAGCTCCGACTAGATTACCGACATGTTAGGGACGGCACACAAGCAAACACACACAAACACACGCACACGCACACGCACACACACACACACACACACACACACACACACACACACACACATACATCACCATGCACACACTAATGCACACATGCTAAAAACGTTAGTATTGATTCAGGTGATTGCTTATCAGGCTGAGTGCTCTATTCACTATTGACTAAGAGGGATGTAATTAGTGGAGACTGTCCTGTGTGGTGTGTGCACAAACACAAACACACACACACACACACACACATACACAAACACACACACGGCAGGTTAACAGGAGCACATCAACATCTTTTTAATCAGAGGGGAATTGTGAGACTAAAAGAAAACGGTACACTGTGTTATGCACTCACATGATGACAAACACACACTCACACTCGACTTATCAGGCTTCACAGGCTGAAGGGGTGTTAACTAGGTATTACAGAGGGGTCGATGCACCGCCATCAATTTCAGGTCCTCCTCTTCCTCTCTGTGTCTGTTTCTGTCTTTTTTTAATTTAGAGGTGGGAACGCTTGGGAGGAAATAGTGTTGATTACTGCTTTCTATTAAACAACAAGCGCACATCAATCAAACTGTGTGCGTGAGTGTAGCGGCGGAGTGGGTACAGTGTTTGTAACTGAGGGATGAAGCGAGGATCAAAGTCGCATCACTAGAGACACAGGAGAGATGGACAAAAGTGAGAGGGAGAGAACTCCGGGGGGGTAAAACATAGGAACAGGAGTGAAATAAAGGAGAGACACAAGTGGAGGATGAAATAAGAACGTATTAAAAAGGCACTGGGAATGACAGACTCCAGTGAGGAGAGCCGAGGAAGTGCATCTGAAGCTACATTTTGAGATGGTGTGAAAGATAGAGAGAGAGAAGAGGACAGCTTGAGAGGGATGGAGAGAGAACAGGGCAGATTGATGGAGGGAGAAGCAGAGCCAGCGGGGGGAAAGAGAGCAGGGCAAGGAGTGAAAGATGAAAAGGTAGATTAGAAGTGCGTTTGAAAGAGTTGGAGTGTAAGTGTGGCGGGGCAGAAGGGTAGGAGAGATGATGGGTGGGTGATTGCACTGTTGGGTGCAATAGGAGTTTCATGCTTCAGGTCTGAAAATAATGATTGGTCGGCCTCTTCTTGTGTTGTCCATACCTCATGCTTTTTCATCTCTTCCATCTTATCTGTCAATCAGTCCATTTCTCTCTCTCTCTCTCTCTCTCTCTCTCTCTCTCTCTCTCTCTCTCTCTCTCTCTCTCTCTCTCTCTCGCTCTCTCTCTCTCTCTCTCTCTCTCTCTGTGCTTCTGCTTTTCTCTTCATTTTGTGCGTCTTTTGGTGCAGCAGCTTTCATTTCCTGTTCCGTTCCCCAAATTTACATCCGGATGAAAAAAAAACAAACCCTAATGTATCGAGAATCGGATGTATGTGCTGAGACCAGTTCAATGTGGACAATGATTAAATTGGGATTGAAATTGACACCGGGAGGCAGCCAGGGTTGAAATGATTTCCCGCCAGACATTTCGTAAGGGCCCTTTTCCCCCCCGAATGCCAGCTGTTTAAATCATTCCCCCAATGTTCACTAGACTGGATAGAAGTGCTGGAGCCTTTTACACCTGGTAGAGCATATTTCGAACAGGCTGATTGAAGGTTTTTTTTTAATCACTGAACTATACTATAACAATGTACAGTGCGCCCACACAGTCTCTCTGTCTTCCTCTCTCTAATATACCCACACATCACACGCTCCCCGCACTTCCTGCCGCCTTCGCTGGCAGCGTGCTGAACAGCCATGCCTCATAAACGGGCTGATTTGCAGGCCATTCTGTTCTGTCCTGTTCTCGTTTAATAAAGTGCTGTTATGCTATTGTTACCGCAGGAGGGAAAACATGGGGGGGAAAAAAAAGCTGAAAGCTCCTCAGACACGGCACGGCGCTGACAAATCACATCAGTTATTGCTGTGTTTGTGCGATTATTGCTCCGCTGCGCGTATATGCCTGCGTGCGTGTCTGTGTGTGAAGTCGGTGCTTTCCGTCCTCCTGAGGGTGCTTTGGCAGGCTGGCGAGCGATGGGAAGCTATAGCTGTCGACTGGCACAGCCACGGATTCAGCAGATGGCCTTTCACTCAAAAAGCACTTTCTCCTTTGGTCCTCACTTTTTCTCGCTCCTTGTTAAACGTGGTACAGCTTCTGGCTGCCAGCATACATGTATGTAGGCAGGTGTGTGTGTGTGTGTGTCTAATGATTCTCCCACCTGATGCCCATGATCCCCACTCTGAATCGCTGCAGGCTTTGGTTGAATACCCAGATTCCTGTGTGTTTTTCTTGATTTTAACGTGGGAGTTTTGGTGAGCAATCAACATGAAGTTGTTCCATCTATGTTTTTTATTTCTACCATCATCTGCTGTGTGTGTCTTAAAAAGCTGACGTTCACATCACCAACCCTGAACTTTTCGAGACATTCCTCGAAGGAGCTTTAAATGTGAAGGCAAGCGTCTGATTCACTTGGACCAGACACTGGGCAGACTTTACCCTGCCAGCCCGATAGCATAAAGTTTGTGTAATGTCCAATTGAGCCCATGTGTGAATAGAGCAGGTTATTGTCTGAATTCGCAGCGAGCGAGGGGGCGAGTGTTGATGACTTTTTTCTCTCCTGCCTCATGCACGACACTCTGCGCTGAAACCAAACAGATTATTTCCAGTATGTGGGAACGTGTCTCACATGGACAATCTCTGGTTTTGCTCTTCATGTGTTACAAAGTTCATATGTGAGAACAGCTATAGTCTGCCTTCATGGATTACATCTGCCGCCAGAGCTAGAGATATTCAGCAGGGATCATCGGCTGCAATCTGTTACAGAAGATGCCTCAAAATTTCCAAATTAGGAGTAATTCATTAGATACTCAGTGTAAAATCAGATGAATAATTGACTAAATCTGGCTTTAAATCTTCATTGATTACTCTCCTGCAGGTTTAGTTTTTTTTTACAGAGATGGAAAAAGGAGAAAAGACAAAAATTTGAGATCCCTCCATTTGAGAAAAACAACAATTTCTGAGCGAGTGAAAGGTCTTATGAGAAAGGCACAAAGGAAAGTGAGATGTCATTACGGGGACTGATACTAGCCGAAAGACTCCTTGCTCTCACTAATAGAGAGCGGCAACAGCTCTACCTTCCTAACACAATAGCACGTCCTGTTGATGTGCATGTTTGTGCGCGTAAGCTCTTTCACCTCCGCAGCATCTGCTGTGCAGCCCAGGGTTATTCTTAAAAACTTAATGACAGAAAAGGGGGAGAGGAAGCCTGATTGAAAATAAATTAAAAGGGACGGGAAAGCACGCGCTGATGAAAACATGCTGTTGAGAGATCAGAAAGCAGAGTGAGGAGGTAGTGAGAGAAAGAGACCGAGGGACACTAATTGAGTGTGAAACAGCTCGAAATGTTCCGAGCGTGCCTGGTTGTTTGGATTTCAAAGAAGACGAGAGAAAACAAAATGAAAAAAACAGCAAAGAATAAAAGTAAGAGGAATTAGAGAGGGTTTTCTTTTTAGTTTGGATGTGAGAAAGAATTAAAAAAAACTTTAAATGCTTTGTTTTGAACCACAAAAGAACAAAAACAGGATATATGACAAAAAAAGGATCAGGAACAAAAGCACAATAATAAAGTTGTTAGTGGGGGCAGTAATCAGCTAATGCGATCTCATCCCTGTGGGTGGTGTTGGTCGGTTTGCTTGATAATGGCGCTAATAATGATTTGGCAGCCAAAAGGATTTTGTGCATACCAACCGGATACAGAGCAGGCCAGTGAGCGGAGGTGTGTGTGGGCATATATTCAATGATGATGATGGTGATTATGTGCATAATGTCATTAGACAGATTTCTATGTAACGCTTGGATGCCGGAGCTTTCAATTACTGCTGCTATGCTTTCTAACATGTCGCCAAATACAGCTTCGTCTGCAGAACGTCTAGAAGGTGGCTCACAAACAGTGCAGCCATCGCAGCCAGTTGAAGCAGGTGCAAAAACTATTTCACAGAGGCTTCAGGAAAATGAGCAGACGTTGCAGTGGAAATGATCAAATGTTCCACAAATATAAGACAAGGCTGGAGTTTTCCACTTTATAGAGCATTTAAATCCATTTAAAGAACACACACACACACACCAACACACATCCACACATCCACACATCCATACAGCCACACCCACACCCACACCCACACACACACACACACACACACACACTCACACATATGAACATATGTGGAAATGTAATAGGATCATGACCTAATCAAGTTGCGTCAGTGTAGGAACATCATTAGGGGAATTAGTTTCCCGCCGATCTACACACGGATGTGTATATGCAAATATAAATAAACACTTCTCTTAATGATGCAGATGACGTGGACCTCTGCTCCCCCCCATCAAACCCAATTCATCCCCTCTCATTTGACCTTCTCACCAGGTTGTTAAAAATTCTGCTACATTACATCAATTACCGCACCCCAGCTCCAGAACACGCCCCACCACCACCAACACCACCCTTCTTCTTTCCTTTCCTCTGCTCTCCTTACCTTTCCTCTCCTCTCCTTTCCTTTCATTACCACTCTCTTTAATGAGCGGCAGCCAAATGAAATGCTTCCAAACAGGGTGTTAATGAAACATAGACAGATTTATTAGTCATAACTCTTCGGCTAATCATTTCCCCTTCCTAATAATTAGCTCGGGCTGAGTAAATCTTTTTACACTGTGGTCAGAAAGTGCTGAGCCAGAGCCAGACACGGCCGAGATGAAGAGAGGGAAAGAGAGCGAGACAGATGGAGAAATCTTACTCACTTGTTTTTCCCGAGCACTCCGTTACATCACACGCACAGTTTGTTTGTTTTTTCATGCCGTTTTGACTCTTAATTAATTATCCACAATCAGCTTTCATAAACCTCATTGTTTATTAGCAACGGAGCAGCGACTGCATTTCGTTTTTTTTCCACGTTGGAGACCGAGGCTTCATTTTGCGTTGAAATAATGAGTGAAATTAATCTATTGATTTCATTCCCAGTAATTATTTTTTATTTAATAGCTTGATATTAAATGGAATCAGCCATTATCATGAGTAATGATTACAGCAAGATACCCACAGCAGGGTGCGTGAGGTGGGGAGGACCGGGGGTGGAGGGGATAGATGTGTCATTTTATTGTGTCATGCCGAAGGGGGTGACTAATGATTTACTGATTTCATTTTTCGAGTCATTCTGATTAGCAATGGGGAATATAATGCAGGGGAGACGGGAAATGAAAGAGAAGAGGAAAGAAAGGAGTGAAGAGGAAAGGAAATGAGAGGAAAGGAAAGAAGAGAAAACAGCGTACCATTCCTTCTGACTCTGTCTTGTATCTGAGTGTATCAATTTCCACTTTCGTCTTCCAGCCGGCAGCCGGCCTCTAATCCTATAAAAGGCAGCCGCTCATATAAAGCAAACTGGGCGATACCAGCAGCTCAGAACGGCCCACACTTTATTAGCTCCCTCCATGTCTCAGGTCAGCATTAGTCCAAGGTTATTCACTTACATGGAGATAAACCATGTCTCTGGCTTCAGCTGCTTTCTGAGATGCACTGAACATTTTCTAGGGAATTTGTACTTCAGAACGCAAATGTCTCAGTCAGTTTCTCAGGACATTTTCAAGAACTTTTCCTACCAGCCCTCTGGTAAAATGTCTGGAAATCTGAGTGAGCCCAAGTGAGAATACAGCAGAAAGATGTGAGAATAAAATACACAGTGAGCAAGCTGGAGCGTTGTTGCAAAACTACAAAAATAACTACAAAATAAAGAATACAAATACCACAGGATGAAAAGATATCAACTTGGAAAAGACAACAAGATTCAAGGGCTTTTGATGACAAGGGCAGATGCCTGTTATTGATGTGCTGTAAAAAAAACAACAACATGCGATGTCTGTAAGAAAATTCGTTGTCATGTCCTGCCTCCTCTATGCTCTACCAATCCCCCCCCCTCTCCTGAAAGGCTACATCCTGTTGGAGTGAACACGTCTGACCTGGACGACCTCCTGCTTCCTACTTCATATGTCAAAGTCAAACTCTGGAAATGATCCAGACTTTTTTTTTGAAAATGGCTGTGTGTCTGTGCCACTTTGTCACCTCAACACATTAACATCAACACAACTTTGTTTGACTCTTACCCGATTCAAAGTCTGGGCTCTGTCCCATTTAGTTTCAAGGTTATCCCACCACTCACATCTACCCTACAGCTCTCTACTCTCCCACCTCTCTCTTCTTTCAGTGCATGATCAAGCTTTTTATTCTGACCTGCCAAAGCTTCCCTTTGTTTGATCTCCTCTGTAGTCACTGTCGTCTCCCTGCTTTCCTTTTCTCTACGCTTTCACCTTGTCTCTTCCTCTCCGGCTCAGATATAGGGACTCCAGCGGCTCACCTGACATTTCTGATGAGATAACCCTTTTTGTAAGCTCCGGGCTGTTAACAGCTTTTACAACCCTGTGTCTGACAGAGGTCGTTCTCTTAATTACACAGCAGGCTGTCGAGCTGCAGACACCCCGGCAAACTAAAATAACAGAGGGAACGCTGGTTTTAATTATCAGAGGAAGTACAAATCAGCTCAACACAGTGCAGTCAATGTTGTCTCCCTCGCTGTAGCCCAGAGTCAGGCTGAAGGGGGAATGGAAGCAGCAATCTTGCCTGAGGCTAATAAGCCAATAAATGAAGACTTGGCATAACACTGACAATATCAGGAAAAGTGGAAGGCCTGCTTAGTCACACATTTTGCAAAACTTGAAGAAGATTACACAATCAGGATGGATCACAGTGTGTTGTCATACTGGACGCAGACCACCTGCATAACCACCGGGCTAAAGAGTTTATTTGTTATGTGCTCATACAGTGTTTGCAGTGAAATGCAGGGTGGCAAATCAAAAAGGGCAGAGTAACAAGATGATGCAGAAAACGATAAAGGATAGAAATTAAGAAGATATATTTGAAAAATATATGTAAAGTAGGTTTATAATGAAACAGTGCATATTGAATAGGATTGCAGGCATGTCATTTCTACCTCCGCCAAAAAGGTAATAACCTTGATCAAGGACTTTTGTTTGATAGTTAGTTTGGAAAAAAACACTGAACTGATTTACATGAAAGGTTGTGGAGGGGTTGGGCACGACCCATGAAAGAACCCATTCAGTTTAGGAGTGGATGAATTCTTTTCACTTTCTTTAAAGTGGTGAGATAGGAGATTAGCTTTGGGGGAGGTATCTGCTGTCTGACTACTCTTCTAGTGTTTTCTTTGCTGTTTGTCTGAATGTTAGCACGATTATACCAAAATAATCGTGTAATTGTGTCTTCCTAAAATGTAGTCAGTAAAGCGGTTGTAGATGTGATTACATTCATTCTGGACTGAATATTTTGGCAGCTGTGACTGTAATGTTTGTGGTCGGAGCTATCAGCTGACAGGAAGACAGACTGTAGTTCAGTATCGAGTGGACTGAATATTCCAAATTGTGTGTTTGGCTGAATTTGAGCGTATTGATCTGTCGTGGGTTAGCTTTGTGATGGACGCCAACCTGTTGAAGGTGTTTCCTTGGTTTCTGGGAACGCAAACTGGGGAAGAATCTACCTGTGGATACCTTGAGCAGAGATGAAGTAAAAAAACAAACAATGAATGAATATTCCATGATTAATCGATGGAGTAAATGAAAGTGTAAATGTCACTCTTCCTCACCGACTGCCTCTCATCCTCTCAGATTTACAGTTGCGTTGAGGTTCAAGACTGTGTAGCTACATAAGTTTTCTCTCCTGCAGCAACACTGTTGACTGACTCTTCTCTTTGTCTATCGAGTCTTCCTTTTCTTACTCTCCTTCAGTTTGAGCTATGTGCTGATCCAGTATTCAACATTTCCATCCCTACTTCTTTTACACAGATTTGTTACGTAGTTCCTTCTTATTCCATCACTGCTTTATCTTTAGCTTCTGTTGTCGCAGCACAAACACCCTCTCACCCCTTTTCTGTCGCCCATTCTATACATTAACCTTCGAGTTTCCATCCCTATACTCCCCTTCTCTCCCCACACTCCCCCTCCATCTGATTGCTTGTTATTTGGTATGCAGGCTTGGACCCCCATTGTGTGTTCTTGCCTGTCAGCACTCTCTTTTTCCATCTCCCTCTCCCGCTCTCCGTTTCTTTACTTCTCTCTCCAGTGCCTGATGTCCATTCCCGCTTTAAAAAAAAAGAAGAGCAAAGACAAAGAGTGGAAGACAGGGCCTGCTGGGGGATGGATAAATGGATGGAAACAGCAGGAAGACAAAAAAGAAAAGAGGATATGTGGGTTATTTGATAAGGGAATGTTTTCTCTAAAAAGAAGAATTAAGAAAAGAATAAACCACCCCCGAGCTAAAGGGCAGCGGGGGAGAGGAAGAGAGGGGGAAACTGGGGGAGGGGCCAAGGCGATAATAATATATGGATGGAGTTCTGTGAAGGTGGAAGCTTGCTAGCAGAATGACAAATGGGTCTCGAGTGACAGAGCATTATATTAAAAAGTAAATTGATATGCAAATGTGGAGTGTGTGGCTTTGGAGGACAGGGATAGCCTGTTGTCCTCAGTGAGGTGGAACAGAGAGAGAAGTGTGAGGCCGGGTGTGATACTGATACCGCACTCCATTAACGTGTGTGTTTTTGCATGATTGGCGCATGTGTGTGTGTGCTTTAAATCTGCATGAGCGTGAATCTGTGTGGGTGGGATGTGTATATTCACTGTATGAACCAGCAGCAGTGCATAGTGCAGATGGATGGCTGGTAAATGGAACAATGGTTTCCCCCTGCAGGGACGGGGAGTGCTACCTCCACACTGAAGTCGAGCAGGATAAAGAAGCAGCGAGTGGCGAATGTCTCTTTACAAAACCTGTTCCGGCTCGAGGACCTATGATTGTCCATAACGTAAAGTAAATACCTGTGGAATACAAATCCATAGCAGAGAGCTAGACATTCACCAAGATTGTTTTACAGAACCATCTTATCTGCAGCTGCCCTAAAACCTGAAAGGGAAAAGCTTTACAGAACATGCCATGGCTGCAACCTTGTCACCAGCGAAATACGTTTACCTATTTTCCATGACAAACAAAGGACACAACCAGGAGTACTCACTCTGCGACTCATTTGATGTTATAGGTTAAACCTACTTTGGCATTTTTAATTAAAGTAAAAAACTGTAGATCCAAATCATGTTGCTCTTCCAATGATTGACTTTGCAATACTTAACCACAACTGTTAACTAGACAATCTCACCATAACCTTCAGCCTTCAATCATATCAAACAATCGTCCTCGTCAGATGGAGTTTTAGAACTTGTCATAGAATTCTTTCATTTTCCTGACCTCTCCCAACTCTCGCCCATTCTGAATTATATATTCATTTTTGTTTCATGAACCTGCAGCTGCCGTCACCACAATCTTTTCATTAACCCTTGAAACCCTTTAACTTTGCCTCAACATACACAAAAAAACATAATTCACATTTGAGATGCCACGAGTAAAGAGGATTTTGCATGGCATTGACCAGTTTGCTCATTATTTCTATGATAATGAATTTAGTCAATGTAACTTTTCCTAAGCAGTATTTTCTGTTTCAAATATATTGGACATTAATGTAATTTCCATTTACATCATGGGAAAACTGAAGATTGTATTGTGTGATGGGACAAATATGGGATTGACCCTCCTGCAGTCATGTATTACAGGTCTATTCAAGGATTGCAAAGTTTTTGAAAAATACATTTCATACACACACACACACACACACAACACAACACACACAAATACACACTGCCGACGCAGCTGGCGAGGGGAAACAAAAGCCACAGCCATGTCAGGTTTTGTACCATGCTCAGACTGCAGCGCTAATGATTCATGACACTTCTAACTGGAGAGGAGAAATGAGTTGCTCTGTAATTACTATGGAAATGTGTTCATCTCCCATCAGACACACACACACACACACACACACACACACACACACACACACACACACACACACACACACACACACACACACACACACACACACATCCAGCAGTGATGGGGAAGTGTTTTAAACATCGGTCTTGATGTTTCGCAGAGGTGCAAAAGTGTGCGCATGTGTGTATGTGTGTGTGTGTGTCCATCCCCACAGGATTATCACACATGGAGCAGAGGTGTGACCCATGTCCCCATTCCCCATATGCTCTAAACACATGCCCCAAAGCATTGTGTGTCAAGGGGGTTATGATGGTCCCTTGGTGTTTGACTGGCTCCAGCCCAGCTGATAACCAGGTGGGGCCCAGCTCCCCTTTCATTAGAATATTATGCCCCCTCCTCTTTATCCCCAAACACCAGCAATGAGTCTGCCCCATGTGTGTATTCCCCAAACAGCCTATTGATGTCTGGGTTATACCATGCATTCAGCTGTGTAAAATCAACAGAAGGATTAAACACCAAACTACTGAGATTTACTGAGCCTGCTGAGGCCCCCACCCTCTCTTCCTTTCTTCTGCGTTTCTCTTAGTCTTGGCCATAAGATGTTTCTCTGTTTGTGGCCTCACTATTCTTCTCTCCTATTATTTTTGGTCTATATTTCATGTCTCCTCGCCCTTTTCTTTATCTTTCTTTCAGTCTTCTGTTCTATCCTTTCCTGCTCTGTGGTGCTTCCCCAAATCAGATTCCCAGTTACTCCTGGCTCTTAGCCCGAATCAATTTGTCTTCATAATGGACAGACATACTGACTGGTTAGTGCTTTACCTGTGCCGCAGTCAAGGAGGAGAGGAGAGGAGGCCATAGTATTAATGTCATGTTTAGTACCTTATAATATAAAACCGCTGTTACATTTTATGTTTTTTGGCCTAAAATTTTTCATCCAAATTTAAGAGCGCTGTAAATCTCAGAGACAGAGTCAGCCGCGGGTGATCAGAGCTGTTAAACACTGTTTAAGACTGGAGCACAACAAAGTGTAGAGAAAATACACTGACACAAACATATGGCACCACAGCATCCAGCAGGACACACACTCATACACAGAACACACACATACACACACACTGGCAGCAAACCCCCTGTGAGGTCTGTAAAACAGAATAAGTCTAACACTTCCTCGCGGCTGGACGCCAGGATTGAATTGATCAATTTGTCAATATTCTGCTGTGGCTGTTGAACTGACCCACGCTGCAGGGTGTGTGCACAGGGGGGTTGGGAGAGGGCATAAAAGGCTGTGTTTGTGACCCATGATAATGTTAGAGCCATTGGTTAAAGGCCAGAGGGGAGATAAAAAAAAAGAGACGGGTGTTTTAATGCAGGGGTCTGCCTCTATGGGGACATCTGTGACGCACACACTTACACACTCACAAACACACACACACACACACACATACACCACACACACATTTATTCACTCAATACCTCACTCACTCATCCTCAGGCCTAACAGCTCAGAGGGAAGTGTGGAATCTACAGAGAAAAAGAGGAATAGTTTGTTTTTGTTTTTGTCTCCTCCAGGCTTGTCTTAGATAGAGGAGTGGGGTGTTCAGAGACGAGGGAACTATCTAGTTGTTCACACAAACCGCTGTCGGCTGTGCACGGAGTAGTTTGGGACTTTCCTGGAAATGTTACACAGTAGCTTTTTAATAAAGAAAACACATGCAACCAAGATTATGTGATCCTTCATATGGGAGGAACATATTGTTGTGCAGTACGTGTGCTTGAAGTATAGGATAATCCTTCACCTTTGTGTTTCTTTTCAGGCACTGTGGATATATCAAAGCCAAGCAGGACCCCGATGAGGAGAAGATGCAGTTCCAGCATGGCCGAGGTGAAGACTAATGCATTCATATTAATTTTATTTGTGAACAAGTATTCACACATAAACACACATGGTCCAATACAAGGTTTGTGTCTTTGTATCAGTGTTCACATTGAATCCCATTAGTTTGGGTTTCACATAGCAATTAGGGGAGAGCACTAAAGACTTTTCATGACATACGTGGTTTGTAGAGAGACGTGCATTGGACGTGTCTCAACTTCCTGCAACTACACAGAAGGTCTGATCAAACGAACCAAACCATGTTTCAATTTGATACAGACCAAACCACCTCCATTAGTCAGACTGTAGGTGTGGAAGCATCATTAAATACTGTCATTTCCTTCAGCAAACTGTTGTATATACACGTTTTGTTATATATATTGTTGTATATACACGTTTTCAAACTTTTTATTATTTTTAAATCTAAGTTTATGCTTATCTAAGCACCACCTCCCCCCACACACACAACCACTCACATAACATGTCTTTAGCCAAACCTCACACCCGCCTGTACTGAATCACAGCACTGACTGTATTTATGGCCGTAAACAACAGACACAAGGATGAATATTTTATCATTTTGAACTCAGCTGAACCATTCAGGAGCAGAAGCACTCTGAAATGGGAGCACTCTTAAAAAAGACTGTTCACATACAACACCTATACTTCGTTTACACACCTTCATATGTATCACAGTTGCAGTGTATATCATAATGTTCTTTATCTCTGTATCACTGTGGTTAAACCACATTGTTTCACACTTTCATGCACAAATGTTTGCTGGCAGAGTGAAGCTCCTTATGGGTTCCTGTTAAAATTATGAGTCACTTTAACACCATTGCTAGCATAGTAGTTATGTGTTTTATTATGTTATGATTTGTTATGTCACTCAAACACAGCGCCCACACTCAAGCTCACATTTTAACGGGCGCAAGCATAAAGGAGGAATTAGTGTCAGCTCCGGGAGAATACTAACTTTATTATTTTTCTTTAGTATTAAGTATTAACTTTTTTATTGTTTAATTATTAAATACTGAGTCAAAGCTGAATATGATATAAATCATTCAGCATTAACCTGTCATCTCCTTATTTCTCCACTCCTGAAGTTAAGCTTCCAGGCAGCAGGACCTACATCCATCCTCACACCTACGAAGACCCCAACCAGGCTGTGAGAGACTTTGCCAAAGAGATCGATGCTTCCAATATCCGCATAGAGAGAGTCATTGGAGCTGGTGAGTTGGCAGTAAAACAGCAGTGGGCTGTATTAATAACTCAAAAGAGTATTAAAAATGCAACTTGTGAATTCAAAGAACTTAAACTGTGGCTCATTTCAGGGATTCCTTTCAGTCGTATTTGCATGCTCGGACAGTCTACCTTGTTTCTGGAAACTGATGAATAAATATCTATGAAGCACCTTTAAAATTAAACTATTTTAATCATGTAAAATAATTTCTCATAAATACAAGTTTGTATCGTCTCCCTGTTTTTGTGTGTGTGTAGGAGAGTTTGGTGAGGTCTGCAGTGGTCGGCTGCGTGTGCAGGGAAAGAGGGAGATCTACGTGGCCATCAAGAGTCTGAAGGCGGGCTACTCTGACAAACAGAGGAGGGACTTCCTGTCCGAGGCCTCCATCATGGGACAGTTTGACCATCCCAACATCATCAGGCTGGAGGGCGTCGTCACCAGATGTGAGTCTTATAAAACCATGTCGTCCTGAATGGGTGGGTGGGTGATTGAAGGAGGTGTGTGGTCTGTGTACTTTCCCTTTTCTCTTCTCTGTATGTGTGGTGTAATAATGGTGTGCAAGTTTGTGTGTGTGTGATGGCGATGTTGGCGGGGATCCTTGATCAGATAAAAGCTCCATTACCATGGTAACAAACTGATGACGCATGGCAGTGTACATGTAAATGGCGTCCATCCGCAACCCAAACAGCCACTTGTGTACTTCACATGATTGTGTTAGGCAATTAGAGCGGGTTTTTGTTCATGTAGGTGAGATAGACATCCTGGTTCAACAAAAGAGCTGATTTGTTATCGTTGGGTCTCGCTCTCTCGATCTCACATGCACACGCACGCACACACGCACACACTCACAGACACACACACACACGCACACACACACACACATTATCCTGCTCTACTCTAATGTCCCTATCACACTCTTTTCTCTCTTTTCTCTCTTTTCTCTCTCTCTCTCTGTCTCTCTGTCAGTGTCCATCTAATCTCCTTGTTCTTCTCTTCTCTGCTTCGATTGCTTTCACTAAATCTCAAAGTACATCAACACTAAGCCACATAAACACATCCTTTTCACCTTTTCATCTCACATCCGCACTAACACAGCACACAAAGCTCGCTCTGCTTGTTTTGCCCACTTTTGTTGATCCAATCTCCAAGAACACCGGAGCTTTCACAAAACTGAACAAAGAAATACGGAGGAAAGCTGAATCCTTGCTCTATCTAGACATCGCTGCATTCAGGACCAAACAACAGACACCAATCTAGGGGAGAGCAAAATGCAAAGCTTGGTTTGTTATAAGTTGACAGATAGCAGCAGAGATAGATTTTGGAGAACACATATTGGAAAAAATACATGTTGCATTATAAACATCATCATTATCAACCCTGATTCAAGCTTTGAATCAGGGGATTACCCACTTCTTAGGTAATCCTACACTGAAATAATCTTCTGCCAAGTGATTTAGCTCCAAAACAGTTGGATGGTTGGCGATGTTTTGCTTTTACCGCTAGAAATCGAGTTGTGTCTGAAAAAAACCCATCGGTCAGCATCCTCATTTCCAAGTGTCTCTGTTTTTACCCAGGCATGTTGTCACGCATTGCCCTGGACATTTCAAACCAAAACTGGCCCAGCAGTGCTTCCAAAAACTCCCCATTAGTGTCGATGGTTGTTTGATTCAGCCTCCATTGGAAATAATTGCTTTAGTCTCTGTTGATCTAACAATGCCTGGTATTTAGCATGTGGCGCAAATCTGGATTATTCCCTTTTTGAAAATATTATATAATACTATTATTATATGAGGCTCGATGGTCACGGGCTGTGTGGCAGTTTATTTAAGTAATTAATTCTTCCATCCCTAATTTTAAGTGTAAAAACAAGGGATCGCTTAGAACAGGTGTTGTCGCCACAGCTGTATGTTCAGCGCAGTAGCACCTCGTTAACACGTGTTTAACATTTAATACCTGCGATCAAAACCCTGCTTCCTGCTCATTCTGACGTGAGAGAGACGCCTGTGTGGACATGTAACCTTTTCACGCATAAAATGTGTTTTCACATCAGCTGGCCTCCCTCTTCCCTCGTATTCACCTTCCTCACTGCCACTGGTCCGACACCTTGTTATGCACTTGTTTGTCAGGAGATCTACAGGCGAGCAAAAAGGACAAAGAGAGTTTGTACAGAGAAATAGAAATGTAAACATACAGGTAGACAAATAAACCTCTGCCTCCCTGCTTTCTCCCTCTGTCACACGTGCACGCACACCCACGCGCACACACCCAAAGATTTGTAGTTCATCACACGGTGGTTCTCAGTGGCACTTAGGCCAACAACAAAAGAGCAAATGCATATGCATGGGCTTTTATCATGAATATTAATAATTCATAAAGTTAATTGGATGTGTTTTTTTAGCCTCATGAATATTCAGCAGCAGGCATATTAACAATGAGACCCCTCTGCATTTCTTATTCATTTCCTTTCCTCCGTCATTCTCTCTCTCTCACTCTCACTCTCATTGTGGAAATGGTGCTTGATGCTTAATGACAGTGACCTTTGGTTCGCTGGATTCAGGCAGTTTGCAAAAGTAATGCAGCAACAAAAAAAAGGGTTTCTTTTATTCTGACAGGCCAACACGTAATTATGGCACTTTCTTTTCTCCTGTTTTTGGAACACTCTATTCTGATTCAAAATAGCCCAATAAATTAACAAATTACTACAAAATAATTTACAATTTCTGACAAGGAACAATAGCACTTCAAAACCTTGGCTTGACAAGCAAATATCTTCCATAAAACAAGGAGCTCCTAACTTCTCTGTTTTATGTGAGTAAAAAAAGATGTGTGTCTGTGTTGTGTTTATGGCGTATGCATGTAATAGGTGTCTATGTCTACTTCTACATGCGCCTCTTTCAGTGCCTCTCCTCCCACCTGTCTTCATGGCACATTGAGAAGCTGATAGAGCTCCTCAGAAACAAATCTCACTAGCGGAGCAGTAATTTCACAGGTCACAGCCCAGGGTGTGTATGTGCGAGCGAGGGGGTGAGAGTTGAGATGGGTCAATAATTCCTTCAGGCTTCTTTTTTTTTCTCCCGAGCAGCAGCTGGTGCCTTCACACCGACCTCAGTCTAATCAGGCAGACTGACCCTGACTGCTCTGGGCTCAGGTGTTGGACTGGTTTGTGCGAGTGGGAGCAGCAGCAAGCAGAAATAACTCTTGTAGTAAAATCAGCCCTAGTAGTAGTAGTAGTAGTAGTAGTAGTAGTATGGTTTTGTGTGATGATTAATCCAAAACCTAAAGATGATTAGTTGAGTAACACTTAAGTAGAGATTTTCTGATACAGATTCTGTAAAAAGCCGGGTCGGGCATAGAAAGCTAAGTGATTCTATTGATCCAGAACCACATCTTTAAAGTATATTAGTTTCACCAAGATAAAACTGCAATTTTCTTTTCCCGGAAATCACTTTTGCTCTGCTGCTACAAAAAAGCTGCTGCAGCAAAATATTGTCCACTTGAACCTGTGTTTTGTACCGTAGGCAAGTCTTTACTAGGGGTGGTAGTAGTGTGAGCAATTACAACGCTAGCAATAAGAATTTGAAGAACCATCAAATGAAAGAGCACTAGGAGTTCACCTGAACCAGGCCAACAATGATAGCAATCATCACTTCCATACAGGGTTAGTAGCAAACAGCTGTTAACTTACGTTATACAAGTTCTATGTTCTTAAATGGACTGGTATTGGACCAGTACCCTGTATCGGCTGATGCTCAAAGTCCAAGTATGTGATTTGGTATCTGGAAGAGAAACATGGTATTGGAAGATCTCTAAAAATAAGAGAAAGAAAAACAGCAGATGAAAAATACCTCACTTCTAACAGTTACAGTTCTGGATTCCAAATTGCAAACTGAATCCATGTAAGAACTCTTTCATCCAATCATCAGTACCACTGTCCCATAGCTTTAGCTGTCCGTAACTGTATGATTTATTCATTTGATGTGCACTATTTTGCTGTACATTGTATGATGTAGTGGCTTGGAGCCCAAGACAAGTTTCTCTTTTGGACTTAATAAAATGTACCTTAAGTAAAATAAAGTAAGATAAGAGATTTAAGGAGCAATAAATGACCTACAACAACAGTACAACAACATATTAGCAGTTCAAAAAGGTTGCCTTATCTTGCAAAGACATATTCAGATTAGTTCAAACTAAAGTCTGTGGCATGAAAAGGTCCAAATGGTCTGTGGGGTTTCCTGCAGATTCCCCAGTGAGATCTGACCGTTTTCAAGCTGTGCAATTATCCAAACAGTCAATTAATTAGAATAATCATTAAAGCTCTGAAGCCGAACAGTGCAGGAAGCAGTAACGCTTCAATGTTAACACAAACTTACCCATCAGGACTCATGACACTGTGGGGACAGAAATTGAAATTGTCCCCACTTGTCTAGACAGTTGTTTAGGGGAAAGACTCGGCTTCCGGTGTTAGGGTTTAATTGGGATAGTTAAGGTTAGTAAGTAGTTAGTGAGTGAGTGAGTGAGCGAGTGAGCGAGCGAGCAAGCGTTCTAAACCTCATAAGCCTCAAGCACCCACCATGCGCCACTCTAATAACCGACTCCGTTGTCTGTCACCTGATTGTTGCTATTGTCATGCTAATTGGAGTGCCACATGCAGGAAAGGAGGGGAGAAAAAATAGATTCTCTTTTCTTTATCTGTCTCTCTACACATCAGGAGAGTGCAGCAATCTGCCCCTTTTTTCCTCCCACCCTCCCCTTTCCCCTCCTCCATCGCCTTATCACCCCTTTATCTCCCCCTTCCCTCATTTTATCCAATCCGTCCTTTATGTGTTTTACAATCACTGCAACAATCGGCTCGTTTGGAAAACCCTCAATTACCAAGCTCCATCTCATCTGCCCCCACTGCACACACACACACACTCACACAGCCACACACACATGCACACACATGTGGAGTCACACATATGCCCAACGATTCCGATTTTTGAATATGTATGCAGATCTTGAGACAAATGAGCAAGAGGAGTAACAGGAGGGGAAAGTGGAGAAAAGGTGACGATGGTAGCGGGATGTAAGGGGACAAGGGGGAGATGGATGGATGAGATAGGATACAAGAGTGAGGAAATGAGAGAAGATGAGGCTTGAGAACAAATGAGGCCGAGAGGGGGGAAAGATGTGTGCGAAGATTTGAGGAAAATAGCGGCGGATGTATGAGGGGAGAGACGACGAAGAGACAAACGTGAGGAAATGAGCGGAGAAGAAGAAGCGAGGGGGTGGAGTGTGCGGTGGTGCTCAGGATAAGGTTATTGAGTTTGTGTCTCCCTGTTTCTACGCACCCCTGCATCCTCACATGGCACTTCCCAGAACAGAGATCTGTACTGTGTTAAAAGCATTGTATCATTTAGTTCAGACCTTTAACATTAATCAATACAGCAGTTATTTAATTTTCTCGTTTGTACCTTGGGTTGCCTCATTCAATAATGGGGTAATGTGTCCCACCAGTGCACCTGCTCACACACACACACACTGACACACACACACACGCAGTGATAGCCACACAATGTAATTGCCCAGATGTATATACAGAGTCTACCACTATTGTATACATCCTCACCAACACACAACCAAACAGCCTATCATAATGAATGTACTAGATATACTAGAAGTGTTTGATATCACTTTCGTGCACATACACTGTAATTGACACACACGTTTGTACTTCTATCTTAGGTAGGAAACTCATTGACATAGTACAATCCGGATCCCCTAACCCTAACCATCCAAATTAAATGCCTAGCCCAAACCTAAGACCTTGTAACCCTCAAACCTAGTCTTAACCCACAAACAGCTCATAAAAAAAGTGAGGACCGGTCAAAATGTCTTTGGGGTCTATGCTTGAAATGGTCCTCACAAAGATATAGGTACAGGAACACATACACACAGAGGAGGCCCAACATGATCTCCGCTTTATCCTGGATAAAGCAGAGGCATCACTTTCTAGCTTCACTTAATGAAGAGCTGTAAAAGGGAGCAAACTCCTCTCTGATCCATTCCATAACACACTCCACCTGGCAGAACATCAATACCCAATCTGCGGGCACACACACACACAGAGTTGGTGGTGTTAGCGGCTGTGTGTTATTCCTGAAGGCGATGAGAGTCAATACATTGCAATGAATGTGAATGTGATTAGTTAATTATGCGCTTTCAGGAGGAAATGAGGAGCGCTCTTCTGAATGTTTGAGCTCCACGATGAGCCAGAGAGGCTTTGTCTTGTCAGTGAGTGTGTGTCTGGAGTGTGGGTAACGTGTGAAGAAGACCTAACAAGGAGTAAAAGGGGTTTATTGTGTTGTTGAGTGTGTGTGTGTGTGTGTTTGCACTGGCACCTGACATCGAGACAGAATGAGCTAATATACAGCATGAGTGCACGTGGTCTGGTATATTGGTAGCTTCTGTTATCTTTCACAGTTGCAGGGATAATCTTGTATGGCAGGTGTCTAGATGGTGGCTGGTGATAGTCTCTGTGTGTGTGTGTGTGTGTGTGTGTGTGTGTGACTACATGCCACGCTCACATGCTCCTCTAAGCCAAGACAACAGGATGAATGTGTTTCATCATTGTGTTTCTCTCGTGACTGCATGCAACACTGAAGGTAATATTCTCCGTCCTTGATAACATACATAGGCATACATACACATGTAGCGCACACACACACACACACATACATAATTGGTTTTCTTAGGTAGTGTTTTTTTCTTATACCTCTTTTCCATATCATGGTTGTCTACTTTGTACAATATGACATTTATGCCTGGCTTTTCTGTATGGATACACACAGACACACATAGAACCACAACGTTCATAGGGTCTACAAGCTGGAACACAATTAAGCATACAGACAAACACACACACAATCTCTCTCTCTCTCTCTGTCTCTCTTTCTCTCTATCTCTCCGATAGGTTGAAATAGACTGTGGAGACTCAGCCCTACTTTCACTCAGGCCTGACAGCTGTTAAATCTGCTGTGACAAACACACACACACAAAGCATACATGTGTTCTCCACCTCTGATCAGAGCGGAAATCAGGCAGTTATCATGGTGCCGTCCCTCTCCACCTTCAATGCCCTGAAACCAGCCGTCTCTCTATCACACACACACACAAGCACACACAGTGACACACAACACAGGCCCCTTGTGGAGATAAATGTGACCGGCAGTCTTCACCCCAAGCAGAGGAAAATCCAATTCTCTTTCACTTTTATCCCTGAGACTAATGTTACTGTCATAGAAGACACCGCCACCAGAGACCAGCCCACTCTGTGTGTGTGTGTGTGTGTGTGTGTGTGTGTGCGTGCTGCAGTGAGATAGTGAATTCATTTAAGGTGATGTATTGCTGTCTTTACCTACAATTTCACTGTAGGCCTTGGTGGGGTTGTTCCTGCCTTCCCGTGACAAGCTTTTGACCTTTCCTCCTCATCTCTGATCAGAATTCCTTTGTCCACCCTCATCCTACAACCCCTCGGCTTATCCTATTTAAATTCACATTTACACTTAATATTTATATTTATGCTCCTTTCACTTCTTTATGTTTATATACGTTTGCCTTCATGTGTCCCTTTCTTTTTCTGTCTAACTAAATAAAGTTAAATGGTGTTTTACATTATACATATTAAATACACCGGGTACTCCACAAAGAAATAAAGAAAGAAAGAAAGATTGAAAGCATCTTATTTGATAGAAAGCTGCTGAATAAGGAGACTTCGAATTAAAGTACGATTTCCAGTCTCTCTTCCCCTCTTGTGTGTGCTGCCTTTATCTCCCCCCCAAGTTTTTTCCCAGGATCTGAGGTCTGATTGGGGAAATGTGACCTATTCATCACAGCTGACATAGGCTGTGTGTTTACAAGCCATAGCCACACAGCCAAACAGACACACACACACACACACACACACACACACACACACACACACACACACACAAACACACATAACATGTAGCCTGTTGGTTTGTTATTGGTAAAGCTCAGCTGTAGGGGGTGGTACTTATAAGAAGCCTGTAAACTAGGGATAACTGCTGTTTTGGGGGTTTTGTTTTGTGTGTGTGTGTGTGTGTGTGTGTGTGTGTGTGTGTGTGTGTGTGTGTGTGTGTGTGTGTGTGTGTGTGTGTGTGTGTGTGTGTGTGTGTGTGTGTGTGCGTGTGCATATGTTTGATTGCAGGTACTTTGTTAATCATTTGTAAGCCCCACCAGATGCCATGCAGGGGACCATAGTGCACAGGGCCCGTCAGTCAAACACCCCTTCATCGCACACGTGCACACACACACACACACTCATGCAGGTGCAGGTGCACTGCGATCTGACCACAACCCCCTTCCCCTTGAGGCTGATTAGTATTCATGAGATCTCAGGAGGCCCCCTTATACACACCAACTCACCCACACACATATTCTAGTGGATTGGTCCATTCTAATTATCTCCTGGCATTTATGGAGAGCGCTGATTAGAAGCTGTCAGTGTGACTGATGACGACATGCCATGTAATCCCCCAGAGAGTCGCAGGGAGACAGAAAGGAAGGCTGGTCCCAGCTGTGGACTCCACTTCTTCTCTTGTCCTCTTCTCTTAGTTTTATGTCTCTTTTCCTTGTAATTACGCTCCAACTAACAGCCGCCCTGCTCTGTGTCTCTGTAGGTAAACCAGTGATGATCATAACAGAGTTCATGGAAAACGGATCCCTGGACACTTTCCTCAAGGTGAGTCACTGCTCAGATGGAAGGGAAACAGCGCTCTGATGTGCCCCAAAGTTCAGGGCCGCGAGTCTTCAGTCAAGCCCTGTGAAAAATTATGCCACAGCTGTAAAGTGTGTTTAAAATAGTTGAGTTAATTCCCCCAAATTGCTTTACTCACAGACACATTGTTTTGAAAATATGTAAAAACACCTGATGAAAAATCTCTTTCATCCCTCAGATCGGGGAGTTTAATCTATAAAAATCCACCAAGGCCTTAATTTCAGTCTGTCAAGGATAAATCACACTATTATAGCTGATGGGAGATTTTGGGGTGGTTAAATCAAATTTTTATATGTAATCTTCACATAAAGAGAGTAAAATATTTCCTTGCTGAGGCGGGATTTTTGCTTAAAAGATTAAATGCAGCAAATCTTCATTAGATGGATCAACAAATCGCACACACTACACTTTTCCTTTTGTTAGTTCGGACTGAGGGGAGTTGGGAAACATTAAGTCAGATGCATATCCTCCAAACACTCTGACCACATGCTCTATGATACCAGGTAACCCAGAGCACAAAACAGCAGCGGCAGTCTGCTGACAAACAGGCTATTAAACAAAGAAAGTGTATTGCTTTGTGTGCGATATATGCACCGTCAGGGGACCTTGAAATGAACAGTTCAATTCAAATGAAATTTAATACCTCTGCAGTCATATTGTTAAGTGTCAAGGTAGCAAATCAAATAAAAACAGCACCTCCACAATGAGATTGAAAATATATCAACACTATCGTGAATAAACAGAGGAATATAGTCAGCAAGGATATTCCTTTAGAGACACATAGAGTCTGAAAACAAAGAGACTGGTTGACATAAATGGTTTGAAGAGCAGGTTATCATACATAGTTTAAATTCTGGAAAGAGTTTTACAAAATTAAGTCAGAAAAAGTAGATTTAGCTGAAACTCGTGTCAGTGAATAGATTTAAGAAAGTCTGTAGATGTTCTGCTTTGTTATTGTAGACAACATCATAGAGGAGGCTGTCACTTCATGCGTCATAATCATGAGTTGATGTTTTTACAGAATTACCTATCGGAAAAAAGATTCTCTCAATCTCTTAAATTGTCAATTTTGTACACACAAGAATTACTAATGCGTTTAATGTGAGATGCATCAAAACAAGGATACGACGCTGTGGAATGTGACAAAAGTGTGATTTATGAAGCTCGGTTACAACACGTAGCACAGGTGGCAGTAACACTGTAAAATGAGATTTGCATACACCTGGATGAGGAGATGGTTACAGCCCTTGCGTGCGTCGTGTTTAAAGTCCCCCTGATTCCTGTTCACACTTGTTATCAGCCACTAAAATCACTGCAGAGCTCCAAAGCCGTTAAACCTGCGATGATAGGCCCATCGCTAAATAGACGCTGATCCCATCAGCAACACCGAAGCAAAATTAAATTAAACCTGACAAATGAAAAATGGCTGAAGCGTGTCTTGAAACACACACACAAACACACCCACACACACAAACAACCCTTGTATACAGACACAGGCATGTTATGTATTACAGTATGCATTATAATGAGGGTCATAGAGAGCGTCCGCAGTGGCTCAATACAATTATAGACTCACTTTTATGGGTTTTACAGCTCATCCGTGCTTCTGGCATCCATATGTCTTTAATTATGCCCTTCATTTATCAAGCAGATCTCCCTTAGAAATAACAAAACCACTGATCTGCCAGGGAGAATCTTCTCTTACTCACCCTGTCACTGTCTTTATCTAACCTTTCTATCTTTTCCACCTCAGTTTTGAGGGAACAACTTTGCTAATATGCCAAAAATTTGCCAAAAGAAATCCAAATTCTGTCATTTGTCTCTATGTCAAACCTCTCTGCCCCACATTTGTCTCTTCCCCTGCCCTGCCCACCCTCCCTCCTCCTTCCTGGAAAGGCGCTGTGTTGGGCAGATTGATAGAGGAAGTCTGTAGGTTTGTTAGACAGTCCAATCAATCAGCATCTCACAAAACCACCGGCTAATTAACTTACTCCACAGCTGCTGAGGGAGAGACAGCAAAAGAACGATAGAGGAAGGGGAGTGCAGGGGCCGCACAGATGCAGAAAGATGAAGGGACATAGATAGAGTGAATCAAAGTAATACAGAGTTCTCTCTGTCTGAGACAGAGATTGAGGAGAGAGATGGAGAGAGCAAAGAGACAGAGAGAAGGAGAGATGATATAAAGAAGAGAAGGTGAGTGATAACATTTCAATGGGGACCGTTGGCCCAGGGCAGAAATAATTGGCAGGAGAAGGTGAGTTGGACCACCATCGATCAACAGGCCCTGCTCTTTGCCAAAGACAGCTCAAATCTGAAATCCAGTGAGCGCTGCTTGGGCACATGGTGAGAGTTAGAGAGGAGAGTTCTGTCTCTGTCACATATGATCCTCTGCTAGCAGGATGTTTTTGTGATCCGCCATTGATCCCTGGAAGGACTAATTCATCTTCTGCTCGCCACCCTCCAGAGAGAGGTCAAAGTGCAGAGTTAGCAGGGGCTGGAAGGGATTCAGACTCCTGCACAGGGAGTCTTAAGAGGCATGGAGTCCAGCCATCGCAGGCACTTGAATCCTGGCTTGAACTTTCCCCTCCAGCTGAGGCTGCTGAAGGACCTGGCACTAATCACCATGCCACCCATACTGCAGCTTCATGTCAGCATTTACATTGTACACCCTGTATTAATTCATCTTTCTCCTTGTCTCTCTGCAGAAACATGACGGCCAGTTCACGGTGATCCAGCTGGTGGGCATGCTGCGCGGTATCGCGTCCGGTATGAAGTACCTGTCAGACATGAGCTATGTCCACAGAGACCTGGCAGCTCGGAACATCCTGGTCAACAGCAACCTGGTGTGTAAGGTGTCGGACTTTGGCCTGAGTCGGGTTCTGGAGGACGACCCAGAAGCTGCCTACACTACAAGGGTAAGATACTTTTTCACATGCTGCTTCTGTCGCATTGTTTCTGATTACAGATACTAAATTGACCTCTACATTACTGTGCCTGAACCCGAATGAAAACCACATGTGCATAAATTTAAATCTTTAAATTAAGAGACCCACTTCAATGGGGGCTCGAAAACAGCCAGTAACAGTAAAATAAATATACCAATGGAAATTGGTGTCATGTAAGTCATGCAGTGTTTCCTGCAGAATAGATTACGTCTGTGTAGATAAAGCAGATGCACAAGCACGCAGTTGCAGTTTGACCTGTACACACTCTAACGAGCCAAATAAGTTCCCGCTTGTTGGAGTTTTTTCAGGTGAAAAGCTAACCATCTAGATATTTAAATATATTGTTGATTTACTACTATAATGCTTATGGAGGATCCACCTGCCAGGTTATACCAACCTGTCGTCTTGGCAGCGAGCAGGCCTGACCCCTGAGATGACAGCTGATCATCATCCATGCTCATTTTGACATTAAATCAAACAATTAATGTTGTACTACAACACTGCCTCTGTTATGACAGTACATTTCAATAAAAAATGAACATATCCACATGGATAAATAATGGTAGTAGTGTATGGTAATAAATTACTGAATAAAACCTCTGCATATTGTTAATACCTAAAATAGCAGTGAGGATGTCATGGCGTATGGAAACAAGTTTATGAGTTAATTCAGTTAAGTGGATCACTGAGTTAAGGTCATTTAAAGTATGTCAAAGTTCAACTAACAGATTAAGTCAGACATTCATTCAACATGTCAAGTTTCAACTCCAACAGATATGAACCCAAGATATGAATGCCCTACTTTTATTAAGTAGAAAAAAGTTCATTAATGACTCAACATAGGTATAAGGTAATTTTTTACAGTTGTGTGTATGTGCAGTATATACTCGTACCGAAAAAGTCTTTGATAGCATCACCCTCCTCTCACAGAGTTCCGAGAGAATGAACAAACTCAAACGTCAGTGACTTAAACCACTGCGGAGTAACTCATCTAAAATGCCCACAAGGAGATGGCATTATTCATATTCATAGGAAGTGCCGGGATGTTATTTTTAATATGGCATTAGCATTGCCCTGGGAGGAGTGTATCAGCCGCTGACTGCTCTATTGCAATCGCACACAGCCTCCGACTGATGTCAGGAGACCTAGATGGAGAGCTGCAGGCAAGGAGGAGAAGGGGGGGAGAAAAGGGAGAGGCCGAGGTGGAGAGGAGGAAGAGACGAGGAGAAAGGAGTGGATATCAAATAAGACCGAGATCTAGGGAGGCTGAGAGGGAGAGAGCGAATAAGGGAAGGCAGGGTAAGGATCCAGAGAGAGCAGTTAAGAGAAAAGAGAAGATGGTGTAGGGGTGGACAGGGGGCGGCGGAAACAAAAGTACAGTGCTGAGTGACTTGGCAGCTTTGTCTTTTATTTGACTTTGACCGAGCAGAGATGGGGAATGCTAGGTGGTGCAGAGGCAGCTGCCGCATGTTAAAAAGCTGAAGCGGGCCCTATAGAGGTACAGCCTGTGGCTACACGAGAGAGAGAAGGAGAGAGAGAGAGAGAGAGAGAGAGAAAGAGAAAGAGAAAGAGAAAGAGAGAGAGAGAGAGAGAGAGAGAGAAGGAGCGGTGATACTGCACTGCCCATTGTGTCTATACAGTGTGCTCTATGGAATCCTTCTGATCTGTGCATCAACAACAAAGGCAGAAGCTGCGTGGAAGTAAAAAAATTGAAACTGACATCAAACGAAATTCAAGTGCGAAAATAAACACGGAGGCAAAAGTCACCTTATGTTGTGGGTACATCAGAGACTGCTGTTGTCAAGGTGGTGTATAATCTCACCTCTTCGGTTATCGCACCAGGCGTCCAGGTCGGCACAATCTTGTAATCTGCTTTGTCAGATCTAACTCTTGATTTGCCTCAACACTTGGCAAGACAAATAGCAATATAAAACAACCTTTACATATTTACAATATTACCAACAGGGTAAGACATCAAGTTCGTAATCAGCATGCCAACAATGTGCCAACTGTGATGTAAACCTTTTACAGGGAGGGAAGATCCCCATCAGATGGACGGCTCCGGAGGCTATAGCATACAGGAAGTTCACCTCGGCAAGCGATGTGTGGAGTTACGGTATCGTCATGTGGGAGGTGATCTCATATGGAGAGAGACCCTACTGGGAGATGTCCAACCAGGATGTGAGTCACAAACACATGCCTCACGTCTCAGCTTCAGCATTAACAACCTTATTTTCCCTCAGACCTCAACTGTTGCTTTCTCTCTGTATATTATTGTTAGATCTCGACCATACTTCGTGAAAGGCCTTGAGACCTTACATGTCATAATCTGACGTTACAAATACAACTAAATTCAATTAAAATACGATAATCAATTGTCCTGGACATTTTTTATTTCTCATTAATTTATTGTTTACAGACCTTAATATCCGCCTCTATCTCCCAATAGGTTATCAAAGCAATAGATGAGGGCTACCGTCTTCCCGCTCCAATGGATTGTCCTGTGGTGCTGCACCAGCTCATGTTGGACTGCTGGGAGAAGGGACGGAGCGACAGGCCAAAGTTTGGACAGATTGTCACAATCCTCGACAAGCTCATCAGAAACCCTGCCAGCCTCAGGGAGCTGGCCAACAGCTCAGAATGGTCAGTCGGAGAAAGCTATGAATCTGACAGTTTAAAACATTCATATAGGCTTGAGATGGACTGGTTAGACTGGAAGATGAGACATGCATTGAAGACGAGATCACTGCCTTACGTCTACACTGTAAATCTTTGTCGGTTTCATTTTTTTTTGGTAAAATCTCATTCTTATCTTTTTTTTTGTCAGTGAAAATATATAAATATAGGTTTGTGGCCTAGCATATCCAAAGTCCAAATTCAGCTTCGACACCGTGCCTCCCAAGCTGTACTACTGTTCTACATCCAGACTATCATTATTCTTACATTTACATTTTACATTCCAGGCATTAAGCCGAATTACTAAAACAGACTAGAAAACACTATATATTTCTGTCAGCTTTAGAGGCGACTGAAAAGACTTTAAACGGAAACCTATAAGTTACAATTAATAATGTTACAGGAAGAAGATTCTCATACACAAGACTTGTAGACATATAGGGCTCTAAATAACACTGTATGTAAGAGCATATTTCATATAATGCAGATGTAATTAGTTCTGTGTATGCACAGAATTAATCAAGTTTCAGTGTGAAAATGAATAAACACAGAGATCATTTATAACAATTTATAACAAAAGGAAGCAAGCAAAGGGGGAAGGGGGGAGGTCATTAATCATACTAACCCACTAATGGGTAGGTTTAAAGTTTAGTTTTTTTATTGGGGTTTTGAGTCTGTCATGCTGCGGCTATATGAGAATTCAAACCATTCTGTCCAAATCCACAACCAGCAGCATGAATAAGTATTAACCGTCTACTCAAGTTTTTTCCTGACAATTTTTTTTCAATTTATTGTGAAAACTCTAACAACACTCACACACATTTAATAACAGTTCCAAGGACAAATGACTGACATTAGAACAAGTCGGAAGCTCTTGTTCAGCCTCTCAACAGGCTGAAAGGTGATTGAGACGTGAGTGTGGCTTTGTATTCCAGCAGGGAGGACCTGTCCACCCCAGAGTTCAGCGTAAACACAGTGGATGAGTGGTTGGAGGCCATCAAGATGGGCCAGTATAAGGAGAACTTTTCCAGTGCTGGATACGTCAGCTTGGACTCAATCCTCTACATCAGTGTCAGGTACTTGAGTCTCATCCTCTTTAAAACACTGAAAAGGTCAAGATTGCCAGTAAAAGATGGTATTATATTTCACTTGAGTGTCATTTACAATTCAAGGATTTGCGGAAGTATCTTAGACAAACAAATTGTATTTCATTTGAAGGACATTGTAGATGAATTTCGCCAAGAATATATAAAGAAACCTTTTTTTTGTGTGTCTTCCTCGTAGTGAATTGGCTAAGATGGGCGTGACTCTGGCTGGCCACCAGAAGAAGATATTATCCACTGTCCAGAGTCTGCAGACCCAGGGGCCGCACGTCCAAGTATAACAGTGTCCACATAGACACAATGAGACAGAGCCAAAATGGATGCTCCTGTGACGAGTTTCACACCCCCTGAAATGGAGTTGCAATGGATACTCTGTGCTTGGGCCTCCATTGATTTTGAGACACACCGAGATGGAGACAACATGGACGCTTGACTCCATCACCTTCTCGCAGTTTTCACCATTCTTCCCATCCTCGATGGGCACTACCAGCTTTAGCACTCAAGAGTCCCAGCAACACAACCACCATTACGGAGCAACTGAGAGACACAACAACATGTAGAGCATCCCAGATCATTTCACATCATAACAGCTCAAGAAAAGTTACAAAAAAAAGATTTTTAACAAAAGAAATGACAAAAACAAATTAGAATATAATTATCACTGTCTGTGAGGTGTACAGTTGGTTTTACTGTCATTCTGTTTGTTTTGAGTTTTCACCATGAAGAGTTCAAACTGGGTCAGAAGATATGTATATGTGTAGATATATGTTTATATGGGCTGTGTGTCCCACAACCGTAGAGATGGACCTAACGTTTGTATTGGTGGTGAGGTTTATATCACTCAACCTTAATAGGAGTTATTACCTGGTTTATGTATGGCCCCTTCCAATGCTCTCTGTACATAGAACGCCAGTGAACGAACCAAGATTCTGAATGGCATGAATGTGTGAGGGGGTGAGGGGGACGAAAAAAGGACCTTTAGAGATAGAGATGTAGATTTCACTAGTTCATGTAGGATGGAAGTATTAAAGTATTTGACCAGGAAAAGGGCTTCCCTGCCGACTGCTCTCAGACTCACTTCCATAGCAACTAGACCCAGAGCACGTTTGCTTGTCTGCTTGCACCTATGATGTAACTCAGTGCAAAGTCAGAGCAGGAACTGCTTAAGGTGAAGATAGCACAGAGAAATTTTTTTCCCACTCTTCCATAACTGTCTATTCCAAACAACATTGTCTGTTCAATCAGCACAGTATGATGTTGCTCGGGATATTTCAGCCTAAGAGTTTGCCTTCCCATGTTTCAGGTGTGTGAAGAAATATATGGTGTTTTGTTGAGAGCAAAGGTGACACAAAGGTCATGATAGAGTTGACACTGTTAAGAAAGTGTAACTTGTTTTTCCAGTGTTGTGCCATGTACAGTAAAGTAACATTGAGATGTCAATCTGGGCAACATACCAACATTCTCCCTATTCTCTTACCTTTACAACAGCTGCAGTGGCTCGATGGTTGCACCAATCACAAGAACAATCACAATTTACAGTATTTTGTCCCAAGTTGTTTGAAAGATAAAAAAGAGCACTGAAACCTTTTAAGCAAGATGGAATATACGCAGTGATACTTTTCAGCGCAGCCACAATAGAGGGTAAAATTTACTTCTAAAAAATTGCGATTTGTGCGTCTTGTATCATCTCAAATTTTTGTTATATGTCAGGTCCACCTATCTAAAGCATCCCTTGTTTCAAACCAACACCCTTAAGTAAATTTTACAAATCAAAATGTTTACAGCAAAAAAAGAAATAAATTGGTGTGATGTTTTTTCCCTTGCAGAAGGAAACGGCTACTTATCACGTTAATTACAAGGTTAGATATGATGGGACCCGTTTTGTCTTCACTGCATTAATGGCACTGAACCTGCTTTGAGTGTAATCCCAAACCCATTTTTAATATATGTGGTACTCTATAGGACCAACGGTGACATAAAAGTACAGTATATATGATTGTATCATAGTGTAAAATATGTACAGTGTTGATTTCCAATGTTAGAATGTTTGTAATGATAACGATGATGATGATAATGATGATGAACTATGATGTACTTTTATTGTGAAAAAGAGATTTCTGAAGTACTTGTTTAGCGGCAGGTTGTACGGGAGAAAAGTGAAGGGGAGGTTATTTGTTGGTCTGAACAAAGGAATGTAGCATGGTGCGAAGCTTCGGCTTTGATTGACAGGTGACAGTGACTGCAGTTTATTCCATAGCGTTAGAATGAGTAGAATGTCCTATTTTTATTGATACACTGGCTACCCCACCTCAAACAGTAATAACGTGTACATTTCCTTTGTGTTAAGCATTCCGTTTGAAAATGCTTGGTTGGGTCAGGAGGGAATGGCCGGAGTGAGGTTGAAATAAAATAAATCCTAAGATGAGATTACTGCACATATTGAATATTCATGAAACCCCCTCGCCCAAAACAGGGATTTGATTGACTTTAGTTTGAGAGCTGTACCCAACCTAGGCATAGCAGACCTGTCAAGCTTTGCATAACTTTATAAGCGGAAGTGGTGTGAATGGAGTTGTGGTTAGAGTACAAGCATTTTTAAAGACTTCATTTTTAGCCTTTCCCAAAATATATAGGAAAAAAATGTAACTGTATGTTTTTCTTACATAACCTACAATTGCCGTCTGTTTGGCTAACCGGCTGACTATCTACAGTAGTACCCAAGCAATACTCCCAAGATCAAGAAGCAGCAACCTTTTAGGTCTAAGACGTAGCACGTCTGCTATGTTCTATTTCTGCACTTGGTTGGATCCAGTTCTTGATGAGAGATGGTTAGCAGGAGAGAAACCCATTATTAGAATAAGTAATTACACCAAACTTCAAGTACATGCAGTTTTTATTTCCATTTTCTCTTTTTGGATTGTCAGTTGGTGAGGATATTAACATATTTCAAGGATATGCAGCTTTAGCCTCAATCTTATAGTAAAATATCCTGTATAAAACCATCAAGTGCATATTTAAGTTGGAAATATGAATGTAAGGAGAGCTGACCTTAAGTAGTTAGGTAAAATGTGCTAGCAACAGTCATTTCAGTTGAAAATGAGTCTATAATTTTGATGGTAAATCTGTCACCATAATTAATGTTTATTTCAGGTGTTGTGTTAGAATGGAAAGCTTGACAGGCCAAGCAAATGCAACCAAGGGCAGAGGCCTATCAAGATAAAGAAAAATGGCCAAATCTTGCACCTCTAATAGCATGGGAAATGTGTTGAATATAAAATAGCGTACAGATACATTTACAGCTAAAATCACTTAATTCAAAGATCAAAATCTTCATGCCAAACCTCTTTGCTGTTTGTATAATAAATCCCAGACAAATGTACAATTCAGATATTGTTCATTCTACTCTTGCTAACTCTATGATTCCACTCTAGCGGACTACCCTTGACCGCTGGCCTTTTAGATGCCTTATTTACTGAGCTATTCTTCTTTTCTGTTGCCCTATAGAGGCGATATTAAGAGTAATGTGTATGTCCAGGTAGTATTTATCTGTGTTCTTAAGATGACCTCACATCAACACCCTGGTTTTGTAACATCCCATAACCCCTCATTGAGACACCCTCCAACTGCACCTTCTCTCTCTACGCAGATGAAAGTCATTTTGTACTGAAATATAATAAATCTAAAAGCTGTTCACCAGTCAAGTTGAAAGAGAAAATGGCAATATTGTCCTTATTTATTTAAGTAACAATATAATCAGTGATAATTGTGATTGGCTTACATTTCTTTCATTTGCTTAATTGTGTTGATGTACAAAAGTCCTCATACAAAGTCAAGGTTAGAAAGAGATAAAGTATTGGCATTTGTTATTTTTCAAGCTTGTTGAACACTTCCAATTTAGAAAAAGTAAGAATACAAAAGTCAGACCCACACACTCAAAATCCCAGGTTTGTGCCACTGTTCACCATATAAATATGTGGGTTGTTTTGCTTGATCTGCAATACAGCATCTGTCCTCCATGTGCCCACCAGGCCTGTAGTGTCAATGTTCATGAGTGATTCTCATTTGGGACTTTCGGCTCTCGGTCTCTTTCTCTACTGCCCTCTCTCTTTCTTTGGCCACCGTACAGTGCTTACTTGTCCCCATGCCAGTCTCCTCTGCGTTGCTTGTTGTAAAGGGTGTAGGCATTCTAATGTCTTTCATGTCGCTGTAATAAATATGCTAATATTTCTAATTTCTCACCTGACGCCTGCAGTGTCCTTTTCTTCTCACACATCCCCCACGCCTCTTTCTTTCGATCTCTCTCACACACATACACATAAAAAGTAAATGTATTTCAGTGAACAATTCCACAGTAGAATTATGCTGGGACTTACATAATATTATGTATGAAAATTAAAATCGCTATTTTTTTAATGCCGCCTGTAACAGGGCCTGAGGTCAGCTATTTTTGTTTTGGTGCGCATCTGACCAGTGTTGCAGAAAACCAGTGACTGATTGGAAAATTCAAGCGTAGTCTCATTTGTCCTCAGCTCTGCCCCGATGCTGGCTGTGGTGGTGAAATTCCTATCATAACATTCTTGAATGGCAAAATATAGCCAGCCTGAAACCACATTTTCATCATTAGTGTGTGTGTTTGTGTGTGTGTGTGTGTGTGTGTGTGTGTGTGTGGTGTGTATGTTCCTTCCAAGAGATAATTCTGTCTCAGGGGAGAGGGAAGGTCAATGACTCCTGGCCTTGGTTAACCCCTTAATGCACTGGCCCAGTTGCTGTCACTCTATGTAACTGCCATTACTCCTCATTTAGCCCATCATATTAGGTTCCATATTCCCCTATCGCTCGCTACCTCTCCCTCCATTTCTTTCTTTCTCACATACAAACACACACACAACTCAGGGCTGTTCTCCATTGCCTCAGTACCTATCTCCTCCCACCGGCCTCCTCTTTATCTTTCTGCTGGCCTTGTGCACCCCCATTTATTTCTTCTTCTCCTTTTTTCTATCAATCCTGTGCAGACAGAGGTTATGGCTAGTTCTCTGACCTCGAATACCCCATTATCTCCCTCATTCTAATTTCCCCTACCTCCATCCATCTGTCCATCCATCCATCTGAAGATTTTCTCCACATGCAGCACTCTTTTTGAGGTTCATTGCTGCTTTCTGTCCCACTGCTACCACCACTGGGTCTCGCTTCACTATTAAAGGCCAATCCATAACTTTGGGCTTTTGTCTCGGGGTGTCTCAACAGGGAGAATGTCATCTCACGTATTTCCTCTTGATAACATGGAGGCGACAGAGAGCCAAAGGCTTGGGCGATTGATTCATCAAGCAGCTGCTATTGGCATCATGTGAAAAGGTCAGGAGTCCCTATGGAGAACACTTTAAAAGGCCATTGGTGACTGATGAGCCTGTCATGTTTGTATCACATACATGCACAAGCACTCTCTCACTCTTTTTCCGACGTTCCCCCTGTTCCTCTGCTCTCTGCTCTCTCTCTCCGTGACACACACATTCACACTCCCGTGGGATTGGTAATTGGGCCCCTCCGTCATGCTGTCAGGTGTGGGTTTGAGTGTCCCCTCATGTGCAACAGCAGACATTAAAATAACACAAGAGAGCAAACTGCCACCGTGACCTCTGCAGGGGTTAGCCATGAGTGTTTGTGTGTGTGTCTGTGTGTGTGTTTGCTCACAGATGTGTAGCTGTTACTTCCGTGTATATGTGATGCATGTGGGAGCCAAACTGATGCTCATGGATAAGTGAGTGAGCAGTGCTAGTATTAAATAGGAGACAAATGGAGAGAAGTCGATAAAATCTCAACCAGAGGTAAAATTTCATCAGTCATTGGTTAAATTTGCTGCAGTTCCTGCTTTGTCGCTCTTGATTGCATTGCGTGTCCCTGCTAATCAAATATGGCCAAGTTCAGACAGGCTCAGTGTTTCCGAGTCCGCACACACTTACACACGCACATCAGTCCTCTTCTGTCTCATGAGGTTTTAGTTTGCTATCAAAGCGATTTCCTGTCTCAAATTTTCATCAGTAATCAAAGTTCCTGATTGAATTTGAAAAGTGAGCCAGTCTCTATAAATCACATTACATGCCTCACTCCCATCATGCCTGCTCTCATCAGCCACAGGAATGAGACGCCACCCTGGGTGTATTGCTGGGTCTCTGTGTGTGTGTGTGTGTGTGTGTGTGTGTGTGTGTGTGTGTGTGTGTGTGTCTGTGTGTCTGTGTGTTGTGTTTGCTGTGGATCTGGGAAATGGATGTTTGCAGAGGTGTGATTTGATCCATGCTGCTTTTTTATAGGGGCAGATGATAGATAAAAGGTAGAGGAATGGTAAAATAACAACAGAGATAACACATCTGGGTGAGATTGTAGGTGGAAAGAGTTTGTAATTTATTTTACTATCAAGCGAATATCAAAATTAGTTTTTATTTGATCTGTACGACTCAAATCAAGTGAATTTCTTGAAATAAATTGTTGGATGCCTTTGTTGTAGTATGGATGAAATAATAAGTTGGCCTAACGGTTGCAGGTTCTATTGACCAAAGGATTAGGGACCAGGTCCAATCCAACATTTTCCTTCCTTTCTATTGCATATGTGAAATAATCTGGCACTGGTTGGTCGAAGTATATTTGCTGTCAACATAAAAGAAACAATAATATTTTTTTAGCAGTCGATTCATCTGTATCTTTAATGTATGAGATCATTGGAAATGCATTGAGACGTTTATCACTTTGGCTTCATTGGTGGAGATGCTCATCCCTACTCTCATTATAATACATTAGTGCACTCTGCGCTGTACTTATTCCAAAAATCAAGTTGGAACGAATGTGACATGCAACGCAATTTGTTCAAATGTATTCTTACTTTACTGATCGGTCAAGAAGACATGCAATAGATCAAGCTGATAGTGAGCGCCCTCTGTTGGATTGTGAGAATAACTATGGAGATAGAGACTGACGCGCTTGTACACGGTAGATTTAGAATTCAAACGCCAAATATGTTACCAGGCAAAGTGAAAAAGCCCAGACACTGCCTGTAATGGACAGCAGTCACCAGCTAGAATCAGTAATATATGGGACAATGGAGCAGAAAGCGATGAGAGTATGAACAGAAGGGGAGAGAGAGGAGAACAAATAGTGATTTGGGACTGGGGGGAAAAAAAGGTGAAGAAAAAGTTTTGGAGGAACTGAGATAATATTGACCACATAATCCCTTACAGATGTGGAAATCACAGTTTAATGCTTGGCAGACCTGACATGCTGAACTGCTATTGTATGACTCAAGAGGGACTCTGACCAAAGACAAACTCACTCTCAGTCAAGTCTGCTATTGATGGAGAAAAGACGATGAAAATCCAAATTTAGAGCAATCGTAGGATAGCCACATCTGCTGGACTATAAATTACACATACAAAAACACACTGGCTGAACATCTCCACAAGGCTCAGTGAGTCATTTGAAGTGATAGTTTGAATAGAAGCCTTTTCTTTACTGTATTTAAGAGTAATAATTTAGCTAATGTCTTCCTATGCAGAAATATACAGGTCTACCTTTCTTTGAAATCCCATTTTGACCCGGTGTGACAGATGATTGCAGAAGATTGCATGATTTGCCGTTGCCTGTAGCCTGTGTGTGTACATGTGCACATGCTGTAAGATGGACAGACATGAGTGTTCCTTTGTGCTTGCTGTGTTTATGTGTGTCTTCTTTCCTGTATAATCAAACGCAGCTCTTCAAGTGCCATCAATCAAGCTTTGATGTTTCAGGGGAGATTCAAGGAACCACAGCAGCCCCCTCCATGCGCCGAGGCCGGGGCGGCTTCAGTGCAGCTGGAAACATGGGAAATGCTTTCTAAACCAAGAGTCGGTGGCTGCAACTAACCATGTACATTATGTAGCTCATCAGAAATGTGCTCTGTAATGTCTCGGGTTGGGGAAAATAGATGTTTCTGTGGTTCTCATTTGCACAGTTCTGCAACATCAAAGCATCTAAACAATATGGTTGTATTCTACACATCGCTCTCCATACTCACACTTCTTTCATCATCCTGTTCTTTCTCTTCTTCATTTGCCACAGTACTTAACTATTGCTTTATTTCTCCTCTATAGGAGGACACAGAGCCATGAGGTTGCATTCACAACACCAACGCACGTGTGGGAGAGTGTTGGGTATATAATTACAGATCCAGTCTATAAAATACTTTTGTTGGACAGTAGAATTTCTGTGAACTAACTGTATTTATATAGTTTTTAGAAATATGCCTCCGATTACCAGCCACACACACACACACACACACACAAACAAACAGACATCTATCTTGGTGAGAACACTCATTGTCATAATGCATTCCATAATCCCCCAGCCTAACCCTAACCACGAGTCCATAACAACTTAATGCACATGAACCAGCACTTATGTTTATAGTACTTGTATATAAAAATGCACTTGTGTTGTTTAGGTTCTTTAATAATTTGTGTGTTCTTTAATATTCACAAGCACTTCATCCCTAAGAACTGTACCCACCCATAGTGTGCGATTGTGATTGTGTGTGTGAAATTTGTGTTACTATTATTATTGCTGTTATTTATTATAAATATTCATATTTACATGCCTGAACATTTTTTATTTAACAGCTGGGGAGAGTCTTTGAAGGTATGGAGACTATTTATAAGAAGTGAAGCTCCTGTTGTCTCACCTGTGGCTGTTGAACCTTCTCTTATTTAATTATTTTAATTACCTTTTTATTCATTCCTTCCTTCTATGATGGGATTTTACACATTCCATGCGTACCTGTGCCCCTTGCAGCACTCATTCAGTCCTTCTAAAAATGTCCTCCCTCCATAAGGTCTATTCTCAAAATGTCCTCATTCAGATATAAGCACAAGTACACACTAATACAACAGTGTTAAAATCTGTTCTTGAGACAGAGCCAAAAAACTAAAGTGTGTGATTGGCGATGTAGGAATATCACATTTTTTCAAGTTAACTTACAACATCATAGAAATGCATCTGTTTCAAAAAGATTCTAAAAATTTCACCACCTATTTGTACTTCGTCTTAAAACAAAATAAAAGGATACCCATTCGAATTTCTTCGCAAAAAAATATTTGAACCATTATTATCTTTGAGAGAAAGCCCCATTTCTTTTTATCAAACCTATGAAACCTCAGGAGAAAAGGTTTGGCAGGGCACTATCACACCATATTCCAAAGATAATGGCTGATGTTTTTTCCAGGGTTTTGAATGGAAAGCACAGAACATTTTAGTGGTGGGTTGGAGTGACATGAAAAAGGACGGTCTCACTAGAGCATCATTATACTGAGAGAAACTGCCACAGTGGGTTAAAAACTTGAAGATCATCCATATTGTGGTTTTATTCTGGTTATGTCTGGAACCTAGATTGTTGAAAGAAATAAGGGGCTGAGATGATCCTCGAATTACATAACATGCACATGCTGGATTTCTTTGAACGATTAAAAGACCACCTTTACTCTCCTCTAATGCCCTTCGGAGAGATACGCCTCCGGTTCCTCCAGGCACTTTGTCATTTATGCAATGGCTGCCATTGACAGGTGGGCAGGTCTGTAGTAAATAACCCTCACATAAGAACAAGTAGCCATCACTGACTTTCCTGTGACTAACAAAAGAATTACGAGGACGACAAAAAAGGAGAATCGACAGACTGGTCAATGAGTTGAGGTTGATGACACTTTCTTTTTTATTTATATTTTGTGGTCAAGGGTCAAGATCCTATCGAAGACATAAGATTCTTCACGTACATTTCTAGAGAAGACCATCTGAGGCACTTGTACATATTTATTCCTTGGTTTATGACTAAACACCAGCAAAACTAATGTTTTATGTATTTAGCACTAAGAATTTATAAAAACCCAAACATTATGCAGAGCAAACATATTCACAAACACAGTATTTAAGACCTCTCAAGGACAGCTCAATAAAATAAACACTGAGAGGAGACTGGGAGAACCGGCAGGACGAAAAGATTATAAGTGGAAGTGAAAAAACAGTTGGTTCGTTTAGTAGTGTAAAACCACAATAACGTGGTTTGTAAGATTTCATGGAAAAGCAACTTTGAAGGCACACCAACACAAGCACACATGTGCATGCACACACAGAAACACTATCCATAACCACATGTGAGCAAACACACAAACTGATGGCTGATGTTTGACCACACAAGATGTTACTAAAACCATGTGGGCCTCTACTTGTGGTTTAATCAAAAAAACTGATTATATCTTTACGTCACCTCTTAACGTCATATGTGTGATATGAATGAGTGTTAATTGAGCATTTTGTTTGTGCACGTGTGTGGCTATGTGCCCACGTACAGTGTAAAGCACTGACACAGGGCTGAAGGGAGGCAGTAGAGGCTCTACATCAGAGACACATGCTTACTAACAGAGGTTTGACCCAAATAACAGTGTAATTTATGAAGGCTTTTAGGCTCCCAGGCAGCCATGGAAGTAGAACAGAGAATAATGTGAGTCTGACCGTGCCCATTCACTTCAGTTTAATTCTCAGTCTTTTACTAGGACACATGTCTGGAGTTTTTAATGATACAGAGACAGTAAACACAATGTTAATGGACACTGAGTTTACAGAGATATGCTCAGCTTCAAATACACGGCTGTGCGCACAATTACAGGCGTGCGCACAATCAAGCATACTAAACGAGTGCAGGTACTGACGGGCGTGGCTAGAAAAAGAGATCCAATAAAAACAGTGAGGGGGTGCAATAACTGAGGTGGAAAAGGAGAGACAGACTGAAGCCCAGATATCATTAGTACTCTGCTGTGAGGCGCTGGCCCCAGGCAGGGTTAGAGGCTGAAATGGACAGTTAGCGGCTTCTGGAGGAGATGACATCTCAGGCAAACCCAAAGGACGAATTAAGACATCCCAAGCACAGATATAACTGTGCGCGTGTGTGTGTCTGTGTGTGTGTGTAAGTGGGTGTCTGTCTGCAAGCATGTAATCCTGTGTGCTACCCTCCCGTACTGTGGCGGGTCATTTGCCTCAGTGTTTGAAGTGGAGAAGCAGCTCTGAGGATCAGACTCGTGTCATGGCTCCACAGATCAGAGCACAGAGCGATGGGATGCCATGAGAGAGGAGAAGAGGGCAGAGACAGACAAATGAGATGACAGAGGACTTTCTCCACACAAGGTTATTTTCCTCGCCCTCTCGTTTTCCTGATTATGTCCACAAAGTCAAACTGGAAAAAACAAAACATCCATATAAGCACTTTCAAGTCTTTTTTGCCAATGATCTCATGTCCTCTCTAAATGACAAGATTGCAGCTAAGCCCCTACTACAGATGACAAACTACACTGTGCATCACAGCCAACATTTGAGGACCAGGACAAACACAATCTTGAGTCTGCACTGTTACTTATAACATCGAAAGGAAAAAACAGCCGACTTTATAACTGTTTCCTTCATCATACATCCTTCGCCCAAGAAGTTATTGTAGAAACGGGCAACGCCACAGCTCAAGTGCATGTGAGGTAATTAAAAAGGCGACCAAACTTACTATTTGGTTGGAGGTAAACAGCCACTGACTCTGTCTGAGCAGACTCACATAAGTTCTCTCTCAAAGCTCTGTTTGACTCCACACTAACTGCAAGGTCATTTATCTATCATAGAAAATGTACCTAGTCCCATCTGTGGGCCAAAATGGAGGGTTAAAAAAATGTGTAATTTGAATAAACACTGATAGAGTCATACCAGCGCAAATCAGTACAAGAGTCATTCCTCTCCTTTTCTCACACAGCCAGAAAACTAAGAGTCCATTGAGGGTGAGCCATGAGAATCCCAGAGATGAGCAGTGCATCAGACATGGCATTACGCTTTTCTTCATCTGATACACAGTCAGATGATTTGCTTAATGCCGTCCGTAGACTCATGACCGACAGATACTGAGACGGGGAAGAGAGGACGGGAAAAGAGGGAATAAAACACATGAGGGATGAAAAGACAGAGAGAGACAATTTGTGCGTTCACGTTTTTATCAGACTTATCATCGCGCAAATTAGGTGCTGCTTTCTGCTGATAAGGTCAGCCGTCAGTCTAGTCGTGTTTAAAAAAATTGCTATGTATAAACAGACACATACGGTGCTGTATGCACAAACTGATTATTAAGCTGATTGAGCATCATCACAGCACATAAAAACTAACTAATCCCATTTTTGTGTCTTAAACATTTGTATTTTGTTTAATGTGGTGACAGCATAGCTACTCATACTTTCAGAAAGGCACTGTGTTAAAAGAGATTCACCTCTTTTCTCTTGTTCTGCTTTGGATTGACATCACAGTCGACGTGTATTCTAAAAATCCTTGAAATCTACCGGTCATAAGCTCATGAGTCATAAACTGTTTATTCAATTGCAAGTTGCAATTCAGCCCTATTGGGATCAGCCGTCTGAATTGTTGCAGTGCACAATAAGGCTAACAGTGGGGCGCTTTCATGGGAGAAATGTTCCTGCATGCAGGTGCCAGGCGCTGTCATTCTGACATATTCATTCTGACTATGGCAAAGAGGGTGCATAAAAGGTATTGCCAAAAGCTGAGTTTGTTAAATGAAGATGAATGTGATGGTTTGGAATGAAGGTGATATTTTATTTAGGATCAGACGCTCTCTGTTTGGTAATGCAACAGCCACTCTCACAACAACATGACAGCTGCGGGAAATGGATATTGATTAGAAAAGGTTGATGCTTTTTTCCCTCCCCCTCACTTGTTTTTTTTCTTCTTCCCCCCCTCCCCCCTGTTGTTTTTAATACTCTGCCTCCCTCCTGGGCTCTCTCAGAATGTCCCTCCTTCTCTCCGTCTCTCTCTGTTCGTTGTCAGGGCATTATGCGTGATGCACGATAAAGTGTGATGGATGGTGAGGGCTGATTTTATAGCCCCGCACCTGATCAGGTATCAGTCATGTTTGTGTAATTTTTTGTGTATGTGTGCGAGGCAGAGAGGGATTTGTCGGGCTGTATGAGAACAAAGAGCCTTGCAGGAGCAAAGCCTTAAGATTGAATGGTTCTCACCCAAGTTATTCCAATACAGGAACAGAAGCCTATTATTATCAGCTGGAAACCATGGGAATTAGATAAAACTGATAAAACTACAAGAATACCAGCTATGTTATTTTACCCTGAGGAATTATATCATTTTTCAGCCTATAAGATGAATTCCTTTTAAGACAGCAAGAGACCGGATCGTTGTTTTTCTTGCCTCAATCAATAACTAATGGTAAAATGACTGAGAAGTCAATGTTTGTACACATTTTGCTCTGCATATACTGTTTTGTACCTGTATACAGTCAATATGCCTCTCTGCTGATGCCATAGAGTCGAAAGTGTAAAACTCCAGCTGTTCAGCAGATGTGGGGCTGTATACTATCATACCGTATGGTCCTAGACACTCATATAGGTGTATATGTTTATTCCCATGAATCTTCACTGACATTAACCATAGCTGTTCCATACAGAATCCCAAGTCTTGTGCAAACCTTGAACTAATTCTAACCCAATAAATGCTGCTTTACTCAGCAGCTAGTAACCAAATTCGTTCCCTTGGTGCCGTGTAGGTGGCCTCCTCAAGCCAGCGACTGTGTACAAAAGGGTGGCGTGGCCCCATTTCCACCCACTATCCATAAATGAAGCAAAAATATCCAGTCGGCTTCATCAGTCATTCAAGACATATCACCCTGTCTTATAGTATCAAATAACTTACTAAATCAGAATCAGTGTGGCAAGAAATACTGGGAGAGACACTTCTTTGGGAGCTATTGTGTCATCCATCCATATAAACAGTCCATGTTTTTTGGCTGAAAACAGCTGCTGGTGCAGGAAACAACAGTGAAGAGACTGATGAAAATGTATCAAACTGTGAAGTCACATTTTAAAGAATGAACTTAAAGAAGACAAACCACTCAGTAGAGCTTGGGGTGGCTGCAGAGTTTGGATTTCTTCAGTGTAAGGGATATCTTTCATATATAAGCTCTCATGTGGTGCACACTATATACAAGTATTGATTATACAGTCACAAGTAAAGACCTAATGATAAGTTATGTAATGGTTCATCTCATAGGGACCATGTGATCCAATTTGTGCAACCACATTGTGATTAATACACATGCTCAAAAAATAGAAAAATGAAAAACAGCAAGGGAACATATTTAGAAGACGTATTGGGAATGTGAACAACAGTAGATTCTGCAGTAGGTGGTGACATCATTAACATTCCAAACACACACACACACAAACCACAGTGTACAAACCACACACGCACACAAAACCACATGACCCTCACACACACATGCACACCCACACACACCCACACAAACACACACACAGGTATTATCTTTGTGACCATACACCCTCATTAACATTCAGCTCTGATCCCTAATGATAACCTCTCCTGGGCAGACACAGCACCACGGTGACTGGGATTATGGCTTTTGACAAGTCTAATTAATACAGACCTAACAACAGCAATCAATATCACTGATTAAACATGCTATAGGGAAATTAATAATTGCCTGGAGTTGAAAGGTTAATAGACTTATACAAAACCCTGATAGACCGTTAAATTCATTTGAAGTTCGTAAAGCTCTCTCTTTTGTCTCTTCAAGGGACATTTGACCCTGAACACAGCACCTGCAATCAGAGCCGGCTCACGGTTTGATGCAGCGGTAGTAGCTGCCTAGAATGCAGATTATCAGGGGACGCCGCTAGAATGCCGCCAACATATTGTTTTTGCTTGACATTTTAAAAATCATGGTTACTCCAACAACACTATATACAAAAAAAGGCTTTTTAATTTACCCTGCAAATCCTACGAGATTCACACGTATAGATTGAGATCACGCTTGGTGTCAGTGCAATTCTACATAACGACAATTTCATGCTTCGGACCCACAACACAGCTGGCTTTCATGTTAATGTACCATGCTAGCTATCTATACAATGCTCAATCTGCATGGGGGAAAGAAAGCAACAACTAGACCAGCTGCTTCTGCCCCCTCTTTCACATTAATGCGATTTGACTGGCTAGCGCCTGCACTTGAGTGGTTTGTTTAAAGATGATTTTGATTGGCTGGCACCTACATTGCCTCATAAAAAATTCTGAACTTTAATCTTCTGCTGACGTAATAGATGCACAATGCAGTTCATTAACACATGACATTACCTCATTCAAAGTAAATGAGCAGCGATTCGGTTAAAGCCTCTAATGGGTACGTGTATGTCCTGTGTTAAACAGTGAGCGAGAACCTGACTGAAATTCAATACTTTGTATATAGTTGAGGTTAGCAGGTACATTCATGAAGTAAGAACTATGTCCTGAATCCATTACGTTTTTGTGAATGCTCTTTAAATATAGGACAACCTACAGTTTTTTAATCTTAATAAATAATGTTATAAGCATTATAAATATTATGATATATTAGAGCCATTAAGTTTAAGCTTTCATCGTCTAACGATGGTTGTTAAAACCCTGAAGTAGCTTGACTCATTTCTACGTGCTTTTGATACTTCTACATAGGAATTCATCTTTTGATCATAGTTTCAGGCTCCTAGGAAAAACACAGCAAATTTAAACAGTTGTTTCTTCACAAGCCTCTGGTACGTTTTTTCACCGACTTCTAAATCTTTAGTTAACCACAGTCTGCCGCAAGTTCGCTCTCAGCCAAATGTTCCCTCCACAGCTGTCTTGTCTTCTGTACTCTGCTCTGGGCATCCGCTTCACCGCAGAGATGAACAAGATGGAAAGTAAGAAGCAGACTACAGTAAGGGCATGGTGCCCAGCAGCCGGGCTTTGATCAACTCTCTGAGTCAAATACACTTGACTCCCCTGAGTAACCAGGGGGTGTCAGCTCAGGTGTACAGCACCTTTTCTCAACTTACTATTATCAGGAAAAAAGACGGCTGCAAATGCTGAAAGGAAAATAAAATGGTGAAAATAATCATAAAATCTGCTGTGCTCTCTACCTCAGGGCCACTATCTGACTCGCACAAAAACAATATCTTCCATTTATGCATTTTATTCATTCTGAAAGGAAATTGTGGTGTAATTAGTTTGCATAAATTGAATGAATTGAGACGTGGATTTATCCTTTTAAGTGCCTATTAAATACACAAATCCTTTTATATATTCACCACCTTCTTAAAGCGATTCCACTGCACCTTTATTAACTTATCAAAACCTGTAACCAGAACTTTAAAAAACAAAAGTGTTTTTTATCTACCGGTACTGCTAATATTTGTCAACCTCACAATAACAGCCGCTCTCTTCTTCTTCCCCCGCTCAACATGAGGATCAGAGAACAGGACCTGTTATTTCCTGCTAAGGCTGTGGGACTTTTTTTTCTGCGTTGTCGCTGCCAGTCTAACATCACAGTAGTGCCATTTTCATTTAGTGTTATCAGACTGTGGGCGTTGTTGTAAAGCTCTCTGAGTGGTTGGAGTATAGTGAGGAAAAGTTACTGTGTATTGAACTTTCCTGACTGTCCATCATTCCTTCCGTTTGTCCTCTGGTTGGAAACTTGTGCTGGTTTTGATTTCAGCCCAAACATGTAAGGTATGTGTGGAAATGGTAAAATCCATCTTACAATGTGTGAGCTTGTTTAACTGAAAAATCCATTACTTATTCATATCCAAACAGCACCCCTCCTGCTAAAAAGCTTCTAACTTCTTACCTCATCCCCATACAGTATGCAAATGTACTCTATGTTGTTCAAGAGATGGCAATCAAAGTGGGATGGAGTGCATCTAAATCACGCTGCACATCTATGCGTCGTAACTAATGGAGGTACAATAGCTACTGCTGAGATCGTAAATGCATCTTTGAGGCTAGGATACAACATTTGTGTGAATAGCTGCAGTGGTTCATCGTGAATCATGTGCTTGTTTGGATCATAACATTGTCAGAGGTCCCGTAATGCAGAGCTTAACTGATTGGTATGATTCAAAAGAGTGAGAGAGCGTGTTCAGCATACCATTTTTAGATATCAGTAAGTGTACAGTACATACAGTGCAGAACAAGGGGCACAATCTTATTGGGTGTCATCTCATATAATGTGTGATGTTTTTGACAACATTTGTGTGTGTGTGTGTCTGTGTGCATCTGTGTGCACATTGTGTAGTGCAATGTGCATGTGTGAATGTGTCTGTATGACTGTAATCACCAGGGTTCCTTGTCAGAGAAAGGGCATAGAGGGTCCCAGAGGTGTTAGAGAGGACAGCAGGAAGCAGACAGAGGTGATGCAGGGAGAGGACTCTGGGAACCGACCATCACAGCATAACAATGAACAAGGTCTGCTTTTACTAATGAGTAAAACAGGCCGGATGTGAGCAGGGAGCCACTCTGACATCTGCATGCTCACACTCAATCGATATGTGTTTAAATTCAAATGTACACACTTTTTTGTACATGACATACAGTCCCATTAACTGTCTAATTCAAATATGATGGATAATAGATTAATTCATTGTTTCATGTTTGGGATATATCAACAATACACACAACCATTCTTTGGCCAAAAAAAAGCATGACAACACACAGTTAAACCTTAACCAATTCAAAAGCCCTCCGGTCAAACAAAGCTCTAATTCTCTGTGTGTTGACACACACTTGACCAATGGTTGCTGTGAAGCAGTGGAGCATAGGCAGTCTCTCTGCATCTCAATAACAGATGTCCCAGGGCTGTCGATGACTCACACTTGCTGATCAGGAATGAATGAAAAGTGTGTGCGTCTGTGCATGATTGTGTGTGTGTGTGTGTGTGTGTGTGTGTGTGTGTGTGTGTGTGTGTGTGTGTGTGTGTGTGTGTGCGTATGTCTGTCTGTCTGTCGGTCTGTTTATATAAATGCATCAGTGTGAGGGTCAAATTTCTGGATCTTTGGAGTAGAGAGAAAGAGAAGTCCTTGTGCCTGGTTTGTTGTTTCTCTTTGCTGGTTTGCTGAACAGTTTGTGTTCCCAATAAGCTGCCTTCACAACACAATGATGATGCTAGTTTTGCAGTGAACAAGCTGATAGCCAAGAGGCTGAAACCTCATTCAGAAAGAGAATTTGTGAAGATGTTTTCTTTGTGTGGTAGAACTACAATCAGTTTGTGTCAGTCACAGCTGATTTCTGATATGACACAAGATATTTAAATAAATCAGAGAGACCTTGGATATTTCTAGTTTTTCTAGCCTGAGATGACACAACAGACAAATACATTTTGTGTATGCAATTGCTGTGGGGTTTGATTTAAGGTAGTAGTGGATTCGGCTAAAACTAGCAGTGAGTAGCATCGACGCGATCACTTCCATCTGACATCGGACGCAGCAGAAACAGTTCAAGTCATTGCATCAAAGAGCTTGACGATATATACGACATGTGCTCAGTAATTGCAGATCCTATAAAAATTGAAATGGCCCTTGATGGATACAAGTTACCACATATCTACCATGCCGATAACTCATAGGCAGCAACAACCTTGACAATAACACATTGATTGATTGACAAACATAGAGCTAATCAGTGTTTAATTCAGACATGGTCATGCTTTGATATGTAGTTTGGTGATAATAAGAGGGAGAGAACATGCTATGGGTCTAAATAAAAAACTCTGAGTAAATTATAAAGGCCATATTTTTAACTGAGGGCAACTTAGTGTTATACATCTATCTGTCATGACACCCAACTGAGACGGAGCTCACTCGCAATTCGCAACCAAGGCTCATCCCACATCATCAGATAGAGCTAATGTGAGCTTGAATAAATCTAACCTCAGTAGAGGGCAGTTGTGGGCTAATTATCTGTTCACATGTTCACCTTGCCTTGACTATTTCACAACCAGTCTGTCCACTCAGAGAGACGGGGTGATGTGGTAGCAGGAGCAGCGGACGACTTCAACACAACGTAAGTCGAACACTTCTTCATCCTCTCGTATTGAGCTAAGGGCACACTGACTCACTATCTCATCCTGAGGTAGAAAGTGGTATTACAAGATGAGACAGGCCAGGGCTAGCGAGTCAGCATTTTAAGTCCGCTACTGCAAAATATATAGTCGTCTTTAGACTAATGTCAAGACTGTCATTTCTTCACATTCCGTCATTAATTTGAGTTATTTTAAACGAGAATGTTGACCTAATGCTCCTTAAAAAAGTCCATTGGGTTAACTGTTTTTTTCTTGAAATTCTTCAGGGAAATTCTTCCAGGAATAACCTTAAGCATTACCAGATGTTCAGCAAAGCAAATAAAAAAGGTTTCTTAATTTGGGTATAGATTAAATCCCTCTGTCTTCTATTGTTATATGAAATTGCAATAAAAAAAAATTTTGTAATGGAAATGAAAACATATCAGTTGCTCTGATTTGGCAGATGTCTAAAGGTGGTGTAGATGTTGAGGGAGTCTGGGACAGCAAAGATAAAGAGACTGTTGGATAGGCTTTTTGAGTGGGTTTCAAGTGCAGTGAACAGCAACAGACAGACAGACAGACAGACAGACAGACAGACAGACAGACAGACAGACAGACAGACAGACAGACAGACAGACAGGCAGGCAGGCAGGCAGGCAGGCAGGCAGGCAGGCAGGCAGGCATGCAGGCAGACAGCAGTGTAGGGCTGCATGCGGAGCCAGTGGTTACGGGCTGTACAGGACTCAGGCCAGAGAGGAGGGCTGGGTATTGATCTATATAGTTTTAGTTTCTTTGTGAAACAGGATCTGAGAACACCAGTGAGAGCCTTATTTAAAAGTCTCCCTATTCTCATCCATATATATTGATTCATGCACACTTTTCATCCTGCTTTAAGTAACTCTCTGGTTGCGTACCTTCTTTTTTCTGCATCTCTTCGTCTCATCATTTATTTTCTCCTCAGTCTGTTGCGCCTTTCCAGGCCTTAAAGTGTCCCTTATTTTACCTCTCTCAGTCTCATATTTCTTTTTATCCATCTCCCTTGACACCCTTTTAGGAATTAGGTGAACTTTTAAAAGCATACCGTATTTCCTGATCACGTTTCCATGCACTTCATCTCTGAGTGATTGAAACCGTTACTTTTATGGGTGTTTATTTTTCTTATGCGTTTCCCATAAAAGTATCTCTCCTTATCCTCAGAATCTCTTATCTCTGACAGCAACAAATTGAGTGGATCACCTCAATGTAGCACAATCGCATTTTGCGGTGACAAGCAGTTTTCAACGCAGACACACAGACACACATAGACACACATAGACACACACACACACACACACACACATGATTTGATTGGCTGCGGATGCTGTTGTCAGGCCACAGGAGTAAAAATATGGCTGTCGTTATTGTGCGCTGTCATAACTGGGCCTGTAAATCTCTCCCTGAGTGGAAGAGGAGAGGAGGGACAAGAGAATTTATTCTCTTGTTGTACTTCATCTATAACCTCTCTGCTATTGGTGCCGAGCCAGGGGGGCCTCAGAAGCCATCTTCATTATGTATCAATCTCCAGGACGAGACGATGTTAGTGGCCCTTCATCTGATCTCCTTTTAATTACCCTGCACTCATATCTAGCATGCCGAAGCTCTCCTTAGTTTCCTTTTAATTTCTCACTTTACTTCCATGTCTTCATTTTTCAAACCTTTCCAAGAATCCATTTTCCCTTCTTCTTTTTTTTACTTCCATTAGCTTGCTCCTTGCCTCCATCTCCTCCGTCCCCTCCCTTCCATCTGACTCCTACCCAGCAGCAGTTCTTAGCAGACCTCCACTGTTAAGCGGGATACAACTGATAACGTCAACCATGCTGTCTGTGACTGACAGCGGGGTAAACTGGCTGTGGCAGCACACAGAGGCATAGCGAATCCGTTTTCAGGCTGCACCAGACTGTCCTCGCTCCCATCTGTCAGTCGAAAAACAGGAGCGCAGGCTATCAGTCACAGCTGACCCCAAGTCAGCCTCGTAAGGGACTAGTTGGGAGGGGAAAGACTCAAAGCAACACAAACACGCATGAAGATCAACAGATGGCTCTTCGTCAATCATCATCTTTTTTTTCTGTTTCTTCTCTCTATTCCACACCTTCATTTACTCGTTCTCTTCTTACCCGGACAATCCAATATATTGTTATAAATCTTGTATCACCTCGACCAAATCGTTATCTTCTCCTCTATCTCTCCATTTGTCCCTGGGTGGTACAGCAGCAAATGTGACACACAGCGTAGATTGCGGTCATTAGACTCACTCTGGGCTATTTCACTCCCGACATAATTGGAGGTGCTGTGAATGAAAGTAGGGTCCTTGATTTCATACTTTGAAGACAGTGATAGCTGCGTGCTTGCCAAGGGGAGGTGTGTGTGTGTGTGTGTGTGTGTCTCTGAGTGTGTCTGTGTGTGTGTGTGTGTGTGTGTGTCTGTGTGTGTGTGTCTGTGTGTGTGTGTGGGTGGTGGGGGTTATGTTGAATCTGTAATAATAAAAAGAAAAGAGTGAAGACCGGTGGACTCGCGGAGTAAAGTGCTGCAAATATTTGGATAATTACTTCAAGACAATTTTCATTTATACTGAGACTCTCTGGCTTGTTTCAGAGAGTGATAGTGAGGCTGTGACACTGCATGGCCTCTCTTCTCTCAACCCCTTATTACACAGGACAGGGTACAATGTCTAACAACTTGTTAATGAGCTCCAAGCTGAACCCCAGAGACTTGACTGGATACAAGTGCTGCAGGACACAGAAAGACCATCTTTTCCTTTATGCTCGCGGATAAATTCATCTACATGTGAAACCCATAATTCTGCTGAAAAAGGACATAAATGTACTTTTAGTGAGGAGAGGAAAAAGATCACTTTGGTAGTATAATTTAGTGTAGAGTGAACACTTCTACATATTACTGTACAAGATGCAAATGAGATTTCTCCCCTTGAATAATCATCTGTCTAAAAGGCTGAACCTCGCTGGGAGGTAATTACACTGCTCTGATCATTAAATAACCCCTGTTCTCTCTGAGACACTTTCTCTCTCCTGCTTCCATCGCTCTTTGAAAACGCCCAACACTTTCCCACTGTTCACGCTGAAATTAAATCACCGGTTCACACACGCGCTGCAGCCCACACAGACCCCAATGTACGATGGCTCGTGATTCACACACCTCCACAACTTCTGAAATTTTAACAGACTTGGTGTCGGCCACACTTCTTTTTATAGACTACTTTTTACACATACTCCGCCCCCACGTTGATAATCCTTCCATTGCTCATAGTGAGGCTCAGTGATCCAACATGGCTTTAGTTTCTCTTTTATAGACCAGAACCACCCTGTGTATCAGGGGAATACTCCATGTACTGTATACATGACAGTTCATTTCGTATTTTTCATTAATTGTGTGCATATTACAAAGTACGTTCACTGCATATTGAAATGATTAAAATTTTAATCAAATTAATCACAGGTTTCTATGGATTAATTATGATTAATCACAATATATATATATTTTTGTGAGTAAAAAAAGATTTATGACAAAAGACAGATATATACATTTAACATGTTTTCTTTTTTTATTCTAAATAAACAAAACAATGGTGCTGCAACTCAGCAGTTCTTTAGCAGTTCTCTTTGCTATTCCATTTGGAACATTGATATAATCTTCATTCTAAATTAATCCTGTAATTTAATCATAACGCGTTAACGCTTTATTTTTCACAGCTCTAATAAAAATAAGTGTTAATTTAATCAGTGGAGGTCTAGCATGAATAGGCAATGGGAAAAAAAACTACTTCTTCATCAGCATCTTTTCACTACCTGTTGTTCATATATGGATTTAGCTCCTGAATCTGTTGCACTAATAAGCAGCAACTTGGAGGCACAAACCAATGTAAATTCTACATTTTAGCCATTCACTTGTTAGAAACATCGTCGACAGAACCACTTAAACACTATTATTGGATATTTTACTAGACATTTTACTAGGAGGCTTACAGGAAACTCTGGAAAATGTCCAGAGAAAAATACTTTTGCATTACAACATAAACCCACAAAGGAACATTTCTGGAGTCTCTACAATAAAGCAGGTTTACACAAAACACATATTTAGTGTTTATTTTTCCTGGAGAGCTGACATTATTTTATTACTTAATTCATTGGAATATTCCAATAGGCTGTGGCAGTCGTAACACTCACAAACATCTGTCTGTCAGAGCTCAGATTAAAAGAATCCCCACAATGCAGTGACAAGTGTTGTGTTTCTAAGCACATCTGTTTAGTATGAGTACAGGTGGATTCAGAGTGAGAGTCAGGAAAACATAAGTAATCGCTCCCTTTACAACTTGACAGACAGATTGGCACAGTTTCTGATTCAATAAATATAGGTCACATTATGTTGTTCACCTGCCTGCTGCTGCTTTTTGTTGTGTGTAAGTCATGAGTGGTACTTAGAGCCTACACAAAAAGTACCCCACTGTAAAAAAAAAGAATAAAGAAAAGGGAGGAGGCCCTTGATTTGAAGCCGATTCAAGACTGTCTTAGAATGGTGGCACAGTGATTTGGTGGTTAGCACTGTCTTTCTGTGTGGAGTTTGCATGTTCTCTCCCAGTCTATGTGGGTTTTCTTCTGCTTCCTCCCTCAGTCCAAAGACAGGCAGACTGAGGTTAGGTCGAGTATAGACATTAGATTTACTGTAGGTGTGGATGTGAGAGTGAATGCTTGTTTGTCTCTGTATGTTGGCTCTGTTATTACTTGGATTGACTGATGATGGATGATGGACAGATGGACAGACAGACAGGTGGCCTGTTATAGATGAATTTGGTTGTATGGTCGACCTCTGGACCACATACAGCTGCACAATAGAATTTTTTCCTTGACTGTCTCTGCCTGAAACCCCAAATACAGCATCTTCAATGTATAGAAATCAAAGTAGAGCTTAAACAGCAACCTTGCTCATTCATGGAAGACGCTGCTGTTCCAAAACTCATTATGCTATTTGTCAGGAGAAGGTCAGCGGTTTGACACAGACCTCCAAGCTGCCTGGAGGAATTTAGTATGGATCACCTTCTGCAACACGCAGAGCTCAATTTCAGCTGTCATCAAGCTGGAGGAGGCAGAAATGCATTACCAGCCACGATAATATGCTTTATTATATAGCTTATATGCCAGCTCACGCTGCCTCCAGGCAATGAGAAGAGCAATTACAAGGACAGGGATGTGTAGTGTGTGAGTGTCCTAATGTGTGAGTGCTTACACGCACTCAAACATACCTGCCAGCATTTACCTCTCAAAGCCAATAAACTCCTAATGGCTTATTTTCAAAGTCGCATCAATGTTTAAAATGTTATCAGCCATCGGACATGCACCACTGCTTACCGATGATCTCCAGTACCAGGACATAATCCTCATCCATCCAGTGTAATCCAAATACTCTAACACACACATAGAACAATACTTTCCTCCACACCCAGTAAAGTAGTTGTCATTTCTTTAATGTGTTTTGTGGATTATTTAAAAATGTTTTACTTATTCACTGTGAAATTCAAACGAGAATGTGTTTGTTTGGAGGATTCTGCGTTAAGTGACTCAAACAGACAAAAAGGCTTTTTTCCATTCAAAAGGGAACAAAGCACTAACTTAAATCTTTGTCAGATGAAAATAAATTTCACCCTGATACCACCGTGGCACAGTAACATTAAGAATTGCTGGCTGTTATGTTCAATCTGGTAATAATCCTTTGAACCTGCGTTGAACCCCAGCTCTGCGTGTTCTTTACGCACCAATATAACGGCATTATGTGTTTTCAGATTAAAAAAAAACATCACAACAGGCTGAATCAAATATTCATCTTTAAATGATCAGTAATCTCCTGTTTTCATTTTAGCGCCACCGCTTTCTCTAACCCCTATTCCCCTGCTCTCTTGCTCCCCAGTTTCATCTGCACGCTCTTTCCGATGCAATCTTTTTGTGGATATGGAATGAGAAAGAGCAATGATGATACCTTAACAATGACACAAAGCTATTTTCTATACTGATCATGTTCATCTCCCAATGTTTGCTGGTGAATATGAGCTTGCGTGTGTGCTTGTATCGGAATGAGCATGTGAATGCAAGACTATATGTGCCTGAAATGACCATCATCCCTTTGCAAGAAACATTAAATCAATTCTTTCCTTTATCTATTTCATTTGATCATCAGATTTGTATGCCGTGCTTCAGGATGAAAAGGACATGTTCAGGAAGACAAAAGAAATAACAATGACTATAAATGACTTTCTAAAGGCTGCTGGGAGATCACCACAGCCTTGTACTTGTTAGCTCCATCTGAAGCATGTGTGTTTGTGTCTGGCCTCTGCTCTTGGCGAGCATGTCTCCTGTTTATTTGATCACCAGACACACAGACACACACAAGCAGATAATGGCTGAGCTGCTCTGCTGCTTACAGCTTAACAACTTATGGGACAGACTGCAGATCTTTAAATTGACTCAGGCTGACTATGGCACAAAAATAATGATAAGCAGCATCTAACCATAGACCTTTGGTATATTTATCCCTTGTCCTTTCTAAACAGTTTTCAAAACCCAAACTATTCTCCCTGCGTTTGAGACTCTTTTCGCCACACAAACGGCGTTCGGTCCCCGCAACGTCAAAGAAGAATAGAAAAATTGTTTTCGTTTTTGTGTACTTGTTTGGATGGAGACATTTTATAAAATGACGATCCTTTTAAAAATGGATTGGAAAATATCAATTCCAAAAATATCTGCAGTAGTGTAGACAAGGCCCCTTTGACATGGCTATGAATTATTATTATTTATTTTTTTTTACGCAACGTCCTGGATGAAGGTATCATTTTACAGATTTCATATTAGGTAAACGTCAAAGGTGTATTCGCTCACATATTATTGCTTTCTCTTTGTCGTTTTTTCTGACAGTTTCTTCACTTTCTCTCCCATCGTCACTGTCAGTGTTCCCTGAGGTAATTACAAGCAGTTTCAGACAATGCTTCTGGAGACCTGGGATTCTCCACCAACCATTATTCTCTGGATCAATTGCTGTGGACTAAACTGAACACACACACTCTCAGAAGCACAGAACAATTAAAAGTCAACACAGGGGAAAACCCTGCACACACCAACCTGGACCCATAAGCATGCGCATGTACAAACACACACAAATAAACTTGGCACAGCACACTAACATGAATATGCTCGTGCACAGAAATTAACGTGCTTACACACGTGTCAGATTACATGGATGGAAATAGTCAGCCGACATGCATGACCAAACACACACATACAAGGGCAGATTCAAGGTGAAACCATACAAACATCATGGACTGGAAGGGGGATTCAACTGAGTTAAAAGCCAGTGTGGCGCTAAAGGAAGTTAGCACACAAGAAATATTTTCCGATAACGGCTTCAAAACAGCTTACGACGGCCCCATGGAGCCGAGTCGAGCGACAGCACCAAACAAACCTCTGCTCCAAGCATAACAAACGTTTTCATGTTTTCTCTTCAAAAGGATCACACGCTAATACACTCCCCAGCATGCCTGATCAAAGCTCTCAGACTGTGTTAGACACAGAAGTCAGTACTGTATGTGTGTAGCATGTGATTGCATGTACACATGCTATATTTATATCTAGGCTTCCGGAGCCTCACGTACAGTATAAACATGAATCAAATACACACGTTATTGAATATAAGAAGGGAGCTCCTCTTTCCCACAAAAACCACTGCTCCAGAAGCTTCTGAACGACTCATCATTAGTACAGCCAATACTTCAAATTATTGTGATGTCACAAAAACACAATCATTTGCATAATGGTGGTCAAGTAGCTGCTGTGGCTCGCCCATTGACAATCAGGTAAAGCAAGGACGAAGTCTGACATTTCCTTCAAGCACCGGAAATAGATGATCAATAGCAACAGAGTGGCCCAACTGGCCCATCGGGGCAGACTGGGCTTTAGTGGGAGGGTTGCCTTAAAGAGACATGAGCTAAAACGAAATTGTTTCAGACAGAAGCTGAAGAAAGGAGCTGCAGCAATGGACAGAGGAAAGCGATGCATTTAGAGTATGTGAACACATTCAAGTTTAAACCTTAATTAAAATGATCAAACCTGAATGTCAGCATTATGTGTCTCCTTTAATGAGAGACATTTTGTGAACCACACTAAACACAGATCTCATGCGGAAAAAGAAGCTGAAGAGAATCAACAGTAAAAACACAGAAAACCGTTGTTTAAAAGCTGATGTTACTACAAAACAAGTATGTAAACACAGGCCCATATAAAAAGTGCTACAGGGCTGTATAGTCGACTACTAGCAATCGAATGCCTGAGAGACTGTAATGCCTTGCTGAGCCCTGTGGATGCACAGTTGGATGCTGGGAACAGTCTCTTATATGGATCTAAATATAGGAACTCGCTATGTGTGGACGCTCACTTAGTCTCTCTTTTTCTGTCTCACCGACTAGAACACACACACACACACAAACACACTCACTCACACACACACACACCTCAATAAGCACTAAGACAACTTTTGTCTCACACAAACTTGTGCATCTAGAGTGTGTGCAAGTGTCTCGTGAGGACTCTGGTGAAGTAGGGCAGGCCGTATGAAAGTGGGGCGACGGGGGCGGGAAGCGAGCCCAGTCAGAATATCAATAATGGATAAACATGTTGCCATCAGGAGGGACTGAGGGAGATGTGGAGAGAGAGGGAGAGATGACCTGAGTGAAAGGGTAGAGAGTGAGAACAAAGGACAAGAGGAGAGAAAGACAGAGGACTGAAAGAAGATGCATCAAGGGCTTCAGCTTTTAAAGGATCAGTTTACCAAAATCAGGAAAACATATTTTCTTACTTATCTCACGTGATGGCTGACCTTGCAAAAAGTTGATCTGCCCAGGAGCTTTTTTCTGGTCATGGAATCCTGCTTCTCAGGCTCCTGATGCAGACTGGAGCACAGATGACTCATACCTGGTCTGGGATTTGGCCATTGGCGGCATTTGGACTCAGAATTTGGAGACAATGACCTCTTGTTTTATTATAATAGGCCATTCTAATTTCGTTTAAAATATTAACATCTATTTATATACTTGAAATTAATCATTTTTGTGGGTGCAGGGAAAGACGCATGTGTTCTCTGCCTATTTGCAGATTTTGCACCGAATAATCTGATTTGCATTCCCGGGTTTTACATCAAATACAACTTAGATGAATGATTTGAACGTTTAATCCTGAAGATCTCTCTCTCTTAGATTTCTCAAGCCACTCTAACAGTGCTTTCAAACCTGCTTTTTTTTGTCCACAGGAATCTGACTGTGGTTTCCTCCCTTGATATGATTAATTTGGGCAGATCTGAAAACAGTAATTAATTAGGTGCAGAACTAAAAAAATACCACTACAAGTGAACTGAAACCAGTCACAAGCTGGGTCTTGAGCAATTTCTTTTTGAGGGCAATGTGATCCACTTTTGATCAACCCCAACAACAAGGGGAACTCTGCACAGCTTTGATACAGCTGAAGAATTAATCTATTGCTCAAACTGGATTTTGAGGATCATATTTCAAACCTGAAGCCCCCCACCAAACACTGTTATTGCTCGAAATTGTTGCTCATACAAAAGAGGTAAAAAGTTTTTAGTTTGTGAAGTTCACAGATTAAAAAATCACCAGTAACTGGATTTGTTCCCCCCAAAACAATGTTCCCTTCCATTCAGATATAATCCACAGACCTCACTTCTAACAACTTCCATATGGATTTCAACAGGGAGGAAACTTAGACTGAAAGTGATCGTAGTGAAGTGTAGCAGGAGGAATCCAGTCACTGACTCTCAAAGGCCCAACACCATTGGGTTTGTTTTTCTTTTCAGTCATTTTTAGAAAGCTGTTGCCAAAGTAAATGAAATTATAATCACATCAAGTGTATTGTGGTGAAAACACTTGATGGCACAACCACTGCTATCAGAGTGAGAGCATATTATTGTAGTGATAATAACTATCTAATTCTCAGCCATAGAGTCTCTAAAAGTGAGTAAATGGAAGTGAGACATGGGGAAAAAAATCTAAGAACGTAAAGTTGAATTTGGAAATGTACCATTTTTCACATTTGAGTAAGAAAACCAATGTGAAAGGTGAGCCATCCTACACTGTTCCAAATCCATTTAGCCTTAGGTAAATGATGAAAATAGGATGCACAGGGCTCCAGTCTGCACGCCATTGTCACCCTTGATTCATATTTATGCAGCCTCTAGCATAAAATCAGGTGTATGTACGTGCATGAGTCTGCATGAGAGTGCGTGTGATGTTCCGTTTTTTCTGTACCATGTGTGTCGGAGAGGGATTACGAGAAAAAGAGGAGAAAAAAAAAGAGGATGGTATTCAGAGTTTTTTTGCTACAGGGCATTCAACCACTTACTTTCTTATAAATTTTGGCTCTTGCAATCACAGCTCATGTGTGTGTGTGTGTATGTGTGTGTATTCATGTATATTTTTGTGCAAGTGTGAATGTGTGTGTTACAACAAATTAATGATTAGCTCCTTGGTTCCCAACAATCCACTCAAGGCATTTTTTGCACCGAATTTTGAGTAATTCTCGGTTACCATGAGGAGCTTGTTGCTCATGGCAACTCTGCTGTGTCCACTTTTGTCTTCTCCTTTCCTCGTTTAAAAGACTAGATCACAGGCAAAGAGAAAAAAGGAAGTGTTTTGTGCTCCATGTAATATGTTCAGCGGTGAAATACTGATTTTCAATAAACTCACATACTATTGTTTAATGAGGACATTAATGACCGAATAGTTTGTGTTGTAGTTTTTAAAAGAGGCGTACGTGTGTATACACATGTATGTGTGTGTTTGTGTGTGTGTGTGTAAACAAATTGACAACTTTCCTCTTGTCCCTATGTAAAAGCCTTTATATTATTCCTTCCTTAATGAAGCTAATTAGACTGTTCCCTTTAATTAATCTGTCCTTGATTGAGCGTGTGTTTTTTGTGTGAGTGTGTGTGCTTTGTGTGTGTGTTTGTGTCTGCGCCAATGAGGCATGATAATCAAACTGCTAATCCCACTGATCCTGATACTCTCTGAGTAAGTGATAGAAAACAAAATGTCAGGCTGAGTTTCACGCAGCATGAGGAGCTGCTTGAATTCTACATCTTCACTGACCTCAAAAACAGGGCAAACCTATGCATCTACAATTATCAAGGTGATGAGAGTGCAAGTGGAATTCATTACACTCTAGTAATTACTTGCAAAGGTTGTGCAATTAGTGAAATAGTTCACTTGGCTTGCAAAAGGAAATATGAGAGGGGGGAAAGGAAATCACAGGAGGATTCGGAGTTGCACCAGCGCTTCTCTTTCTTAATAAATATGATCAGGCCTTTTCTGTTTCCTCTCAACTGTTTCTTGTTTTGGGTTGCCTCAAGCCTCATGCAAAGTGCAGTCCACCAAAGTAGAGAAAATTTGACTGTTTCTGCCAATTTACGTTGTGTTTCATTCCATAATCATTGCCATGAAGCATAATAAAACTTCATTGTTCATTCCTTCACCTTTGTCTGCCTTTTTGCCGCTCTCTCTCTCACGCCGCTCTTCGTGTGTAAGAAAGTAATTATATCTCAGTGTGCCTGCGAGACACGACACTCCTGATCCACTGATGAGAGCAGGCTACGAGGTTGAATATAATGAAATAGAATACTTAACAGGATGCCGTAGCACCATAGGCCTGGCCTTCCAGAGCCCCGCTCACATCACATGTTGAGAGCTTTGTGCCAAATTCTGCCGCCTTTCCAGGATAGATTAGATTTTTTATTCAAATCTATTCTTTCAGGGCAGAGTTACTACCTCACATGAGTCTGGGATGTGACTGTTGATGTTGTCCTGCTCCTAGAATAAATACTGAGGAAAAAAATTCCACTCTTGCAAGTTTGTTTCATCTTCTGCCAGATACAGAAAATGATCCAGCGCCTAAGGTAATTAAAAGCAGCGCATGTGAACAGAGCACATACAGAGTGACATTCTTCTCTAAATTTGCATTTAGCTCCTTGGAATTTTACTTTCATGTATGCAGGGATGGGAGATCCTCGAAACCTCAACAACACTGAAACAAAGTCACCCCACAACTGCAGAAATCCCCAGAGAGGGTGCACTGTGAGTTGTTTGCTTGTATACATCTGACTAACACATGGAATTCCCTGCTTATTTGTAGCAGTCATATTAATGAAAACAGTAATACTACACAGGGTAGATGGCTACCTCCGAAAGCACAACTAAAGATTCATGCAGTTGTTTCTCATATCTGAGATCTACAAAATATAATAATGATATTTTGCCTCATTTGTTCAAACATTGGCACCAAGCATGAGCAAACAAGAGGTTGAAGGGTATATGCACAATATCTATGGGATACGATGATTTCGTAACTGTGGGAAACAGTCAATATTTTAGGGCTTTCGATATGGACAGCATTTATACAGGCCAAGGATCTGTCCTATTGGTACACTGTTTTCAGTTTCTTTATCAACCAAGTCAGATTCTCAGTGATGCTTTGTGTAGGTGTCTTAGAGAACATTTTGACCAATCTCTACTGCACAGACTGCAGAGTCTGTTTTTTTAGCAAGAATAAGGATTCTGTATAATATTTTAAATTTATACATTTTGTAGAGAACACAACAAACCAAAATAAAGTAAATAAATAAAGGACCTTAATTAGACTTACACGCTCTGAGATAAGCATTACCAATCATCTGTTATCAGGGTCCTACATAACAAATAGAGAACAATAATGGGTAGAGGTCTGCAGACACTTGTATGATGGACAGGCTAGGTGCAGCATGGGTCAAAGGTCAAGTACAAAAGTTGTCTCTCATGTAAACCAGCTCTGTGAGCAGCCAGCTATAACTCTGTAGTTGTGTGTGTGTGCTGCTTCCAAGAAGAGGGAGGCTGAAATACCATCTGCCTGTGCTTGGCTATCGTAACCATAAGGGAGATGAGTCAGACACACACACATACACAGATAGACATTGGGAAAGGGTGTGTTGGGGGTTTTCAAGCGTTAAAATTTACAGAGGGAGAGTGAGGGAGAAAGAGCCTAAAAAGGAAAATGAATGAGAAAAATATTAGATAGCTTAGGGAGGTGGGACCTCTGCAGCCACTTCTCTGTCACAGAGCAAAGGAGCCGGCATCATAGCATCAGCATACAAACACCTCGGTAATGAAGCTCCGGCAGTCCTGGGCTCTAACCACGCGGACCTATCCATCTCCCCCATGCATTATTCACCGCGCACAGCCATTTTACCGCCCAGCGCACGCGGCAAAGATTGGTTCCACTTCTTATTTATCTGTTTTCTATCCCCTCCCTCCTTTCCCTCCTCCTTCCTTTCCACAGCTTTTCAATTTAATTAAGGCAAGCACGACACTAAATCCATGCGGCAAAGGCTGCCCATGACAATTAGACTGTCAACCAGATAGAGAAAGAGTGGCAGACGAGATAGTGAACACAGCCCAGGTAGGTTGGCAGTGCTGAAATTCTCATTTCAGGCAGTAAACCAAAACCCTCACAATATGCCAGAGCCGGTGCTTTGTAGTTCTTTCAGACCACATCCTGCTCCGATTACCAGCAAACTCTCATATAAGGCCAAAATTGTAATAATCACATCTCAGTCTGACCAGGGTTTTCCAAACCACTATAACACTGTGGTGCAGCTCCCAAGGATAACCTGCTCATATTGACGTTAATCATTTTAATTTTAGCTATACATGAAAAAGGTTTACATGCTCTAATCACTTTCCTAATAATGTCCAATGCTGAAGGTCCTCTTTTCAGCCTATGTCTCAAACGCTTGGTTTAAGCTCCTGTCTGTCTGAAGGCTGATATATGCTACTCTGTTTCGATGGAGACGGACACATAGGACTACTTTTCTATCGACTTAAAGACGTCATGAGGTAAGCTTCTCTAAGCTCGTCTTCGACAAAAAAAAATTGCGCCACCTACTGTCCTGGCGGTGAATTGTTTTCAGCAACAACAGTCTTCGGAGAACCATACATGAAAAAGAGTCCGTCGTATCCTTAAGGCCCCTCCACGTGCTTTACCTGGCTTTGTTAGGAGGCATGCCAGACTAGCCGCTATATGCATTATACAAATGTGAGCCACTGTGAGCATCACAGAAGAATCAGTCGAAGTAATGATGGGGTATTTGAGGAGTTTAGTATCAGTTTTCTGTGAGACAGGAGCTCCCTTTACTGAGGACTTTGGGCTTTTTAACTTTGCAGAACTTTTACATGCACACAAAACCTAGATAACACACCAGGGGGAAGAGAAACCTTTTAAAAGCACAATACAGCTCTTTCAAGGAGACAGTGTAACCATGGTCTTTTAGGAGTTTTTGAAGGCTGCTGTAACATGTTCAGCTGCCACAGAGGAAATAAATTCATGATGAGTGCAAAAGAGTTCGTAAAGTCTCTGCTGAAGAATTAATCAGGGAGAAAATCTGTCTAAGAGCCCAGAATTATGGCTTTCACAGACGACGACCTCAGAAACACTGAAGTATGAAAAATGGTGACAGTCAGAGAAAATATTTAGAGTGAGACTCGCTGCAGTAATTTAGTTGACTGATGAATGACCGCTGGAAAAGTCTGCAGTCTACAGATGTCCAAACAAAGGAAGATTTTGGAAAGCAACCCAATGCTGTTACGATGTCAGATAGCTATGTGAGGATGAGGAAATTGCAGTTCAAATCCAGAGACTTTTCTTGTTTCACCAGTGTTACTTTTCTAGGGTGCACAGTGTGAATGTGCACACAAATATGAAGGATTACTCTAAAGCGTTCACATCAGTGATCATATTTGTTCTGCTTCATTTCTTGCTAATGTCAGAATGTTCTGTGGCAAACAACCATTGTAGTGTTTTTATCAATATTGTAATGATAGTGATCCAAAGTGATGTGCATAATATCAGGATGCAGTGACCAGACCCTGACCCCTAAGTCAACACAGCAGCTAATGCTGGCCCCACACTAGTGAATAATCGGACCAATTTCAGGTACTGTTCAGCCCCCCCAATTATTGTGGAGGCACTGCCGATCCGAAGCTGATTAAACAGATTATCTATTTTAATGCCATCATCTGGATCAGACTCTCCCCAACTTTGAATCCTAACAGTTGTGTCAAATAAAAAGAGCAAACGATTGGGCAAGTGAGCAGAAACCTGCAATACGCAAATAGAGCATGGTGATTGGGTAGCGATGCCAACAGATGTAGCGCAGTTGTGTTTAGAATCCAAACATGGCTGCCTGTTGAGTAAATCTGACTTGTGTCTCCTGTGCCAGTTGGACAGTAGAGAAGGAGGACAAACCTGTGGAATTGTTTAAGTCTCTGGAATTGCCACTCAGAAATAGTTTGTTTGAAGTTTGTTCCAACATTTCACAACCTGATTGTGCGGCAGGCATAAGCCGTCCAGACACAGAGGGAAAAGACCCTTCAACGACTACACAAAACATCTCAAAATGTCCCAATAGAGTGAGACACGTCCTGCAGCAGAGAATAATAAAGATATAAAATTGTGTTGGCTAAAGTAGGTTACAATTTTCCATAAGAAATGAATGGTCAAAATCTCAGATGAACCTCATGATCAGCTGGAAGCATTACACCACCTCTCAGTTGGTGTGCTGCTGCTTAAACATTGGTGCAGAGCCAATTATCAGGAGGCAGCGTGCTACAGGTGCAGCTAACAGGGTTAATAAAAGGCCAGCTGATTAGTGAGCGTCTGCTGTGTGGGCTCAGACGGAGGAGGGCTCACTTTATACAAAAAGACAACAGGAACAAGGGGGCAGTTGCCTATTGAAGCTGAAGCCAACAGGCCATACAGAATTGAGCAGAGATAAGGTTGGGCAGGATTCAGACATTACGAAATAATTAATGATGGAGCGCAAGAGATATTTTAGAATGAATTTAACTAAATCTGATTGAACTGACAATTTTACTTGCTCCCCATCAGCAGTCTCTCTGTCATTCTTGCAATATCTCATGGCCGTGATCTTCCTAGTTTCTCTCTTGATGCATCACAGCAGCTGGCGAGGAGATTACTACTTTTCCTCTGAGAATGAGTTGGATTATGTGTCCCCTCATTTCCTTCCACCAAAAGGGCAAGATTCAGCAGAACACCAAATCAGCTTCAATAAACTAAACATTGGCCAAACAGGAAAGAGCTCCCAATATGCAGCTGTTAAACAATGGCTGTACTTTTTGTTTAATTCGTGCAGCCAAAATTTGTTGAACTTGAATTTGTGCGTGTATGTTTATATCTAGAATTTCTATTAAGAAACTTTCATGTTGTATCATGAAAAGAGCATAGACAGGGCGACAATGACTGTTGTCATGTAAGGCTATCATAGGGTACATGTATGCATATGAATAAGTAATTAAATACTCAAATCCAATTCTGTGATTTCCTTTTCTTTCATTCACTGAAATACATTTCAGAGTAATTCCAGCTCCACTGATAATGGTTGATGGTAGCCGAGCCATTTCCTCATGTTTCCCTTTCTAATGCTAAGCTTCTGGCGGCTGACAGTAGTTACATACTTTTCGTACAGCCATTAGAGAAATATTGATCTTCCTGCAATAAGTGGTATTTCCCAGATTGTAAAATTGCACCTGTGGGTCCAATGAGAGGTCCTCAGGAAATGAACCACCACTGTTCAATTAGTCCGATTAGGATCTGTTTATCTTCTCATAGCTGTTTCTTATCAAAGATCAAACTGTCCATGTATGAGAAGTCCGTTTTAGGGGACTCAGAGACAAGTAGCGTAGGACATATCAAGACACGTAGGTTTCATAAACATGTTACTGCCCTGACAATGTCTCTGACCATAAGGACAGAGAGGCGACATTAGTCCCTACAAACGCACCACCATGCTGTGCGGCGTTTACTTCCATCTGACCTTGAGTGACATTTAAGGGCAAATTGCATTACTTTCCAGTCTCCTTAGCAACGGCTGATACACATGTATGTGTCTTGGCACCTGCTTAAACGTGTGCATTTTCTGTAGGTTGTCAGTGGCGACAGGTAATGGGAGGTTTTGCGAGAGACAATTGGGAGTCAGCTGTTATTTCAGGGAGACCGCTGTTCCTGAAATGAGCACAGACAGAACCCAAACCAAGCAATTAAGGAGAAGGTCAGGCTGGATAGATGGTCTCCCATTTCATGGAGGAAGAGACGCACACGCACGTGTGCAAACACACACCCACACACACACACATACACACACGGAGTAAGTGATATTACTTGCATTATATTTTTGTGATTTTGGTCCCCATAACAATGACACACACACACATATGTAGATACAGAACAACAGATAGTGTGGCAGTGTAGATTCAGCGACACACTCACACACACACTTACTTGCACAAAGATGCACATCACATTTCTACATTTGAAAGCCAGTGTCGCATGTCGAAGGGTAGTTAAGATGGTGACATTTCACCAGAAGGTCTTTTAATGAGACGTGAATGGTGCAACTGAAGCAGAGAGGGGGATCCTGCTGCATGCTGTGGCATCAGTTAACAACAGAGAAAGGGACGGCTTAGAGGGCTGCACAAGGTGAAACATGCTACAAGAATTCAGGCTCAGCCCTACAGGTATTTACTAACATGCATTGCACCCTTAGTTTAAAATGTAGCATGCTCTTCATTTAATTGTGATTGGAGAGTGAAAACTGCCGCATTCTGTCAGCCTGTGGAGCCGCACTTTTGATCACAGACGGATAACTTCAATCTACTTGGATTTGGTGACTGTCCAAATATCGTTTCACGGATATTCAGAAATGGTTGGGGAGGCCATAGTCAGACACCAGCGGCAAAGATGAGAACCTGAAAGCAATCAATCAGCATTGTGCAAGGAGAGATGTGTGAACAGGATGGAGATTTCCACTCTTCAATCATTGCAGAAACCCTTATTGCAATAACTCATAATTGTCAGCTGCTGTCACCTCTACTGAATTCCTTTGTTAAACCAGCTGCCTCTCTGACGATCGCTTGATTCGTTGGGTTAAGAGCAGACGAACAATACTATCGAAATGTCAATAATTAATCAGAAATTTCAAGTCTGATTATGCTGTATTTTCATCATTCTTTAATTTGGATTATTTGGTTCAAAGAATTATTAAAAACATATTATTTTGCCATTACCAAAGATCAACATAATGTTATTTGTGTTTGCACGTTATGAATGTTTCTCCCAGATGAGAGCAGCTGTAGATGAAAATAAAGTGGGTGATTATCGGCTTTTAGAGAACGATGCATAACACAAATAAATACATCTAGGTTTTTAAACAGAGCAGTACTAGTATAATAATGCAAAAGCAACTTCTCTCTTTCGTGTAATTTATCACTTCATTTTAATGTTGCTTCTAAAATTTGCTGCTGCACTGGCCAACACTACAGGAAATCACTTCTTCTTCGCCCCTCAAAAAAAAATAACTTGCCAGTCGCAGTAAAGCACAACAGCTGTTTTAGATAGGTGAAGAAGAAGTGATTTCCAGAAAAGGGAAAATTGCCGTTTTATCTGGTGGAAACTAATATACTTTAAAGATGTGGCTGATGCTGAACTCTGCATTTAAGACAACATCAGCAGCATTTTCAACATCTGAACTTTTAGGTGTCTGCACTAGAGGATCTCAACAAATTTCAGATGCACCCGAAGTCATAATATTTTTCTGGGAGTGGGCTTGCACAAATTATGATATATACACAAGAGAGATTCAGCCACTCTAAAGAATAAAGTGGTGTAGTAAGTCATATAGGAGGAATAGGAAAATGAGAGTCATTGAGAGAAAAAAAGATGGGGAGGAGGGTGAAAGACAGCGGGAAAGCTGGAGAGACACTCAGCTGAGCAAGAACATCGAAAGTCATAACCCAGATTCAATTAACGTCTGATTGCTGTTCTATTGCTGTAATATTACACATCTGAGAGCAGTTTCATATTTCAAACAAAGGCCAAGCGTCAGCCTCATTTATGGTCTTGCTCACACATACACTTGCTCTCACACTTACAGACATTCAGAGACAGAAAACTGTCTGCTCTTGCTCTATCCAGAGGAAGGAAAGACAAAATAGAAAAAAAAGAAGTGATGACATCAACAAAATGCGCGCATCTGTAAGAGATGGCACTGAACAGGAGTTTGGAGGGCTGAGTGACAGCACATTTGTTCGGGATGATGAAGATATTTCCATCCAGGCAGCCATTTGTAGCGCTAGTGCCTGGGACAGCCTGTCAAATCTGCTTTAGTTCTCCGTCCTCTCTGCAAACCGCTGCCGTCACGCACACATCAACACACAACACTGACTTCTCTCAGACCACAACAGGTGTGCATCAGTTCTGTGTTTTTCTAAAGGAAAACAAAAGCTTGCTCTCGGGGGCACCATTACCAACACATCACACCCTCACTGAATTATTTAAAGCTCAATACACACATATGTGCACATGTAGTAAATGCATTGTCCTCACTTCTTCTGTGTGTCTGTACCACCCCACCCTCAGCACTACCCAGTGGCAAAACGAATGAACACTAGGAGAGAAAGTGTGAGATTTCTATGTAGTTAGCAGGTTGAATGCTGTTTTAGTAGCACGGGTAATGTGGTTTGACACCACATATCCCTCACCTGTGTAATAGCGGGAAATAGAGCTGAAATCATAATGTCACAGCGGGCTATAAAACAGACGCTCAGGGGCGACAACATCACAGAACCCCCCAGTCATCAGAGACCGGACATCTGTCATAAATGCACACAAGCACATTTGGGCGAGGCATAAAAACATGTGAACACGCATACACACACTAATTGTCTCTCTCTTTCTACACAGTCATAACTTTCTGAGCACATAAGTGGCTTTTGGGGAGACTCAAGGCGCAGAACTGTAGACACACACACACACACACACACACACAGACAGTATCTTTCTCTCTCTCTCTTTTCCCCAACACACACATTAAGTGGCATGGGGGGGACTGTGAACTCTGGTTGAACTCGGGGTAAAAGCGAGGTGAGAGGCAGTGCTACTCACATGCACAGACGGATACATACATACACACAAACTACTATCATAACAGTGGGACCTGCAGCAAAGGTATATAGTTTGTTCAAAAACTATATATATTGTGTGTTTGACAATGTATACTTAAAGAATTTAACATCTAACAAGACCAGAAAACACACACTTGGTTCGACCCTTTGTGCGTGTACATGTGTGTACACATGTGATGTCAGTGCACACAGTCAGGATCCCTTCATTCTTTTAGAACTGCCTCCTTAGATACAGTTTGACTGATTGAGTGTTTCTGAAATCTTCTTTAAATTATTGAGCAAACCAGGGCACCACACATTTCTCCTGATGCCTCAGAAAAATAAGGGTAGGTCAACTCCTAAATGTAATGGTAAAAAATTTGAATTAAATATAATTTTATGCATTTATTACTTGAACAATTGTACTATTTTGTATTCCTATATGTGATTTAGATGAATGAGGCTGTGGGCAGTTGTTATATTGGGATACTTTGGTCATGGTGTTGGTGGTGGTATTGGTAATGGCGGCGGGTTTCCCTCTAAAAGATTAATGTGTAACTTTGTGTGACCCTGGCTCACTGCCTCACCACGTCTCATTGGCAACCTTGGCCTGAAGTGTTCACCAAGAGCCGTTAGCCATGGCTCATCACACACAAGCATGCATGCGCACACACATGCATGCATGCGCACACACACACACACACACACACACAAAAAGTGGACTCACAAAAGATGCACATATTCAAACACACATACCTCAGACAAGTGCATACATAGACACACAAGAAGGCATCTGCACTCACACGTGCACAGAGGCACACATTTACATATGCCTAACACATGCACTAACACACACACGCACATGCACACTCACGTATATTGGCTAACTGGTGGTTGATCAAGCCAATCTAAATGCTAAACAAGAATCTGTCTCAGGAGTAAACTACTGGCTGGCTGCAGACTGTCTCTTCTCTAGAGGCACTCAACAAGGGGACATAAAATGAATGTGCATGTTGGTGTGTGTGTGTGTGTGTGTGTGTGTGTGTGTGTGTGTGTGTGTGTGTGTGTGTGAGTGTGTGTCTGTGTGTGTGTATGTGTGTGTGTCAATACATGTTTTTGTTGCCTCTTTGGGACCTTATCAGATATAAACACTAACCTCATCAGAACACGTAGTCCTAATGGGGTCCAAATTCCTGTTCTAATAGAACAAAATCTAATTTCTGAGGTCCTAGTTAAGATTGGGGAAAGGGGAAACGAGCTGAGTAAAATCTCTTCTTATTTCCATGACCCCAACCCCTCCGTCAGACTGAAAAAGGGACTAGTCAGAATATATTTTTTCTTCATCAGTAATTGCTAGGTAGAGAAGAGAAAAATATTGCTCATATCATACAAGCACACAAAGGGCTTGGGTGGGAAAGATGTTTTGCTGCAGCTAACACACCCACAACACGCTGCATGTATAATCATACAGGCAGTAAAATCAGCTCCCTGATTCAACAATAAGCCTATGCAATGGTGGGTTTGTCGGCAGATAACAGGGGTGAATAAGTGTAAACATGCATATGCCCTTACTTGATATTCTGCATGGCAGCTTTACCTTCCCACCGGCCCAATGCAGATAAGTCAGCCTGCAACCACAACTTAACAATGGGTTTCAGGGACACGACAGCAAGCTTCACATTAGCATATTATCTATTATATTATCTAGTGTAAATGCATAAGCCCCAACAGTTGGTTCCTTTTTTTTCACAGCATTCAGACCGTAATAGCGGCCATTTTCTCATCTATTTCCGTATCTACTGTTCCCTCTGGATCTAATCAAAAGGTAAAGCAAAGTCATTAACAGACAGTGAGTAAAGATTTGCCTTGAAGACTCTTTTGAAATACAGGCAGGATGCAGGCAGCACACACCTGTTTAAGTGTGTGTTTGCATGTGTGCACAAGACACAATGCATGTTTGAGTCAATGAGAGCACACAGACACCATGATGAAGATTGACTTGTTTAGTAATGAAAACCCACTGCAGCCCCCGGAGACACAGAGCAAAGAAGGGGGACGAGAGAGCGAAGTAATGAAGGACCAAACGGCTACGAGACTCACACTTTGGCGAGAGGGGCGTCTCTCGGGGGTAGAGTTCCCTCTGTGAAGGGGTTGAGTCGGGGAGGTAAAGGAAAGAGAGGAGGAATTAGAGAAAGAGGGGAGATTGTGGCTTAGAGAGCAGTGGGGGCTGGGTGGAAACTGCGGTAAGAAAGAAGCCTTGATGGATAGAAAGACATTTGCATGCATTACACATTCATGACGAAGCAGGAGGGCAGGCTACCTGAAGATTCGCAGGAAAGCAATATCTTGTTTGGACGGTGAGGGAGGTCTCCATCTTGTTGTGGAACAGGTTGTTTCAAAATTGTTTTCTGCTTGTTTCAAAATTGAGAAGAGGGCTCAGGTGTGTGACTCTTTGGCCTTTATCATAAATCCCAAGGCAACCCTGATCTATAATTCATACCGACAAATGGAGGTGACACACAAGAAGGAACACAAAAATCACGTCTACACACACACACACACTTTGATAAAGCTTTGAAAATCCACTGCCACACACACAATCTCATTCTTTCAGGCAATCTGTGGAATGGCTATGTCTCTTGGGGTGTAGGCTAAACACCCATTGCTATGGTGATGGAGCTTGGGCTCTATCCAAAGAGACAGATGATCTATACAGAGGTTCATCCTTCACGGATGGCCATGAGGAGAAAACAGCAGCCAAATAACACCCATGCCTGAAGGGCCTCTGGGCCTTTCAATTTGGGGGAAATTGTTGCTCGTGGCAGCCTACGAGGATATTTTTCACGTCACCAGACGATCCAGAGCAACAGATCACTATCGATTGGACGCTTTGGGTTTTATGTGACACGGCTCGAGGGGTTGCTGTGAGAATGTCAGCTCAAATATGTGTGTGAGGAGAAACTGAGTAAATTAACCTAAATGCTGATGATGGTCTTTCATTACTGTCAATAGTGTCTGCTTTCATTCCCTGATACAGATATGCAAAGTCAGAAGGGGCGCTGATCCAGCTTGTACAATTTTTGTGTGTATGTGGATTTGTAACTCGTATGTGTGCGCTTGCTTGCGTGTATGCATGTGTTAAGCAGGTTGCACTGTGCAATTAAAGTCCTATCTTGAATCAGCGTAGCCAAAGTGTCAGTAGGTATTAGGGGTTCTCTGAAGTCTCAGGATTACCATCCAGCATCTTTTATTCCATCCTTCTCTTCGAGGTGAGAGAGGAGCCAAGGATGGGTGAGGAGGGGTAAAGGAGGAGGAGGGGAGGAATATGATTTATCCCTCATGCGACTTGATGAATCTGCTCTGGGTGGCTAAACTATTTATGAGCCTCATAGCTAAATTCCTCCATGCGTCTCTTCCCTTTCTCGCCTCGGAACCCAAATCTAATTCAGCCTGGTGAAATACACACATACATGTGCATATCCGTACGCATACACATACTTAACACAAAGTCACCGGAATTTACACACACAAGACACACTTACAGACTTGCACGATGATTAGCATTTGTTCCCGCCTGTACACAAATCCATATTTCATGAGGGGGAAAATGCAGAAGTGTTTAATGCAGCAGGTTTGGCTCTCGTGGAAACCAAAGACCAGCACAGAGATGAGCAGGGATCCTATTATCTTATCCTTACAGGGCCTCTCATCTGGGTGATTTCCATCTCTCCTTGCGAGATAGTGGCTGACTTGGAACGGCTTTGTTTACTTGGAAACATTGGAAAGTGGGCTCTTTAATGTGTGCGAAAACCTTAAACTGCACTTCGGTACTGTGTGAAATTAAAATCATCGACAGTGTGGAATAGTTATGAGCCTCCTGCACCAAAATTTGGGTATATTCACTGCCATAAAGCTTGTATATGAAAGTTGTTTGGTAGGTAGCTGAGCGAGAATCTTGGCACCAAGAAATAGAAACGCAAAACAAGAATTAAAATTGTGTTTTGTCGATATGACTTATGAATGACTTTAAAAAGTTGAGCTCTTGAATTGTTCTTCTTGGCAACACTGGAAAACAAAATATATATAGTAGGTAGATTAAAGTGAACAGTGTGCATATTTGGCTGTCGGCACCTGTCAAGCTGGGTTTGGGCAAACATTTTAAATGATATTCAGGTTGGGTCCTGTTGATTGCGCTGTACTTGATTTTTTATAGTGCATATGTCTGTAACTCTGTCGGGCTTCAAAAAAAAATGTGGCCCAAGCTGCTAGGTCATGAAATGCAGTCGCACATATAAATCCATCAAGGTGATTACAAATTATACAAGGAGAAGCTTTGAGTAAGTGTTACGACATTACTTAAATGTATACTGTGCACCACTCGGAGAAGCAATGGTACTGTGAGACCACTCCATTCTAACTGTAAATCAGCTGGAGGTTCCCACGCCCTTAGCTTTGTAGATAAGCGCAGGCTCTAATGCAGCATGCAGCCAGCATCACAGATCAATGTGTTACAATAATACATACCAAAGAGCTTCAACATCCATTTCATAATCTCCTAATCAGCTCAAAATCAAAAGCATGCTGTGAAATCCAGTGGGAGTATGGAATATGCTTGTGATCAGGATTATTTAGCTTATCTTGTAGAAATAAATGTACAAAGCTGTTTTATTCCTGAAAGAGATCTGGGAGCTGCGGTTCAGTCACAGTTGTGCAACCCAGAATTGTAATTGTTTCAACAATGGGGGCTGATCTGTTGGTTCCTGGCTGAGCACCTGTAGAACACTGTTGCATTGTCCAAGAATCCTTATGAATGAGTCCAAATAAATACTAGGATTTCTTGATTTTATGTATCTGGGTTGGTGTGCTGTGGGATAATAGAAAACCTGAGAAAATCTAATAGTTAACAATGGTCACCCTCTCAGCTCTCTTTCCTACAGAGCAGTGACTTTTTGTTTGCCATGACTGTATTTGTACACATGTGCACATTTGTACAAAATGCGTTGTCTATTACTCCCCCTGTCAGATAGTTGTTATAATGCCATACAGTCTACGCACACAAGTGCTGCAATAAACAAATAAACAACCCACACATTTAAGGAATATTTTGAATTTTATGATACAAGCACATAAAACTACTTCTTTCAGGGTTATAGGTAAGATATCCATTGCCAATATGTTGCATGCTTATCAGCATCTAGGACCAAAACAAATGCTCCATCAATGAAATCAGTTGCTCTCATCTTCACTCCATCAGTTTCTTGAGTAAAGTCTATGGTTGAGGACTGCTTTGAGTTAACTAGCTAATGGCTGCTCTTTGCCTGGTTACTACCTGGTTGGTTTGGAGCAGCCGTGTGATTCTACATTTCTGCAAATGTAATTTTTGTATGTGGATTGAATATAGTTCTACATAAAGAGGGTCCAGCTCCACCCCCAAGACTTAGACATCTCAATCAGTTTGTTGAGTCGGTGGATGCTGGCCAAGCATAACCTCACAAACATCCACAGCATGGTGCTATACAGAGGTTGAACGGCCATCATCCCTGGTTTCTGACCTTTACCTTTACTGCAGCCAGGCACTAGGAGGCAAGGAAGATGCTTTGGCTTCACTTCTCAAGAGCCATCATACATACAGTCTATGGTATAGACCAAACAAGACAACTAATAGTTAAATTTCCTTCCCATTGCCGACAAACAAAGGTGTTATGTTGCCCACTGAGAAATACAAGAGGCAGGAGGCTCGCAGAAGGTAAGAAAATGATAAAGGGAAATGGAAAGGGAGAGCGAGAGATGGAGTGGTTGCACAGTGACTAGATTTAGAGAAAAGGGGAGTGACTTAGAAGTTGCAGACACAGAGAAAGAGAGGGCAAGGAGAAGGTCAATGGCTATTCTAGGAGGTGCATTGATCATGTGGAGAAGTCATTACGGCCAAAGGAGACAAACATAAAGGCAGGAGACGTACAGGGGAACAGACAAGCAGACAAAATGGCCGGTATCTCTCCTCATTTTCTCTGTTTCCTTTATCACTCTCTCTGTGTGTCTTCATCTGCACTCTACTCTGAACAAGGTTTTCAGGAACACTTGACAGGTTGTGAAACATGGTGCTGCATTTCAATCAGCGCTGCCTCGGTTAATACACAAGAACTGTCGGTAAAGATGGAATAAATCATTCAAACAGAATTCAATTTCAGCGGCTCGTCCCTAGTTTGTACATAATCACAGTTCTGAAGGTTAAAAAAAAGCTTACAAAAAAGTTAAGGCGGAGACTGGAGAGAGAATGGATTAAGACGGGGGGGGAGAGGGAGACAGAGAGGAGAAAATTATGGAAGAATGAAAGAAGAATAATTTGTCAAAGCAGGTTTGAGAAGATGAACGAGCAGTAAAAAGGAAAAGAGCCGGAGCTGTTGAAGGGTGAGGAGGGGATGAAATGCAGAGAGAGAAGAGTAAAGCATCACATACTGGCAATCCCTGCCCTCAAACAACCATTTAAGACTGAGGGAAGCTTTCAACTCTTTCCTCCTCTCACTTTTTCGCTGATCCTGCCTTCCTCATCATCACCATCTTTATGTCTGTTTGTTTTTCATCTCGTCTTATCATGTTTCTGTTTTACCCTTGCTGTCTTTTGCTCTCTGCCTGTCCTACCCTTTCTCTCTCTCCCTCTCTCTCTGTCAATCTCTCCCGTCTATCTCCCGCCGGAGTATTTGTTTGTTTGCATCTTGAATATTCTAAACGAAAGGGTGTTGTTTTATTCGACAGGTCGGAATTGCTTGCAGGCATTCTGTGTGCAGAAACTGTGTGTGTGTGTGTGTGTGTATGTGTGTGTGTGCTAGCATTCATGTGGGACACAGTGGTGCATGGCAAAGAGGTAATGAATTCCTTTGCGAACCAGCGACACACAACAGCTTGCAGATCAATTTTTAATAAGAGCTCTGCAGTTCACAAGCAGCACAAAGCGTGTGCGCGTGTGCGTGTTTGATAAGAGCGCTGCAGTTGGCTCCCAGAGTTATAAACATATTGTAATTAGTGGTTTCTGAGCGAATAAAAACTAATCCCAGTGTCTGAATGTGTACTTGTCCACCTACTGGGAGAGAGAGATCACTTAGCCGCTTGAGCCCCTCATGCAACATGACAAGTTTATTTTTGAAAACAGAAGCAGGCGATTGCCCGAAAGCCGGTGCAGTAAAGAGAGAATGATCTGTAAACCAAGAGCACAGAAAAAGTTTCAATTAGTCAGAACCTTAGGGTCATTTTGGTTCCTTTAACACAATCTAACTTGTTGCTTGTGAGTTGCGATACTTTTGTAGACCTCTTTCTCTCCATCTGTCTCAACTGATCTGATCACAAAGCAAACACATCTATTTACAGGTGTAAAGGGATTCAAAATGCACTGATTATGTGTATGGGATGTTATCGCTCAGGCCGTGATTAGACCGCAGAAGAGTTTGGGCTGATAAGAACTGATGACGGTGTCAGGGTGCTGTAAACCATGATGCTGTTGTGTAGTTTGCAGAGACCTTCCTGCTGTGTGGTGCCTGCGTGAAAGGCGGACGGGGAAACTCCGTAGCCAATTCCCCTGATTTTACCCGGAGGTCATGTCTGAAGACGGATTTACTCTTGGCTTGCTACAGTTTACAATAATTTCCCATAAATTGTCTATTTGTGGAAACCTGGCACATTTATCAACACAGACGACCATAATGATTATTTTGTCATTATTTGAAATGAGTAGAATCTTATTTCATTGTAGAGCGGCGCACAACATATTGATTCACTCAGCCCCTCCCTGCCCTTTGTGTTTTCTCTCTGCACATGTTTGTGCTTCTTCTCTCTGTTATCTGTCCCTCTGTCCTCATTCTGCAGGAATCTGTGACTCCAGAGCTGCAGGATCCAGATCTGACATTACGAACACTAGTCATCATCAATACTGATTATTATTTATATTACTATTGGTGCTGCTTCCAGTGATGCCGTTGTTACTAATAACATTATTACACCTATGACTGTTGTTATTAACATTAAAACAACCAGTCTGATAGTGTTTGAATACAACAATATACAGTGTTGCTCCTGGCCGCTCCCTTTCCTCCTTCCCTACTTTTCTTCCCTCATATTCCTTCCTATCTGATGCATTCCCACTCGGAGTCTGGTCCTGTTTAAGGTTTATTCCTTACAGTCGGGTTTCTCTCTATTATATTGTAAGATTACCTTATCTGTAAAGTGCCTTGCGATAATACGTTACAGATTGGTTCTATATGGATAAAAGTGAATTTAAAATATAATAAAATGTATGTCACAGGGGCCACTTTTCTGTAGAACAACTAACAGCATCTGGCAGTAGTCATCCTCAGCAAGTGACCTATAATAACTTATCAGGGTCCATGGAATGGGCTCCTACTAGAAAAAGGGAGTTAACATTCAGAGCACATCTCTGAGGTGTAAGTATGAGCCTGTGATCAAGCCAGGTGACTGCAGGGGAGGCCATTCATATTCAAGACTAACACAGCCTCTCTGTTCTTATCCATTATTCATGAGAGTCTTCCTCTGGCCTGCCTCATAGCCTGGCCTCCTGGTCTAGCTTTCTCCACCTCCTTTCACTGTTTCACACCTGAGCTTCCCGTTGAAGCTGTTATTCACTGAACATTAGAGGGATTGGATGTGGGCTAATGCAGGAGGCGAAGGAGAAAAGGAGAGTTGTTCAAGGTTATTAAATGTGGAACCCCCGATTTGAGGTGTTTGACTCATGAATCACCCCGAGCAAATGGAGTAAATGAGGGATGACCCTGATTTGTTCGTCTATTTTTCTACAATTCCTCCTCCTGTTACCCTTCTTTGAAAAAACAGCAGCAATTCTTACACACTAGCTTTTTTTCACACATCCATACATCAACTTTTAAACGCCCTTCTGCATTAAAAAAAACATTTGTAGAGCACTTTTGGCATCCCATTACATTTAGGTACATAACAACAGGGTTATTGTGCTAAACAACAATAAGACTTTTGCTGCAAATTCTCCATCATCTACTCCACTAGGAAGGAGAAGTACTAATGAATATCTAAATATATGTTACATTAGGTATAATCTCAAGGAAAGAGTTTCTCATACATTTTTGCTTTAAAATGTACAGTATGTAGAATCGTTCATGATCTATTACCTGAAATGTAATATGGTTTCCATAATATTGTTTTCATTAGTGTATAATCACCTGTAACTATGGACCACTGTGTTTGTGTGCACTTATGAGCCAATAAGAGCCAGTAAGAAGACTGTTTGATAATCCTAATGATCAGCATTGATAAGCACTTTGAGTTTAATTGGAGATCAAACATCTCATATTGAGCCTACAGTATTTCCAAAGGTCAGTGGAGAACTCTCGAGTGGTTTGGACGACAGGATGATACATAGCAAAAGCAGTGCGGTTTAGAACTAAATTGCATTAGTGTGGATGTAACCTCTGAGTAAGGCATCAGAGATTACTCTTATCAGCATTTAAGCATTAACAGCAAAACCACAGACACTTGATCAAGCGGGCAGAAAAACATATTAAAGCTCCTTCATCATGTCCCAGAGGAACATGAGAAACACTGATGATCATTTTTTGCCGACACAGTTCAGTATAAAACAGAAAAGCAGATTGCATAAAGAAACACAGAGGAGGCATGCAGATGCGCAGCTAATCAATTAGAGCAGCAACAATAATTGGTCGACATTGATTGTGCTTATCTGGCCCTCCATAAACCCAGCTTCAAAGTGTATTGTGTATATGTGTGTGTGTGTGTGTTTAGGTGTGCGTGTGTGTTATGAGTTTTCATCGTTTGTAGGATTAATCTGTTCCATGGTAAGGCAAAAGGTCAAAACAATAGGGTGGCATTTTCAATTTAATTCTCAATTTGCTTCTCTCAATCCCATACTTAATATAGTACGAAATGAAACTTTAAGGAAAATTCCAAATCAAGTCAGAGTTTTTTAGACCATCATTTTTATCAGTATTAATAACCCCCTACTCACCAAATTAACTGCTGAGAACTGGACAAATAAGAATACAGCATCCAGGGTGAGATACATGAGCAGTCAGATGATCATAGTAATGAAATAAATCTGATAAGTCTATTCTTGAAATATTTAATCAGTGAGATATTATTTAAATCAAATCAAGTTTTGGAGGAATTTTGGTTTGAATTTTCCAGAATTGTGTATTTACATTCACTGAAAAGATTGGCCCTCAGTAGAGCACATCCCTTTGTCAAGGCACAACAGTTCACTTATTTTCACTCAAGCTGCACCACATTACACACACTAGATATCAGTCCCCTTAATATGCCTGATTTCTTTCATCAAGATTGTTTCCAGGGAAACTGGTGAAATGTCGTAACAGGAATCAGATGTTTAAGGGAGCAAGTGCACAAAAGTTATTGGATGAGCGCTGTAATTATTATAATTTAATGGGCTCCTCCCTGATTCATACCCCATTCTTGCGTTTTGTGGTGTGAAATATCAATAACTTGGTGTACGTTGACCAGCCAGACACGATAGCCAGTAGTTTTCGTGTATTACTACAAACCAAGAGACAAACAAACAAAACAAAGTCAACAACTGTTTACTGTTGTATCAGTGCTGCAGTGTGACTCACGAAAACACATGGTTTTATTCCTAAAGGTCTACCAAACATGTCAAATGCACTTTCTTTTCTTGAAAAAAATTTGTAAAGCAGATTTGTTTAAGTATTCATATCCACGTTTACTAGCTTGCACTCTTCTTCTCCCCTGGCATCACAAGATTACATTGCAGCAAGTCTTTGTGTTACGTGCCGTGTTTTGTCTCTCTCATCTCCTCCAGGTGGATACTCTGGAAGCACCTCCACTAGCACAGCTTAGGCCACTCTGGCATCAGGGCGTAGCCAATATAACCCCGAACAGGGCGTCAGCTGTCGCCAGTTAGCCAGACAGGAGTTTGGAGAAGTAGCGTGTGGAGTTGTGTGCAGTGTTGGTGTTCTGGTTTGGAGTTGTGTGCAGTGTTGGTGTTCTGGTTTGGAGTTGTGTGCAGTGTTGGTGTTCTGGTGTGGAGTTGTTAACGAAGTTCCCTTTGAAGTCACGGACATTGTTCCTTGTTAGGTGTTCTGCTGGGTTTCTTTTACCCCTTACGTTTTGGGAAGGGCGTTTTATGTTAATATTAAAAGTTGTTTAATAAATACTTGTTTCATTTAAAACGCAGCCTATGGTTTTCTTGTTGTTGGCCCGGTTTATTTTCTAATTGTTTGTCCCTCACACCCTAGACATCTTAGGGACGAAACACTTTGAATAAAATGACCACCTGTTGATCAGTGGAATAGTGTGACACACCAGAGATCTAAAAGGAACCTTTGAGCTACTGTAAATACAAACTGATATTTTTTTATTCCTGTCAATTCAGATTAGAAGAATTAAACAAACAAAAACAAGGCGACTTGTGCAGTAGTCACAGACGTAGTGGATCTTGTATTCAAAATAGTGAGAACAGCTGTCATCAAATTTGCTACTAAAAGTGAAAACTTATCTTAAACCTGCCTGTTGTAGGTCTTTAATACAAGCAGGTAAACTTTGGAGAATGAATAATGGCCGCAGAATGTCTGCAGGCATGCGTACACACCGTGCAACTTGATATTATCTGACAGTCAACTGAAAACACACAAAACATCAAAATGCAAATCTCAAGGAGTTTGTTGTGTTTACTTCCAAAAAACAACATGGGACATTTTTAGAAGCAGTGTAGTGGGTTGTGGGCGGTGGTGGTGGCGGGGGTGAAGTGGGTTTGGCAGAAGTGTGTTTGTGGAGTTGGCAAAAGAGCAGCGGAGCCTCATGACTTAAACATGAAGTAAGTGTGTGTGCATTTCAGTGTGCATGTGTGTGAGTCTAATGCGGCACTTGTCATTATGAGCTGGGAAAGGAACCATGTTAAACCCAAAACAACAAATAGTGTACCCGTAAGAGTCTCTCTCTCTCTCTCTCTCTCTCTCTCTCTCTCTCTCTCGCTCTCTCTCTCTCTCTCTCTCTCTCTCTCTCTCTCTCTCTCTCTCTCTCTCTCTCTAACTAGGTCAGTAGTAGACAACACTTTTCTCAATTTCCGGGTCCCAGTGTAAACACAGAGACAATAAACAGACAGACCTCCCAGCAAGTTCTGTTCACAAGCTAACAGCCACCTGTGTAATTCTCTGTCTTAGTTCAGTGGCTACAGAGGGGGGTGCTCCAGGGCTGCCCCTATCGCTGGCTCAACTCTGTGCCAGTCCGACAGAGCCCCTGCTGAGGCTGAGTCCGACTAAAATACCACTGACTTACAAAACAAATCAAGAGGCTGCGTTGGCGGGCGCAGGTGGCCACTGATCCAGGAGTTCCTGTTTGAGTAAATGTTAATAATACATTGAAGCAGCATTTGAAGAAACCAGCTGGACGTCAAATACTATCTACAATAAATCTGTTCCAGAAAAACTATTGCAGTCCCCATTCAAAATGTGCTTTTCGGTAGGGGCTGACCCTTGCAGAAATATACAAAATGTATATAAGCATAGTGCTCTGCTGGGTATGTCTGGGTTCTGAGATCGGTGCACACAGTTTATAAACCATGCTCTCAGATTCATAGACAGTGCACAAGATTGCAGCGCACTTCAGATGTGTGCACTTGAACGACTCAGGCTTGCAAGTGAAGCACAGGGAAGTCGATGTTCTCTAGTTAAAGGATTGAGACACAATAAAAAGCGCAGTTGCATTGTAGCTTTTCTAATTTCCTGGCTTGTGCTCGCTGTAAATTGTCAGGGGCTCCACTTATCCACACCGCTTTTCCTCAGCATTACACCCATCAGGTTCGTCCCACTCAAGGACAAGCATTTAGCGAGTCAATTGGATGCAGTTGTTGATTAACTTGAATTACAGATTGGTTCATTTACAGTTAAATGTACGATAACAGATCTCTGGTGGGGTTACTTCTTGTGTAGTTCCAGGAGAATATGAAATAAAGAATATGATTTCTAGATTTATAATTACGATATCACTATCTCGATAAATCGCCCTACAAATAATTACCTTTTCTATAAGATAAGGCAACATTTCATAAATTACCTGGTAAGCCTCCCATCGTACATTAAATAAATGATTATCTGCATGGTGTCTTTACCCATGCGATAATAGTGCATGTGTATAAAATGACCATTCACAGGTAATCACTTAATATTTATATTATAAAAGTGATATTGACAATGTTTGTAATGTTTAGAGGTTTTGAATGTCTGTGAAATCACTATGAGATCCTTCATGTACAGCTGACTTCAGACAGTTTAAGCTGGTCAAAAGCTCAAAAAGTGCTTTCCACTGCTTCAGGAGAGCAATGAGCAATGACCATTCTGAGATTTGTACAATATTTTGACTTCTAGTCTTTTCTCTCGTGGATATATGATGAAAAAATGACTCTTCAGTCTTATAGTTATGGACCAGCACCATCCTTTTAGCTTATCTTGCAATCCCAAACTGGAAAGAATACAGAGTTGAAACTAAGAAAAACCTAGAACCCAAAGTTTTCTGACATCAAAAAGCGTAATTCATTTCAAATCTAGACAGGAAGCAAATCATGGGCTGTGCAAGAAAGCCTCATGAATCCTAAGCACCTGCTCTAACCTCTGCTGCTCTCCTGTGCCCTCGGCATGTAGAAGCTTGACAACAACAAGCTGAGGGTTATAATTACACCAGCATGTCCTGTCCAAGATATTTAATGAAACATACAGTAAGTGCCTAGAGAGAGAGGGTCAAGAGCCCTCAGTGGGAACACTTAATGCAGATGAGGTTACGTGGGTCAGCTGCTGCACGCAATCCACATGCAGTCAGATATGTGGATATGTGTGATAATGTACAGCATTTCCAATAGACATGTGCACACACACTAACCCTGAGGTAATTAGCCAGAGGTTAGCATGTTGATTCAGCTGTAACCAGCTATAAATAAATAACAGCTGCAAGCCCAATCTTGAACCGCTGATCTAAACGTATCTTGATTGTATACGAACAGGAAGGTCTCAGAGCAAGAACATACACTCACACACTCAGACATGCATGCATATCTAACAAGACATATTTAATTTCGCAATATGTGTTGCAACAGCTAGAATTAACCCAAAAATATGCATGAATACTGTAGACACGCTTCAGATTTATTCGTCATCGGAAGTCAGTGACCGTGCGTTGACCCTCAGCACCATGGGAATCTTTGGCTCCATGCAGAAAGGGCAACATGGATCTGTTTGTTAAACACACAGACAGACAAAAATACTGCTATGTGCACATTGCCATCCTTCTCTCCTCTCTCTTTCATGCGCCTCCCAGCTGAGAGCACAAATTGCGAAATCCTTCATCCTACATGTGCATTTCTAATACTGCCTCATTGAAGATAAGAGCAGAATAGCTTAATAGGGCCGCTGCCTCCACTCCCTTCATCGTGGTACAATTATCATCTAATGTGACAGGTGACATTTTCTACCACGCTGGGCCAGCCTCTTGTTGAGAACTCAAAAAGCATGATAATGGAGTGTAACTGAAAAAGACCACTTCTGTGCTGCTGCACACAAAGACACTTCACATGTGGGGATCTTTTCAGGGCCTTGGAGAATGTCATGTCGTGTTTGTGTGTTGAAAAAAAGAGGGGATGATGGAGAGCAGGGTTATGATGCAAAATGGTTTCACATGGGTTAGAATGAGGAAGTCGGCTAGGAGGGAAAAATATGTCGCGTGTAATGGTCCTTCTGTTGGAAATGAGACCAGAGCCCTCACGGAGAACATCTTCTGCTACTTTTCTCTCGGTTTGAAAATTGTTTGTAATAAAGAAATCCTCTCAGTCACTCTCCTGTGTGTTTTTACATCACGTACAGCAACTTCTCATCTCCAGAAGAGTCAGCGCTATTTGCAAAAACAGCCCATTAAAATCTGGATTTACAAATGTATGGAAGTTCATTAAAGCAGACTCGTTTTCTTTCAAACTGTATTCTGCAAGGCTCCGTTGTCTGAACGTCTATTCAATGTGAATTGGCATTTTCAAGTTGTGACTGGACTCTCTTCTGTTTGTCTGCGTGTGTGTTATCAGAAATTGTTTAATCATGTCCTCCTTCTGCACATTGAGTCATGTTAAATTGCTCAGTGGCTTGTAACGACACCTGACAAAGCCAGAGGAGACACCAAGTTGAAATACACAGGTTTCTTTATCCCACTGCTTACACTAACACACGTGTCACCGCTGGCCGACACACACATACACAAACACAGACACACACACACACACACACACACACCCACACACACACACACACACACACACACACAGCACACACACACACACACACACACGCACACACACACACACACACACACACACACACACACACACACACACACAAAACTGCATACACTCCTATTAATGAAACAGGAGGTATAAAGAGGGAGGGTACAGCATGAGAGAGAGACGATGTGTGAGAGCAAAGAAGAGAGCAAAGCAAAGAAGAGAGCAAAAGAAAGCGAGGTTAGGAAGGTCCGCCTGTACAAGCAAGACACCCTCATTACCACATAATCTCTGAAAGGAGGTGAAAAGAGAAAGACGGCCAAGAAATGAGAGGGACGGGGAGTTTGAGGAGATTCAATTTGCATTGACGAGGTGACAGGCAGCGCTGGCGGCTAGTAGTTTAACCCTGCATCTGGGGGCTGGGAGGGGGGGGTGGGGAGGGGTGGGAGTTAGGGGAAGGTGGGTGGCAGGAGGCTGAGGAAAAGATTAGAGGTGAGAGGGACAGAAAAGGGGAGAGACAAACAAGAGTGAAGAGAAAGAGGGCAAGAGGTCTCGAAAACAGTGGTCATTAGCAGGCAGAACACACAGCCGGAGAAACACACACACACACACACACACACACACACACACAGACACACACACACACACACACACACACAGCTTCTCAGTAAGCTAAGCACATACCCTTGATAGTGCATTGTAATTAATATTTCATAGGCTATCTCTTGCAGGTAAAGGGAAATGAGGAACAGATGAAGAGACTCCTAGAGAAAAAGACTGAAGTAAAGAAAAGTACATTTCTTAGAATGTGCTTATTTGTTTGAGCTCACTACGTTTCACTAGTATTAACATAAAGAATGTGCATCTCTGTCTGCATGCAAGGGTGCATAGAAATAAATATTAAAGCATCTTGTATATTCATTATAGAAAGGACTAGTACAAAAACTATCGTCAAGAATTTGAGCCATAGTGAAGTCAAAATATTATGAGTTGTTGTTTAGAGAGAAAGAAGTCAGCATATACCGAGCATACAGAAAAGAATGTTGGAAATAAACAGCAAAGAAAACCCCTACTTGCCCCTAGTTCCACCCCTTCTTTCTTCTAGATTCAAAATCTCGATGACTAATCTCATCGTTTTTGAGGAAACTATGAAACCCCTTTGAATATCTTACAGTTTACCATGACCAAACAAGTTCCTTGCACAATCAAAGTCCTGATACTTGTGATATTGTAGTGCTGATGTGCCAAAAGATTTAATATTTTTGTGAGACCTACACTGAAGTATAACTCAACAAGATGCTCCATATTCCTAATTTTAACACAGGGGATTCTCTGATCTTTGCACTCTAACATGTAGACTTCAATTATGTCTTTATTCTCTGAAATTTCCCCTTTCAGTGGCCCTCAAATTCCGACATACAAACCCATTAAGATAAACCAAATAAAAAAATGAAACCTTACTGTGTTTGTAGCTTGTTTGAAGCTTCTTCAAAGTAACGATTGAAAAATGTCCAGAAATCGATTGATATTTGCAAATCATTTCATGAGGACAACAACAGAACCACAGCATTTTTTCCGCCTATCATATTCAGCAACATGTGTAGCCGCGGGTGTTTAGTGTCAATCAGCCAGCCATGTGAGGAACAGGAGTGTAAATAAGCGTATAATGAGAAACAAGTTGGCAATGCGGCCACACCAGGAACTGGCCATTGTACTGCTGGCTCCGCCATGTTTCCAGCCCTTTGTTTTAAGCATATTGTCTGTAACAGTTCCCAAACGGCCACTTTCCTTCAGCAGCATTCATGAAAGATTGACACGGTAGAAACTGGCTGAGTGGCATGAGGTCTCTGGAGCCGCTTAGATCAATGGACGTCCTCTGAGCTTTCCCCCATTTCGAGAGGCACAGGGACCACAGAGGGAGGGGAAGCCAGATTACCGTAGCATTAATAAAACAAAGTGTAATCTGAAACAAGAGCAAAAACAAAAGGCTGCATCCGTGTTTTCCCCCCCAGGCACAGTCTGTGAGACTGTGCACGCACAGTCTCTGTGTGTGACATACACACAAGCACACAAATATAGACAAACATACACACACATGCATGGTGGGATGCATCCATGCTTGTAATGGCATTGTTCCTCGGAAAGGTTAATTCATCCCAGTTCAGCATGCTGTCATGGAGGGAGCGGGAGAGGAGACGTTTTCCGACGTGACCTGCGGGTAAAATCCAGAGAATTGGCTATGGAGTTTACCTGCAGTCTGCCTTTCACATATGCACAACACAGCGGGAGGCTCTCTGCACAGACCGTTCACAACAGTAACAAATCCTATGCATTATTCAGGTGAGATCAGGAGCAGCAGACAAAGGCAGGAAGTGACGTGTTAACTTTGCTGCAAACAGTGGAGTCAGCTCTTAACACAACAAAGAGTCTTGACATCTTCATGGTATGTGTATAGCAATGATTTTCACCAGGAGATATTTGGTTCCCTTTTTTTTTCGTTTGTCGCACGTTAGCAGCGTCATCAACCCCCCTATTAGCTTAGGGTGAATCACGGGATGCCCTGTTGGATTCACAAATCAACTTCTCCTGGATTTCTATGGACATTATACCAGGATATGTATATTCTATACAAGTCAGCAGTAACTGGGGAGCGTCCTATTCGGTCTTTACATTCATACATGCACCTCCTCTGGAGAAAATACAGAGGAACTGCGAGTTCAATGCATGTCTGAAAAGAAACCAGATGAAGGTAATACAGTAATACCCTAGGTGGGAAGGACGTGAAGGCAAAGAGAGATTGAGAGATAAGGGAGGCACATAATCAATGAGTCAATAGAGGGATGACGATAAAAATACAGAATGGACGGATGGATGGATAGATGGATAAAACTTTATTGATCCCAAATTGGGAAATTATTGCAGAGGGAATACATTATCAGAGAGTGTATTGTCAGTTACAGGCAATCTAATCAGTGTTCAATCAATGATTCTCTAGATTTAAAGCAATTTTATCTTGTGTTGCACTCATTCTAGAAACTGATATGTTGATAAGAGATACTTGATAAACCTCATAGAATCTCAAAGATTTCCTTTCTAGGATCTCAGCAGGCCTCCATGTTATCCCCAAAACACACTAAATGAGTTTTGTTCTAATGCATCCGCCTTCATCACAATATATTTCTAAATGCTATCTGAGAGAGGGTGGTAGACATGTGATCGCGAAAATATTAATCTCGCTCTACTTTTTCTTTCTTTCTTGTGTGTATTTCCGTCTCTATAGTGCAGAAAATGTGTAATTTGAACATGACGAATAAAGTCTTGATAAAGTGTTTAGCTGTAATTCTCCTTTTAACACTGCAAGTGTCTCCCTTGCCTATCATTCAACCACATTATTTTCCTTCCAAAGAAGAGCTTACTTACCTGCCCTGTGATTTAGTTAGCAGCATTTACTATGGCATGATCTATCTGCACATGCAGAACTCTCTCAGGGGATGGTAGGAAGGTTGTCAAGGGGAAAGCGAATTTAGGTTATTTTAATTTCAAGGGGATGGCATATTCCCTCTCCAACCTACAAACGGCCCACTGGTTGTAATTAATTCGGTTTTACAAAGATATTCTTCTCACATTCCAAGATCCCACTCCATGACAGTAGCATAACATTGCATTAATAAAACAAAGTATAACAGTATTAGAAACAAATCTGGACCAGCCCTGAGGAAAAAATTAGTCTTTTTTACCTCTTCTTCTTCCAATTTGGAGACAAGAGTCGAGTCACCAAAATTTGAAAATAACACAGATAAAGAAAAGTGTTGCTCCGCCTCAGGAAAATGTTACTTTGTCAGCACAAAGCTGCGTCTTGCACGAGACACTGGAGGAAAAATAGAGCCTGCAAGACAAAAAGATTAAGAGACAGACCTCTCATGTGGTCCAGTCGATCGACTGAGAGCAGATAGCTAATAATTCTGGGATGTTGTTTTGGGGTTTTTTGGGGTCCTCTGCTGTGACCTGCCTTAATCAAGCAAATGTTTCCCTCCATCCTTCATGTTAAACCATAACTATTGGAGTCTTCCTTCACATAAACATACTAGCAATATATGCATATTAATATTGAGCAGATCCATCCAAGCACAAAACCAGTGGCTCTGTGCCATTTACTTAACTAACCTAACTGGTAGTTACACCCATCACACAGGGGACTGGTGGAAGATGAGGCAGATGGTGCATCTAATTGTCTGAGATGGATTCCTTTTCTAAGCCGTCTGTGATTTAATTCTTATTTAAGTATCACGTGTAACAGTTGGAGGTGAGACTTCCACGAGAATAAGCATATGACAGAGATGAAAAGCTATTCCATAGAAACTCTTAAAAACTAAAAAATTATAGCAGCTCGAGTCACTGTGGTTGTACTGGCTTTTGCAGAAGTCCATTTGCAGGTGATTCCCATTATAAAGGAGCAGACAAAGACATAATTGGTTGCTACATACCACCACTACTTCAATCTTTCTCTCCAATCTCTGCTTTTTTCTTACTCCGTTAATCTCTGAGGATGAGAAGAGTGTCTAGCTGCTTCTTCTAGACTCGGAATGAAAACACATCTAAGTCAGGCATAGCTACCTCATAGGAGGTATAAACAAGGGGGAAAAATGTTTACAGTATTGGCTTTTCCTTACATTGTAAGACACATGAAGGGGGAATAGGAAACATAAAACGATGCGGACCTACACCAGAGAAATGCTTTGGCCAAGGTGGTGAAGGCAGCAGGCAGAAATCTGAAGGAGGGAGCGAGGTCGACCATTTGGAACGAGGGGAAAATTAATTTAGCCAGGAGTGGGCTGTCAAAGGTGCTGATAATAGCAGGAGGTGAGATGATGATAGCCTTGATGTGGGAATGCTTACTGTGGGCTGCTATGGCATGCTCCTGTGCACACATTATACACACACACACACACACACACTCAAACGGGTGCACACACTCATGCAGACTCGGGCACAATTTATCTTTGGATTGGTGTACATGAATATGATAAAGTACTTTCGAAGTCACTCACACAAGCACACTTGGATGTCTTTGCTGTATCAGTTCTCACAGATAAGTGAGCCCTTGCTGGGAATGTCTTTTTGAAAATGGGATTTTTCACAATTTCCCCAATTTCACAGATGTTGCATCTACTGGCAGGGAAGAGCAACTTTAAGGACAGGCCTAACAGATAGCAAGCTAACTCTTCCTACTCCGTTGTAGCACAACAAACCTTTCTGGAAGACACCTGTGTGAGACATACGATATCTATCTACCAATTCTAAAGATCTCTGTCTGTGGCTCGCATGTCTCAAGAATTTTCATTTTATCGGGTTCACAGTCGTGTATTGTATTGTATTGTTAAGGGCGCAAGGAAGTGCAGTGTCGAATTTGGTGCAATTTGGCAAGTGTGATACTTTCAATATTAATACAGGTGACCAGTGCTTGGTAAAGGGCGGCGGCTGGGACTCATCACAGTGGGTGCATTATCGATCAGTCAGTGACGTTCAGCGTTCAGCGACTTCACCAAACCTTGAATTAACAGGTGAACGGCTCTTTGTGCATGAGCCAGGACGCAGCGTCAGGGTTCTGAGCAGCTGTTCTGTACTTGGCACGGCTCAATCACTGTGTGTCCCTTTCCAAAGACCATTACAAACAGCCGAGTTTAGAACACAGCATGAACTCCGCCCTTCAGCAAACATATGGCAAGAGGAAATCATTTAAGACTGAATGCATGGATCACTTATATACTAAAATATTAGTTGGTTTTCTGCCTTTCATTCTCTTCTTGTGTGTGTTCCAAGCACTCACACACACCTAAAGACAAACACCCCAGAACATCTAAAAAAAACACGTCTCGCTTCTTCCGTCTTCTTTTCCTGCCAGGATTCGGTGAGTGAAAGATGGCAAGTGAAGAGATGGTATCTAGTTTTCCAGGTCATTAGTACCCGGCATGGTGTGGTGTAATGTTGCGTCTCTAATGCCCACAGCCAGTCATGTTCACTAATGATGTTGAATCACCACCACAGGGTGCCTGCTCCTCACTCTGATGATGGTGGTGTCAGTGGTGATGATGTTTGTCATGGGCACATTTAAGGAGCAACACTTAGTTGATAATTATTGCACTGGAACACCAACGCCATCGAGGAGCTACAGCGGCTCTGGAGACTGCACCGTCAACCAGCACTCTCACATTCTACCGTCTCTCATCTTTATGAGTGTCCCTCTCTCAGTTTTTCAACCTCTCAGTTATTTTTTGGAGGATTAACAAGTCAACTACCCTGTCTTCTCTCCATGAATTCTCTCATGACACACTGTCTGTATCTTTTAAGCTCTGTTTTCCAGTTTGTCCACTCTCTCCAGGACTAAGGTCTTCTAGTTCAGGTGCCCTGGAGTCCTTGAATCCTATCATTAATTTCTCTCTGTATGTTTTACCCCACAATCCATTTAGAGTTTTTTTCTGCTTGTCTCCTGGTTTCAGGGCCTTTATGGTCCCAGGTTCCAATCTCATATCATTCCATATTTATTCCTCTCTTACAAGGATCCACTTCCAAGGCTGGAGAAACAAAAGTGGGTCTCGGATGGCTTTGAAGTGACAATGGACTAGATGGTGAAAGCGCTATTCCTAAAGGATATTCCAAAATACCGCTTTTCAAAGTGGGATTTTCATTCTAGCTGAGTAGAGGGCACCTTTCAACTTAGAGCCAGTGAAGCTCTCATCATTTTTTGTCTCTCAAATCCCCCATTTCCTCTTTTAGCAGACAAAAAGTTGGAAATTAGGCTTTGAAGGATTCTATAAGACAGTGGATAGCATTTCCAGGGTTAACTTTTACAAAATGCATCAGCTTGCGCTCTTAATAGGAAAAGTGCACATTACAGCATACAGGAGATTGACTATATGTGATTGAAATATTTAAGAGCTAAAAGTAAATGGACACAGAGAGGGATACAAAAACCTGCAGTTTACACTTTGATTCCTTTTAAAAGCCATTTCCCGATAACTTGCTCTCTGTTTTTGATGGGGAAACATACTTTATTGTTTTGGGTTATGTTTTCAATAAAAAGGGGTCCGGCTTCCTTTCAGAAATCTCTGAGTCTTTATTAGTTTTTAAAAGTGGCAATTACCCTTTAAAGGTCAAACAGCCAATCAGGCCACTTCCCTCGACTGACAGATTTTAATGACCTTACTGTGGCATGCATTAATGACGCAAGATGTTTAATGCTGCATTTACATTCAACATTTGTTTCCACACTGGCTGTACGCCTTATACATTTCTCTGTTATAAGTCATGTCTGTACAGGTTCAGGTATTTACCTATAGGTATTACATGAGGTTATTTCCCTAAGCCAATGTTGTAGTTTTCTGCTTGGCATCTCTTCAATACAATTGACAAATAAAACCATTATGGCAATCACTTGGTCATATGTAAAAATCAAGATGTTCATGCTGCATGAGCAACACATGTACAGTCATTAAACAGCAAAACAATCCATTTATAATTTCATGGCGTAATACTGGTGTGAAAGACTTGTTTAAAGAGAAAACCAGACATCAAGTGTTGTCGATCTGCTATTCCCGACGAAAGCTTTACTCCACTCCTCTTTCCTCTCGTCTTGTAGAGTGCCAGCATTCATTCATGCTGCAGTCAGAGTAGGGGATGGGTGCACCGATACCTAAGTGCCCAGATGGCTAAACACACACGCATTAGACCCAAGGGAAGCATCCACGCAAGGAAGGGCATCACATGAGGGCACACCCACCCTACCCACAGTCATGGCAATACGCAAGCTTGTCGGATGCAAGGAACGACAGCTCTGTAATCAGCAGGTACTGATCGGACCCCCATAGAGAGGAGAGAGGGAGAAGAAGAGGCGAGGAGGAGAGAGAGAGAGGGAGAGGGAGAGGGAGAGGGAGAGGGAGAGGGAGAGGGAGAGGTGAGGAAAGGAGAGGGAGAGGAGGACGAGAAGAGAGAAGGACAAGAGTAGAGGAGAGGAAATGAGCTGTCACAAGGCCCTTCAAACAAGCATAGGGGGTCTGAATCGGAATTGGATCGCAGTTTTAATGAGAGCCTGTCAGCACCAGGTGCCTGCTGAATGCTGCCCCCTCCCCACCTCAAGAGTGTGCACACACACTCCCAACCATACACACATCCTCACTTTGCACTCACTCACACAACCTGGCCCGTGCCATCCACGCTCAGTGGGGTCTCTCCCTCTCCACTTCCCTCCTCATGAGGAAGAGGCAGATTTACAGATCATCAGGCTGTTTTTCACTCACACGTTATGAAGATCCGTCTACGCTGAAATCACCGAGTGATTGGAGCGAGGGCCCACGCTGAGTGCACTCACAGACCAATATAGATATGCATAGGCATCATCCACAATTATCTACAATTGACTACAGGAAACATGAAATGTGGTAATCATAAAATCAGAGGCGAGATGCTGCAGCTGCCTTGCCGCATATACTCGCACACTCACAGAAACAAACACAGAATTTAAATGTTAACTCAAGATTGATCAGTGTGTGCTGAAGCCTGAGTTTGTATCTAACCCCATGGTCAACTCTGACACTTTGTGACTTTCAATACTTAATTAACGTTCATTTAAGACGAGTCAGACTGTTTCCACAGGGCCGTGTTAACGTGGGTTAGTCAGATAAGAGCCTTGTTAAAATGAGACTGATATAATATATTTTATTGGGTTGTAGGTGATATATACACAAAAGATTATTTTGTAATCCATCAACTAAATGATTCATATTGAAAAAAATTGTACATGTGCAATGAAACAAATGTGAGGATGGATTCATTTGAAATGTGTTAGTATCACAAACAGCCACCAATGGGCAAATTTACACTGGTTGAAAATACAGTACTTGCATTAACATTAACTGGCCATATTGATTCAATGCGTTGGAATAGATCTCCTCTCCCCCCCAACCAGTCGAGGCCACACTGAGTGATTCTAGAGGTTTCTTCCAGTCAATGAGGGAGTTTTATTCTCCCCACAGTCGCCAAAGTGTTTTCTCATTGTGGGAGCTGTTGGGCTTCGCTATAATTTTGAAGGTGTCCTCCTTTTATGTAAAGGGCCTTGAGATGATGTTTATTATGATTTTGCGCTATACAAATAAAATGTAATTGAATATTGTAAATACAGTTATTAATGGTTATAATCGTTAAAATGAAAAAGATGTGTTTTGGTTATAAACAACACATTTATACTGTTCTATGTTCGTAGGACCAGATTTCCCTTCATCTGTGTAAGTATCTGTGTATGAGTATATATATATATGTGTGTGTGTGTGTGTGTGTGTGTGTGTTTGTGTGTGTGTCTCTACTGCAGGTGAAGTATTGCTCACTCAGCACTGTCCTGCCCCTTGGGCACAACCACACGCCTGCCTGCCTGCCTCCTGTACAGCCACAATCAATTGCACAGTTCCGCACAGACACACACATACACACCTAAACTTTGTCACACACACCCTGACCATTAAAATTTACTCTCGTCATCCAGCCCATTGATCTGAGGCAGGAGCAGAGAGAGAAAGAAGAGAAAGGAAGAGGAGAGAGAGAGTCTGAGAGAAATATTGAAAGAAAGAGACAAACAGAGAGGTGTTGTCATGACGATTAACCTTGAAGGAACAGTGTCAATGTTAGATTAAGAGGGTGAAGTCACCTCAGGCTTGGTTTGATATATATCTGTTTGTATCCCCTGCTTAAGAACTAATTATGTGAAAATTACATATGCAGGAATACCCTAAATGTGTTGAAACCATCATCAAATTCAACGCAGAAATTATTGAATTATAAAACACAAAGTACAGGTATTTCCCTTTGAACTCTTGTGATATAAAGTAATGGAATTCTTATATCTCATACGACATGAAGCCTTTAGATGGGACAAGGCCTATAAGACCTTCATATTTGAACATCCTGTCTACATTGTTAGACAAGCTGAAAACCTATCAGACTGTGCATAGACTGCTTTGTGTATGACTCGTGTTTGTGTGTTTGTGTGTGTGTGTGTGTGTGAGCATAGGTTTTTGTATAGAAGCGCTGGGAGAGCTGATTCTTTTAACTAACTCAATTCTTTTCAGACTGTCCAGCAGTATTGCATCAAGTCAGGTACTTTTGATTCACCTTTCCAAAAATGTCAATTTAGTCTCCAAGAAAATAAGAAATGAAGAGCAGCAGCATCACAAAACAAGAGAAACGCTGTAGACTCCACACAATCTTATTTGAAAAGGGCACAGGTCCAGCCGCTATTAATCTAATCCAAGTGAAGCTGGTTTGACTTTCTCAAGTTCCAAGTTACATACTGTTCATGTGCAGTATTTTAAATAATGGTGAATGTGAATTCTGCAGCTAACCTGTTTAAATTCTCACTGGTTGTAAATGCATTTCAACAAGCACTTTATCCATAAAGACATATTTCATCGGATTTTGAGTAGAGCCCAAACGATTAAATTTTGGGAGGCTAATACCCATATGAGGGAGTAATGTTGAGGCTTGATATTTCACAGCTTAATCATGTTTTTTATAAATAACTTCAAATTGAAATGTTTACAACCATACATTTGTTGAGCTTATCAATTAAGGACAACAGAGAATTAAAACCTGGTGCAGCTGAAATTTTGGTGACATTTCAATAAAACTGAAGTGGGGCACCCGCTCTATCAGTGGAGCTAGCAGGCGGAGGAAAACGCGGAGGCTTGAGCCCTCTAACAGAGGCTGCAGGTTGTTTCCTTCCGGCCCTTTGCTGCATGTCTTCCCCACTATTTCTGCCTATTTCACACTTGTGCCTTCCTACCAAAAATCCCAGAAAAGAGCTCAGAAATAAATAAAACTGGAGTTGCAAATGTTGAAGGCAAATGTTTCTTACCATCCACTGTTCCACCATCACATCACAAACTTCCCCTGTCATTGTTTCAATGTCAAACTGCAGCCTGTTTATAGTCACGTCACCTTCCTGTAATACTTTCAAGGAGGAGGGGAAAAGTATCGCTCTCACTTTTTTTGCATGAAGTACATATTTGCATTTTAGGACATTGTGCTCGTTTCACAAAATCTCAGGAGACTCAGCCGTAAAGTGGAGTGACAGATCGTCCTTTTCTGTCTCGCCGATCACTTTGGCAAAGGTAGCCTGCTGACAAGAAACACTCTCAGCAATAATAATTACAATGAAACAAGTCTTGATAGTTATTTATGGGACAGGACTCACATTAAACAGTCTCATAGATTAGGCCTAAATGCATCAAGTCTAAATGGCGTAATTCAGCGTTCCTGGAATATTGCTTTTTCACAGACTTACCTCAACCCATAAGGGCTCATAATTCATGGGGAGTGAAAGAGGGAGAAAGTCTGGCTATAGCTGCTTGTTAGGTAGTTGAGCTTTTTTTTTATAAATGTCACATGCATCTTCCTTTAATGAACAACAGGGGTTAAATCCAGAGCACCCACGCACACACACACTTACAAGCAAAAGAACACTAACGCATTCATGAAGAAATTCTTTCAGAAAAACACAGACTGATGCACTCCATCGATATACTAAGATACCACAAGAGAAAGAAATGTGCAGGGAAAGAAAAGCGCTAGAACTGTTTATGTAAGTCTGTGTTCGAGCTTTGAGGGGAAAAAAAGAGTCAACAAGTGCTCTATTGTTGCTTTTGTTTGTTTCCACGAAGGTTTAACAAGAGTGTCTAATACTCTTATTGTTCTCTCCCAACGCCACACAGCACGATGAACTTCACAGTATTTAACTCCTGACAGTAATGCACACAGTCAAACTACAGCGTGCACGTCTACACACACAGATCGGAGCCCAACACGCCTGCAGAATAAACTACCTCCATGTTATGATGCATTATAAAAGAAACGCAACAGACTTTGGGTGTAAAGATTTAACTAATTTATCAATATGCTAAGTGAGCACCGGTTTTGCAATAAAGCCAGAGGAAAGCGTTTTAATGTGACACTGCTGACGCATATCAAGAAAATTACTAGTTCCTCGCAAACACGCATCGTGGGCAACAATGTGGCACCAAGTTAATTAAGTAGATTAAAACTCTCCAGGCCTTGGCCCCGCCTTACGAATATTGACGAATCTGCAATAACAATCTCGGAAAAACAAGAGCAAACACGGAAAGAAGAGGGAGGAGAGCGACAGGAGATATGATGAAATGGGGTAATAAAGAAGAAGATCCAAGGACGCAGGATGCCTGCAAACCTGAGAGTGGAGTCAAAGGAGACAAATGGGACACAAATGGATGCAGATGAGATGCAAAGAAGAATGACATCAGAGAAAGCAATGAGGCCGAGATGGAGAGACAAAGGCATCAAAGGCTGAGTAATGCTAAATTTATTCCTGTCCGCATCTACTCCATCTAACTCCTCTCCATTTCCTCAGAGTGCAAACAGCTCTCCATCAACGGGAATCCTCTTTCTCTGTTGGGCAGACACACACACACGGTCGGTTTTACAGGGTCATTCACACGTCCCTCTTTCTCACTCTCATAATCCCACAGTATCTGTCTGTGTTCAGATGTGGGCTCGTTGAAATTGATATGAATTCTTTACTTAACGGTACTCCTCTCCTCCCTTCAGCGGAAACAGGATTACTAGACCTCCACTCCGGAGCCCTCCCGACCAGATATGAGGATAAAAAAGAAGCGACAAGAAAAGAAGACATAACTATCATTCTCCCTATTCCTCAAACAGAAAAATGTATTTGCAAGACTGTTTTTCTTCAACTCAACCTGATGCCTAATCATCACGTTTAAACATCACGTCTGACAGAGAGCATTGTAAAGATTTGTGCGTGAACAAGCTTTGCACTCGTTTGAGCTCAAGTGTTATTTTTCTTATTAACGATAGAATGACGTGTCAATTGTGTCTTTTTGTCAGAGGCATTCGTCAAACCAGCTTACACTTGACAAACACAACTATTACCATTAGAAAAGCGCTTGGTTTGAAATCATTGCCTCTTTCTGCCTCCGCTCTTTATTGTGAGCAGCACCGTACCTATCACTCTTTCTGTCAAACAGGGTTTCAACAAAAAAAGATTAAGAGAATACACTGTCATCTTCTCGTTCGAAAAACAAGATCTGCACTCGACAGGGAGGAGAGAAAAGGTGAGAGATGAAAGACATGTGGCAATTAGAACAAAGGGAGAGAGGAAGACAGGGGGGTTCAGGACAAATACAAAAATTATAATTTACAATAGCAGACTGTGAAGCTCCTGTCAGCACAGAATCTGTAACATAGTTCATTTATCTGGTAAAGTTATGTCCATTCACAAATCATAGGATCGTTGGAATGTTCATGTATTTTTTACCATAAGACAACCAAGATGGATTAACACACAGAGCTTTTACAAAAGCAATACATGTAGTTACAAACAGAGTTTTAGATTCAAATCAGCATAGCCTTTCAAACTTTTCGACCATCCCCTTCGGAAACCATGTTTAAAGTCTGAGTATTTTTCATCAAGATCCATGAATTATACACTGATATGAAAATGTTGAAAAGGCACAATGAACAGAAGTGGAAAAAAATCCTAAGTGCACCCCCACTTATGGAGCCTCAGTTTAATGGGCGCGTCTTTGACCCGTACCACATCCTTCGACCAAGTTTCATGCTAATCAAGCAAGTAGTTTTCACAAAATCCTGTTTCCTGACATACAGACAAACACACGCAGACAAAAACATGACTGTCTAAAACTCACTTCCTAATCTGTCACTTTAGGTAAAAAAAACATGGGGCCCGATTTTACACCCGACACAAAACAATGTAAAGCAGGAAGCGGCAAGTCCAATGTGTCTTCCAGATAGACAGTTATCATATTTCCGTCCAGTGCCCATTTGATTTAAATAGCTAATGTACTTGCACAAATGAGGTTTGATCCGGCACATTGTTGATACATTGTTAAATTGAGGTAGTGGAAAGATATTCTGCTTTCCACGATATTTTCTTGCGTAGACATTTGGATATTGCACCTCCACTCTTCTTGTTACACACAGAAATGATCTGCTGCTGCACAAAAGGAAACCGTTTCATGTGCAGAGAAATATTATTTCTTACCTTTTTTGGCAAATCTAGCATTATAATAGCAATCCGCCAAGGTGCTAGCCCTCCTGGCTCTTAGAGTGAATGTGAGACGGCATGCTGATTGGTATATTGCATGATGTGTCCAAAACATCCATGATCAATTACGAGACAACCTCTTTGAACCATGCACCTGTCACAGTGACCCAATTTCCCACCGCTGAGCTCACACAAGTGGATTTGGACACACACCATAAAATCAAGTCTCCAACCATGAGACAATTGATGACTATTGTGTATTTTGCACAAATGGTGACTTAAATGAGTTCCCACCAGCATATTAAATTGAAAGAGCTTTCATGAATGACTGTACATACAGTGTGTGTCTGATAGAGGTTTAAGATAGAGGGACAGGTTGATGTAGGAGAGAGAGTGAGAGCACCATGCTCCATCAGTAAATCAGGCCTGACAGAATGACCTTTGATAACCCCAGACAGAAAAGGTTACATGAATGGCAGAGAAAATGGGTGTATCTGTCACTTACTAGCCAGCTATAAATGATGAGTGGTGTGTGTGTGTGTGTGTGTGTGTGTGCGTGTGTGTGTGCGACTGATCGAACAAAGAAAACTAGGTGTATCTTTCATTCACCCACAAAACATTAACAATGTACTGTAAAAATAACTTCATATACTTCCTCCTTCTCTGTTAACTGAAGGGTACAGAGAATATTTTCTGTGGTGCCTGCACATTAACACAGGTAGATCTGTTATATGGACTGTAACACACTGATCGCCACGTTTAAAAACAAACGATTCTCTTTTCCATGGAGAATAACATAAACACACTGTATATAACATGGTGGTTGTAATGCCCATATACATCAATTCCAAATAAGTATTTTACTATATGTCTGTGTGCCTCTAAATAATACAACACCATCGCAGTGCAACCTTTACCCAATTCATCAATGCCTTTGCTGCATTTGCTACTTTAACCATCCAGGGTCCTGTAGGTCTGTTGCAATATTTTCTAAGAAAGATCACTTTGCAAAGTATTTTATTCAAAATTAAATGGTAGCACCTACAAAGTGCTCAATTGATAAGATATGCAATGAAAATATATTCTTGGTGAGCCTGTTTGTTTGCTCTCTGAGAGCTGCAGCATGACTGCAGTGACCACAGCTAAGAATAAAGAGAACAGCAGATCCCCAGCTTCAAAGCTGCAGCTTAAAAATTAAGTTTTCAGGTGGTTCAAATCCCAGTTACACATAATTATATTCGCAGTCATCAGCACCTCTAAGGCACTTTAATAATAAATGCTTTGGTGAAGCGCATGATGGCTGTGCTCAACAGCTTCCTTATTATAGCTCGCAACACTAATTTATATCCCAAGCTAACACCAGTTGTCCAAGCCCCTGATACCCGGTGAAGTCCCCTATGCCCCCGTCGAGCCAAATGTGCTAAATTAAGCTTACGGTATTTTACAAACCTCAGCGACCTGTGCTATCTAATAAACTACTAATGGAGGGAAACACAGGCATCTCATTAGAGGTTTGCCAAAAGACACACAAACTCACACACACTCACGCAGACAAGAGTTGAGGCAACTTTCTTCTGGCTCTGAGCCGGACATTAATGATGTTCCAACTGGTTTTAACAACTATTTATTTATGGAGGGAGTAATTTTGCAGCGTAGTGAACCTGATAAAGGTGTTTAGGGAATTATTATGTATTAATCAACCTGCAGTGTCTGTCTTTTTCTGGAGGAGAGGAAAGGAGAGGAGAGGCTGTACACACACATGCACGCACACACACACATTTCTTTCGTAAACAGAGGGGAGACGACTATTTAAATAGCAACTTGGTGACAATGGGCTGTGATTGACAGCAGAAGGAGGGGTTTGATGGGAGGATTCTGTCAGCGACTGATAACAGCTGTCGGCTTCACTCACCAGAGAGACAGAGACAGAAGCCAAAGAGAGAGAGGGAGAGAGAGAGAAAGAGAGAGAAAGAGACGCGCACACACCTAAAAAGATGCACAGTAATGCACCCCTCCATATATTTCCAATTTAAGTTCTTGCTTGCGTCATTCCTAAGTTACATAATGCATATGGAAATAGGTAGATTACAGAGTCCATCATGTTAATTTCTGTCCTCACAAACAATCCATCGCAGCCTCAGACTGCTCTGTAACAGATGACAAACAGAGATGCAAAGTCTCACACACACACAAACACACACACACACACACAGACTTATTTAACATTCATCGGAGTGAGGATGGGGTAATGAACGGGAGTCAACAATGAATTATGGATCATATTCTAATGGTTGACTTACCCTTCTCATTACTGGCATGCTAATGTGATTGGGAAACAAATGATTATCAGCTTTATTAGAATGGGAAAAAAGCTAAAGTGAGGGCATAGGGCTCATGATCCTCAGGACTCAATGAGGGTTTTACCTGAAGAGAGGAGACTTGACACAGACGGTAAAGGGAATCACTGTACACTATCCAAAGTCTCAAAATGTTTACTTTATCTATTATTTGTATTAATAACATTATTCTGGCACATCTTTCAATCTAACAAGACACACATTTAACCTGTATGCAGTCATGGTTTGTCTTAAAAGTTTTTTCTTCCAGCAAATGTGTTCAAAGTTAGGAGTATCACATGATTAATTCCTCCCTGCAACAAAATAGGTTTACTAACATTGGTTTCTGCACCAATCTGCACAAAACCTTCAGCTCCAAACTGATGTAATACATTGGAGTGCATGCATATGCTCCCTCGGGCATTTATCACAGCACTGGTCAAGGTGGAGACATCTCCAACAATCCATCTCTCAGCTTATTGGCACCAAAAGACTTGCTTTTATGCTTTGCGCAGAGATTTATGAGCAACTACAGCCGCGTGTGGCTGTGTGTGTGTACGTGCATGAGTGCATACATTAGCAGCATGCGCACACCTCGCAGTCTGGGAGGGATCGGGTTGATGTGCTTATTGACACCTCGCTTCCCTGTGTCCCTTCTCCCCTCCCTCCATCCATCTACCCCTCAATCCATCACCTTCCCTTAAAAGCCTGTTAGGAAACCCAATACCTTTCATTAGCACAAAAAGATTAGCCTTTTAGCATAGATGAAGTGTGTGTGTGTGGGGGGGGGGATGCGTAGGAGAGAGAGAGAGAAAGAGAAGGTGTAGGAGGGATAAATAAAGATAATCAAAGATGACTGTGCCAGACAACCACTTAGCTTAACCCACAATAAGCTGAACGCGTACAAACACAATCACACAGCTACACACATAGTTACAGGATATTACACAGCTCAAAGCCCTGATATTGACGGGTTTGAAACAGTTTTTAAGAGTTTCATCCCCAAATTAGACACCCACCATTAGAGAAATCTGACAGATGACTTGATGTCTGGCAGGAAAGTAAAGCCGATTATGGATTATTAAAGTCATTGAGTCATCTTAATCTCTTGCTTGCAAAATAGTTGGGGCTTTGATGATACAATGAAATGTTCAATAGTTAACTGACAGATTTCAGATTGCATGGAAAATGGATAAAATAACACAAAAGATGTTGAGAACGATTTTGCACTAAATATCCTCACAGCAATAATTTTGAAGAATTACATTTACTATGAGAAAAGACATCTGATCATCAATATACCTTCACAGATATAAGCTCCTATTGACCCCCAGCCTCACTTAAGAAACAGCTAAACCATATTCTGTTGATAAAGGCAGGCAGAGATTACAGAAAAAAAACTATTATATGTTTCAATGAGATTTGTGTTGATTTTTTAAGTGTGTGATTGTTTCACACCAGGGAACATGGCTGTGTTAGGTCATTGAACTGTAAGCTGAAACATATCACACAAGGTAGTTGTGAAGCAACCATTGGCTGCAAAGGATTTGCCATGAAATATTAAACATGATAGCTTGTTTGACTTCATTAATATCTGTCCTTTTAAGCTACGGGCACAGTGTGTACCTCCTCCACAGTGTTATTTATATATTCATGTATATCATGTATATAAACAAATTTAAGTTAAAAAATTGGCCTTGAAATGTGCTGAAGCTTGCAGATCAAAATATTTGACCTTCCAAATGCTGGACTGTATACGACTTGGCTTATTAGAAAATATATAATGTAGGTGACTAACTGCTTTTCCTGTACCATAAATATTATCAGTTATGGAATGATCATTTGCATTTCTGTTGTAAGGTTCTTTTAATAAGTTTGATGGTGTAATCAACGCTGGGTTTTTACAATTGCAAATTTAGGTCAGAGTATGTCTGCTCCAGTATGTGTTTGCAATGTTTTAATGGCCGACTGTGCACAGCCATTACTCCTGGGAGCAATAAATATTTGTATTCATTCATAACAAAGTATGATGTACGCACACACATACACTCACACACGCACACAAATATACACACAAAAACTCATAGGCATCAGAATCTGAATACTGTCCTGTTTATCACACGGCCACACACTCATTAGGCCCATCTTCAGTAAGCTTGATGGACATTCCATCAGTAAAAACAATACCAATGCATTTCCCTTGGGATAAAACAGCAGTCCTGTTAATCTATCAGCCAAACACACCTCACAGCACATAGACACCAACAGAAAACACAGTTATTTAACCCACTATTTCCCTGGAGAGAGGGTCTTTAACAGTAACAAAGCAGCGTCCAATCACTTACATGCTTTTCCCTGGTGCCACACAAAACAATCCGGAGACGAGATTACAAACACACACACACACACACACACACAAACCAAAAAGTACACAATCAGTCAAAAACACACACATGCCTTCACCTAATACCCATCAGCTTTTGGGACGGAGGAAAATCTATATTTCATCTGAGGAGCTGAGGTGTTTGTGCGCACGCTGAGTCTGTTTGTCATTAGGCCTAACCCCTGTGGCTCACCTAATCAGGTTGCTGTGTATGTGTGTGTGTGTGCTTAATTCTGTCTGTGAAGGTTTGAGAAAGGAGAGAATATGACTCTTTGTGTTTGTGTGTGTGTGGTTGACAGTGGAGAGTGTAGAGGAGTGGGAGTTGGGGGACACGGAATCGTGCAAGCACACACTTGAGGCACAATTCAAGTTATCGATCACAGCATGCTCTCACACAGAGATCAAGGCTTAACCCTGATCAATGGCTAATCTGTTTGTCTGTGTGTGTGCACTGGTTTGATGCATCATTTCAATTTTTCCAGCCTTATTAATAATTTCACACTTAATATATTTTTACAACCAGGTTCTAACTTCATCATCAAACTTTGATGCTCGGCTAGCAAGGAGATCTATGAGACTCTACTTCGGCATCACAGTGTTTGAGGCTATTCCTAGAATTAGCATGATGGAATTGCCTTGCATGCTCAGGATGCTGACACCACTATAGGCATTTATAATGTTGACCATGTTTCCTAAGATTTGCTCATTTGTGGTCAAAGACTTGAATTTTGACTTGAGGATGCCCATCTCTCGATAAAAAATCTGAATCACAAAATCTATCTATTGCAAATTGCAGGACAATCCATAAACAGTCAGGATATTTAATTCCAATAAAGAAATAAGAACCTCGTTTCCAACTGAGGAAAACTCAAGGGATCACCAAATCATCTTCAGTCTACCCAAAATTATTAAGAATATTTAGTCAGCACCAAACTAGTGGCCCAACTGATCAAGACTATGTATGATTTTGGCTTTCTTATAACAAGCCTTCTTCCTAAACTGAAGTGTCCATGAGCAAGATTCTGTTAGCTATGAAAATAAAATGTCTGGTTTGCAAACATCTAAAAAAAGATTAATAAGATTAAAAGAAATTCTAAATAAACAAGCTAATACATTTAATATAATGCATATTTGTCAGTCAAACATAATGAAATGATTAAAAACTCAATATGTAGTTCTATAGTACATAAACTTGATTACATTAAAAATGTGCAGAGATGCAGAGGATCTCACAGGCAATGCTGAGCTTTCTTATCAGGTCAGCATATGACGCCATTCCAAGTCCTGGAAATGTACATCTCTGTTATCGCTCAGAGGAGAACTGTTACCTCGGTGATGCCCCGAACCACAGCTTGCAACACAATCTGTCATGCTGCAAGGCAACGTTGATATTGTTGCAGACAGACATTGTTCTGTGGTCCTGTGATCACAGTGTGGAAGAAATCCTTGAGAGGAAGAACAACAGTGAGCTGCCTGTGGCAGGAACTGAAGCAGGTTGGAAGGCATATACCTGCCCAGTAGAAGTTGGCTCCAGAGGTTGGGATGGAAATTGCACTCAATGATTCCTAAAGGCACTCCAAATAACTGGGTCCAGGCAGAAGAAGGCACTCAAAGAAGAGGCTGAGGAAGCTGTGCAAAGAGTTTCTGGCTGTGGCTAAGATGGAAAGAAGCAAAGTGGGACAGAGTAGAATCTTGGGGTCAGCTGCAGGGACCAGCAGGGAGATGTCCCTACTGACAACTCTGCAGCTATTATTATTATTATATTATTATGCTATTGTTATGCTATTATTATTAATATTATTATATTATTATTATGCTATTATTATGGGGCACCAGTAAAAGTTTGAGAAGCAGCAGTGCAAAGGGGGGAGAGACTTACTGCACATTAAACTGTTTATCTGAATGGATGGAAAATCTTGCATGATACATTCATCTTATATATTATGATTAAAAATATATTTTAAGCATCTGGAAGCCCAGCTTGATACCCTGATATGATGACCAGCCAACCTTGACTGAAGCCTCAACTCTGCACTCAGCAAACAATTACTCAGTCTCCCACAGCATTTCAGTGCAAATCTGTCCAATCTCCTTGAAATAACATGGGAAGAACAAGTGCCTTTCTGCTAATAAGGACATCAGACAGCTCCAGAGTTAACCTATATGCAACATTAAACAAATTGCTGGTCACTGCAATAATTGTGAATGAATGCCCCCAAAATGACGGACAATCATTCTCTGTGCCCTGCCATTTTATTCATCAGAGAGAAACCTCAGTCTATCATTTCCCCTCTGTCTACCTTCATTAGCACATCTTCACCGTGTAATGGCCAAGCACTGGCAGCCAATCAGAGTAGTGTAGTCATTTAAAAGGGGGATGGTGGTACAGTTGGCGTGTCAGTGTAATTCCCCGCTTTGTTCTCAGACATATTTTAATGGAACCATGGAAAAGCTTGGTTGCTTTCACCTCATTTGGTTAAACCACTGAGCATGAAAAACATATGGGGTACAGTGTGGTATTACTCTTTAGATGATCACATGATGGTGGAGGTTAAAAAGGAAAGCCCCCGAGGTGAGACAACTCATCTTCAGAGCTTTACTTTAGTCACTTCTCATGAAAGTGAGATTTGTTCATTTTGAACCTCATTTTTTTACAAACCTCTTCAACGCTGAACTCACTTACAATGCTATCCACTGCTGGGGATGATGGGTTTGTATAATTTGTATTTGTTCAGAGGCTACCCAGGTGGATTTCACTCCTCCTTTATTGTTTTATCGTCTTAATATCTCTGAGGTGAGCAGATGATGATAAATCAATAGAAACAATACTTTTTCTCTGTGTCGAAGACCAAGGGAACACTCAGTCTGAGTCTGAGCCTAAATCTGTGCAAACATTCTTCTATTGTTTTGTGTGAACTAGTATCTCGGTGAATACCTATAGTAAGATGTTTACCATAGGCTTGCTGTGGAGCTTTGAAAGATCCAACTCAGCTATTGACAAGACGCGTATATAATAACCCATCTCTCCGGAGCATATATGGAATTTATAAGCAACAAGAGGATGGAAGAGGCATTGGTAAAAAAAATTGAATTAGACGATCCATGGGAGCCTGATAGAGAAACAGCCCCATCTACAGGTCCACAGCATGAGTGTAAACAAATTCACAACCCCTCCTTAAACAGGGTGGGTTGTGTACCATACTTTAAATTCCAGCATGTCTCTTTGTCTCAGCAAAGCTTAATGAGCCTCCTGAGAACACGCCCAGGTGAACTTGCTGTAAGAGTAAACTACCTGTGTCGACCACAGCACAGAACAATGCAGAAACAGAAAATACTGTCTCTGCAGATTTTAGAGGAGACACTGCAGCACTTTGCCAGTGAAATGAGGGTGTTCTCTTACGCAGAGTGTTACCTTAGTGAACAATATCCTGGAAGTGGTCAGCATGGACTCAGCATTTCTCGACTCAAGTTGCTGGGGTCCCATCAACGAGTAGGCACAAACAGACACATTTGCACAACGTACACACACACACAATAGACTGAGAAGAGAGCAAGCTCAGGACTTAAATGCACAAACACACACTTCCTGGGAGATCGGCCATGCTCTCTAACCCCTTCCTGTGCACAGAGACCTGCTTCTCAAATATCACTGAGTCCAGACAGAGGAGAAAGACCTTTGCAGAACAAAGGGAAGGTCTGATAAGGAAGAGCTTGCTGGTGACTCCCTGCCTTTTCTCTTAACTACAAAGAGACTGTCTGCCCCTGGTGGGCCGTCCGAACTGTCCCCTTCTCTTGAATCATCTCGGGTGGGAGACAAAAAAAAGAAAAAAATGGAAGGACAGGAGTGGGTTAGATTGGTGTGATGATTGAGAGATAAAGTCAGAGGTGTGTCTCTTTTTCTAAATACCAAAGGTATCAACCGGATGCTTTTATATGACATATTTACTTCCCCCAATAAAATCAGATAAAATGCAAAGCTGTGCGACATATTGGCATCAGATAAAACGCACATTAGAGTTGGGTTTGCTTGTTCTCACCAACTCCACAGATCTCGGCCAACTGTGCTTTTCCATGTGTGTGTACGTGTGTTTTTTAGTGTGTGAGCGCGTTTCCAAATGAGCTGGCAGCCATGCAGAGGTACGAGACAGATGTGTGTGTCGGTCATTACTGTAATCGCTCCATTTACTTCATCTGCCCCGGGAGGTTCGGCTGGTCAGCACCATCTGGACATACACACACACACACACACAAACATACATACACACGGCAAACGCCAGCCATGGCAGGGTTTCATGGGTAGTCGGCCAGCAACAAGAGGGAAGCTTTGAAATGATCATTAAGGGTGTATTTGTGTTTGTGACAGTGTGTATGCATTTCCCATCTTTATCACTGTCTTGATTTCTCCCTTCCCCTGGTGACATTCGTCTCCCTGCTTTTCTCTTCTTTCTTTTTTTCTCCCCATATCTCAATCCTCCTTTTTCATCCATTTTGGTGCTTCCCCTGAGTCCAGCTGCTGCAGAAATACATGAATCTGTCGTTGTTCCCTGGAGACTACAAGACAAAATGAAAAAGGCCATGGTGAGTGATACGAAAGTGCAGTTGGAGACACCCAGTGCCTGTGGAGATGATGGTCACCATGGTGTGTGAGTGTCAGTGTGTGTGTGTGTGGGTGTGTATGTGCGTGCGTGCGCGTGTATGTGTGTCTGCAGTTGAAAGATAGAGACCTCTAGCTCATCTACATGTAATTCCCTCCCCTGACTGAGGACGGGGAAACGGTGATGAGGAGAGAAGTAGCCGAGTGCTTTCGGAGAGAGACAGAGAGTCAGGCTGAGACGCCGGACTCAAGAGCGGTAGCCTCATCGTCAAGTAACACGTAGTCATGGCAACAGCAAATGGAGAGAGTGAGGTAGAGAAGAAGAAGAAAAAAGAGGAAGAAAAGCAAAAGAAAAGAGAGGGAGATGATTTAGGTTGAACTACATTGCTGAGTTTAACAAAAGAGTTTTGCTACAATGGAGAGCAATACTACATCAACCTACAGGTGATATTTCTGTTACAGTCAAGTGCTGAGAGTTTAAATATTTCCCGGGGATATTTTTTTCAATTTGGCCTCTTACTCATGTTTACATTACTCAGCAATGACTGTTGGGAACAACACTTGAATATGTATCACCAGTAGCCAGCCAAGAACATATCTCTATTCCTGCTGTTGCTCCTCTGCTCCTTCATCACACTATTCTCCGTCTCATTGGTATTCTGTATGCTCGCCGCCCTTCCTCATTCTTCACACCAGCCTACACCCTCTCTTTTCTCCCCCTTTTGTCTCTCCATTGGCTCCCTCACCCGCTCCTCTTGTTCCCCCATTGTCCTAAGATCTCTTTTTCTGGCCTCCATCCCGACACCCGACATCCCTGCAGAGTAGAGCTGACATTGGGCATGAGGTCAGAGAGATGGGCAGTCATGCTCCTGCTGTCAGCGGGCTCAAATAGGCTTAGATGCAGCGCATGTGAAGACACCCAAGGGATACCCTCCGCCAGCCTTAGGCTCCAGACAGCCATACGCACATAAATCTCACACATCCAATCCCAAACTTTTGTTGGCATATAATAACACACACATTCGCAAGTTAACACCAACAAAAACGGCGCCCTTACATTTGATATAAAGGGCAATCATTAGAGCTGCCCGACGTACATACACAAAATGAATATGTGTGTGTCACAAGCATACAATATTCACTGTCGATAAATTCCGTACCAAGGTCCTTTACCGTAAGAACACGTATAGATAAATGCTGAGCACTTACTTGAAAGAAATTAAGAAATAAACCTCTATAGGTAATTTATATCCATTAAGCACCTATGTGTCATGTGAAGCGGAATAACACTTCCATCCATTGTGCCCTCAGGATTAAAGTGATTTCAAACGTTAACTTTGGGTCAAAGGAGAATGATGACAGAAAATACAGTGGCTGTTTCAACAAGGAAATCTTCTATAATGTAATGGGGAACAGTTAAACTGCATTTATACACTATGTGGGATGTTTTACAGGCGTTACATTTTATTGTTTTGACAAGCCTTCTACTGGTTTATGGATCAAATAAATGACCACTACACTCAAATGTTAGAAATGCACTGCTCTCTCCAGTCAGCCCATTTCAAATTTGGATATCCTTACATCCATGTATTAAGGTTTAAGTCCGAAAGTTCAGGATCTTTGAAAAGGGGAATCATTGCAGCTGTATTATGAGTAACACAGTTAGAGAAATGTCCCATTTCTTCATGTTTTTACATAAATGGCATAACATGTGTAATAGGATGTCATGGCTAAGGTCACTTTGGATTACATTTGCTGGATGATGACAGAGGCATTGTGCCACACTGCCTCCATGTGGTGGTTAAATACACTGCATATATTAGTCAGAGAGGATCCATTTATCTGGGTGACTTTGACTTGAAATAACATCTCTCTGATTAAACATTTTAAAACCTTTTAAAATCTGAACCTACTGGTCTTACCATCTGACACTCTCTCATAGAATCAGAAATTACTCAAATTGCTTATAGTTCCAAATAATAAATATTTTCCTTATGTCACATGTTTGACAACCTTATATGTATATTAAAAGTTTTAATATTTTTAACTTTCCTGGAGGTGTCACTGTAGTGAATAGATCTCTCCTAAAGACTCAGGTTACAGGATAGAGTTACAGGCCCCATAGACCGTAGCCTCCACCAGCACCGGAGAGTGAGGATACGTTGTGCTGTCACAGTGACAAGTTAACCTGTCCATCACAGAGTGTATCAGTTTTCCCAGGTGATCGCCCTGAGAGCTGTAGAAGAGAGAGGGACAGAGACGCAAACAAGAGGTTGGGATGATAGAAGGAGTTCATCAGTGTTATGTTTAGCCCACTTTATAGCTTCTGCTCTTAACAAGAAAGATTGAGGTGAGTTTGTACCTTTTATCACACTCTGCAAGGTTCTCTTTTCTGGCTTCACAATCCCCAACACCAGCTGAGTCTCCATGGCCGAGTCCCCCAGGAGCACTAGCAGTACCAGGAGCGGTTTGGGCAGCGGAAGTGCCAGAGGAGTGCGTGTTCCCCAGGAGCACTCTCTCAAAGCCGGGGTGGTGTTGTCGGATGAGAGGGTGGACTTCCTTCGCGAGCAGGCCTTTTGTATCCTGCGAGTGAAGACAGATAAGTGGAACCGTTTCATTGGAGCGGAAGAGAACCAGAAAATTATATTGGATTTCCTGGACCACATTTGGACCAACAGGCTGCTGCTCTTCACCGGACCTGGAGGGACACTGCATGCAGGGGATGCGCAGGTAAGAAAAACATACACAGAGGGATAAATACACAGATATGCAAGTCAATTTAATTAGGGTTAAAGCACTGACGTTTTTAATGATGTACTACTCCATCTGTTGTTTCCTCGATGTATTGATCAGAATTTCTACACACAAATATCCCTGAAGTAAATATAGTGTGGAATTGTGTCATGCACATACACACGTGCAAAATGGAAGAATTTATTTGCCTCTGTGGCATGAAGTCCCCATCCCCATCTAACACACACACCTTTTGAAATAAGTCACTGCTTATTTCTGGTGCTTTCAATGAGGTTGAAAGCGTTCCTGCTGTTTTTGCCCCTGTGAAGACGGCCCCCCCATGGAAGACCAAAGTGCTGTGTGTGCTGAAGAAGGGCGTAAAGAGGATCAGCCGGCAGGATTTCAGACACCAACTCCAGCTGGGAGAGGTGCCTGGATGTCCCATGGAGCACCTTCCTGTTATTATCTCAGAGGTGGGCCAGTGCGTGTGTGTATGTGTGTGAGTGTGAGTCCATCTCACACAATGATGCAGGTGGCATCAAAAAAAGTCTGAGAAAGGAGGATGAAATGTGTTCAGAATTATATTTGATCATATTGTGCAGAATTAAGCACATCCGGTCATTCTTACTTATACCAAAGTTGTTATGTACTGTTTATTGGTGAATAGCCGAAACAAACACTACAGATTCATTTGTACAGTTGACTCTATTATTTGTAAAAAAAATAATAATGAAATCATGAATCGAGGGTGGACGGGGGCCCACAGTGGCTCCTGGTGTATAGGGCCCAGAATCTCGTGCTTGTAACCACTGTGTCCACACACCCCCGCCTGTGTGACCTCTGCGCACTCAGGTGCTGCTGCCGGTGCTGTCCACCGGCCTGAACCACGAGGCCTGGCCTCAGGTGGTGTGCGAGGACATCCACCGGCACCTGGAGAGGCTGAGGAGCCGGGTGGTGACCCTGAGAGGCCGCGCCGAGGGACACACGCTGCTCCCGCTGCCTCTGAGCGTGGAGCGGGCTCGACCCCACGACATCGCCCTCGGGTGAGTGTGTGCATTGTGTGTGTATTGTGGGTGTATTGTGGGTGTGTTAGTGAGCAGATAACTGGACGTGTCAGGAGCAGAAGTGGAATGAAACCGAGTAACTGCTAGCTTAACTTTAATCTTTATGGCGCATTTCTGACGCTGGAAAACCAGATACATTTTTTTCTCTTTGTTAATTTCTCCGTTAACGTTTACATTAAAATATGTTTTTCCCGTTATTTATTTCCTGATAAAACGTAACTTACCACATTTCCATGGTAAAATAATCGTTTTAACCGATGCCAAGTGAACACCTGTCCCCGCTGCGATTGTCAAGGGCTCCGTAGTTAGTGGACTAGCCGCACTTTAAACATTGATTGGCGTCTATACGTGTTCTTACGGTAAAGGACCTTGGTACGGAAACAAGCCGGAAGACAAACGTTCAAAGTTTAATGACACTTATTACGGAAGACATAACAAGTCTAAAGAAATTTGATATTATAAATATATATTATTATTATTTTTAACTAAACTTAAAGGAAAAGTTGGCAACTTTAGAATCTAGAATATCTGAGAAAAGTAAAGGCAATGTTGGTCACGCTTTCATTATGGGACTCATAACTTTCTCATAATCAAAATGATTAGTTTTTAAATCCTTGAGAAGTGACACAGATATTTCACCTCACTCTAGTTCATGGTGACCCCCACTGTTTGTATGTCATGGTAAACTATTGTTCATGAGGGTGAAGAGAACATTTTTCTTTGTTATCTCAAGGAATTTCTAAAATAATATGATATAATATAATATTAAGAGCAATTCATGATTGCCATATTGAAATTGAATCCAAGTAAAATCTTCTGAAGCTTGACATGCAGACAGTCGAGGTCACTATGAACAAGGGTGAGGTGTAAATTCTTTAATTTTAATAATATTTAAAAGTGGCACATCGTTAGTGCTATAATGACAATTTTGTGTGTAAAATGTCCATTTTATGTTCAACTTTTATTTTCTGCCTTCATCCCGCTCCAAGCACCTGTAACACAACACCTGAAATAGACGCACATCAATTTTTAATTTGTGGATTGCTTGCCTGGGGCCCCAAGCTGAGAGCCCCCCTTGAGAATGCCTGATTTACAGCTCCAATAATTTCATTAGAACACCCTTAAATAATGTCTCTGATGTTTTGCTACAGTCAATGTTGATTGTTTCTAACTTTTTTACAACAGATTTACAAGTGAAATAATACTTTAGTCCTATTCTTCGTTTGCCGATTACACATGCCACTGCCTATATTGTTATATCTACATCTATCTCTATCTCTCACAGCCCCACTGGTTGGCCCCTGGACCATGGATTGTTATACTCTATAGAAACAATAATAGTTCAGTGGTCTGGGCAGATATGGAACGTCCTGAAGAAGGACTCTGGTATGATGCTGCTTCAGGGAGACCACCCAGGCCCTAACGTCGAGCTCCAGTTTTGGGCCACTCAGAGAGAAAACCTGCTGGGCATCCAATCACAGGTAAGAGATTGGTTCTGTGGAAGTTTTGCAATCAGTTCAAAATGTGAACTGGTGTGGCAGTTCCCATAGTTGTGGTTTAGTTCTGCAATGTCAGATATTGATATAAATATAATTTTGGCCTCAGAGCACTCTGAACATGTTGCATGACAGGTGATCTACATCCTACAACGATTTCTGTCTTCTCAGATCAAGAGCCCCAAAGTTGAGCGGATCATGGAGATCCTAAGGAGCGTCAAAAGTAGTTATTACTCTTCCTTTAATGATGTCTGCCTCGAAGTCAATGAAGGTAGATCAGCCTTGCTAATCCTTTATTAGGGATAATTCATTTTCTCCTTTAGTTTTCCTTAATGAAATTCTTCAAATATATAAGCAGCTTCTGTTTTTGTACAAAATTGATTCATATCTAATCAGATATCTTCTTCTGGATTTTATATTTATACTCAAGTGCAGCTTTCCTTCACTTTTTGTATCAGTATGCTCATTCAGTAATGATGGGCAATAAGCAATCACATTTGCTTAAAATTTAAAAACACAGCTATTAGTCCCCTGATTGATTTTATTTCAGTTCAATTGCCACCGTATTACGGACATGTTATATATTAGTATATCTGTATATGATCATTCCAGCTGTGCTGGAAGCAGAGGACATAGATCTGTATTTACGTCCTCTGAGGAGATTGATCAGCAGCTTAGAGGAGAGGATCTTCCCTCAAGTCGACGTTCTGCTGCCTCCTCTCTTCCACACTCTCTGTCTCATCTGGAGCAATTCCCAGTACTACTGCATTCCAAAACGTATGGTGGTCCTCTTGCAGGAGTTCTGTAACCTGGTCATTGAAAAGGTACACTCATAGATCTTTACATTGATGTGAAAGACATTGAAAGAAAGGCTGAATAACTAGGTGACTTGAATAATTGTTCAACCAAGTTTTTCTGTTTTTCTTCAGGCCGTTGCCTACCTCATCCCAGAGGAACTGTTTAAGATGGAGCTTGAAGAGGGGCTGGAGAGGGTCCAGATAACCATCTCAGTTCTACGCACCTTCAGGCAATTGTTTCACACCCACCGCCAACGGATCCCTGAGTACTACAGACACAGCCACAATGTTAAACTGTGGGACTTTCCTGCTACACTTGTGTTTGAGCGCTCAGACCGCATCATTGAAAGGCTGCTCATGATTGAGGTACATAACTCCTGTCAATTGTACAGTATGTTTGTCTGTGTGTGTGTGTGTGTGTGTGTGTGTGTGTGTGTGTGTGTGTGTGTGTTTTGGTTAGTTTTATTGACTGTTGTTCCAAAAATAAGATGCTTAAACAATTAATCTTGTGAAGAGTTATTTTAAACACATTTTGTATCAATTAAACTGCTGAATATTCATTTTAAACACATATATTTGTTGTATTAGAAAAACTGCCACAGCACAAAAAGTGTTTTTTACTATCTTCCCCCACAATGACCCATCATTAGATTTTTTCTCTTCTCATATAGGAACTTTTTACATCAGCACTGGACTTCCTGAAGCTGGAGAAGGTTGAGCTGGGTGGATCCAGAGGGAAAGTGTTCAGTGAGATGGTCTTTAGCATGAGCGAGGAGTTTCATGAGCGCTGGCGGGCTCTCAGAGAGGGCAAATACGACCCCCTGGACTACACCAGCGATGTGAGACCTATATGGAGATTGTAGAGTTGTATTTGATATCACACTGCTTTTTAATTAATAAGCCCCAGAGGGGTGTGATTCACAGCCATTTGTAAGTGGAATTGACAGGCACAACCAAATAATAAAAAAAATAATTAGATGTTATTTTTCTGCCCAGCAGTAGAGTAATTGAAAAGTAAGAAAGCAAAGTGGTTGCTGAGCAACACACAAGAACCAGTGTCAGCGATCATAATTTGTCAGTGCATCAATATTTAATTTACTAGATATTTTACAGCTATTTTATAATATCTGCCACTGTGACTCAGCTAATCTGAACTGGAACTCAATCAGAAATTGATCAGTGTTATCATATAATTTTTTGTAAGTGTGTTGTTCCAGCAAATTCTGATCAACTGCGGATATTTCTGCTCTAAAAATTATATTATAAAACTTGCCTTACAATAAAAGAGGACTGGAACCTTTATATTTCAGAAAGAGGCTGAAGATATCAACCTGTCTAATCCCATTTTGTGTCCAGGATTTTGTGCGACACTACAGGTACTTCATGGAGCAGAACAGAGATTTTGACCAGAGGCTTGGGACTGTCCTCAATCTGGCTTTCCACCACTCCAAAAATCTAAAGTCAACCTTTAAGGTATGTGTGTAACACCTGAAGTCCCAAACAATTCCATTCTTTACATATGCATGTTCAGACCCTCACGGCACAACACATGGAGAACACTGAACATGGATGGTAACAAACTATACTCACTTGCAGCATTCTGTTATTATTGGGAATTTTAACTTGTTTGATATGAAAAGTCAGGAAATCTCATATTTGTTACCATGTATGGTCTAAAATGTGCTCTTAAAATTATGTTTTTTCTCCCATCTAGTTGTTAAAGATTTTCGGCACCCTTCTCGAGAGACCCGGGATCCACCATCTGTTCTCTCCGAACTACAACATGTTGTTGACCATGTTCAACCAGGAAATAGACCAATGTCAGTTTCTACTTGATCAACACAGAGAAGCGGTAAGAAAACAGGAATTATTATTCTAAATAACCAATAACCTCATTAAATGATGTTATTGCAAAGTCCCCATAAGCTCATTATGAGACACATGGTTCACATACTTAGCGAAACATGTGTGGTTAGAGATTAATTAATATGTCTCAGTCATGAACCAAATATATGAAGCCTTTGTTTTTCAGCTGCGCTCAGGCTGTGCCGTTCTGGGGAAAAATATGCCGCCAGTGGCTGGAAACCTCAAATTGTCTCAGGAGCTTCGGAGTCGCATCCTCACAAACAGGAGCAACCTCTGCCAGCTGGCCTATATGTGAGGACTCTCTCTAGTCACACACACACAGTTACTCCACTCCAGTGTGATTTGAGATCCAGCAGATCTGTTGTCCTGGTAACCATAAAATGATTGATAGAAACACATGTAGAACTCATCAAAACTCTCAGACAGTCACTTTAAAACGCATGAATTTGACTTTTGTCTATATTCCAAAAACATTCCGATATCTTCGTCTCACTTGCAATGTTAATTTAAAAAAAATTAATTCTTCATATCAGCTTAATATAGTAAGTATCAGTTTCTTTTTAAACAATGTTAATCATATTCTGGAATAAATATGCCAAAATGTGGTTTTCTTTTCAAAACGGTTTTTTTTGGTCAAAACAAATAAGCTATGTACATGATGCCTCTTTCCCTCTCTCCCCTCCAGGCCTCTGGGTTGTGCCGAAGCAGACGCTGTCCTCAAAAAGTGTGAGCGTGTTCTGGAAGTTATGGACCAGCATGACGAGGAGCTGTTCTCAAAGTGGACAGAGGGTCTGGAGGAAATCTGTCAAACCCACCTTAAGGAACCGCTGCTCACACTGGACACCGACACAGGCCTGTTCCAGGTCAACTTCAGTCCCGCTGTAAGCACAAAGACGAGGCACCACCAAGAAACACATTCAACATTTTAATGGAGCTAAAATAAAATGGACATTTTATTTGATGTGGAATTGGTGCAGAAGTGTGCCAACAGTCATACCTGCTCACAGATAAGATAACATTAACATAAACATTTAACTACTATATATCATTTTATTTTACAAAACATTCTGTATTTAAATTTGGTTTAGTTGAAGTAATACCATACTTATGATGCAGAATCATCTAGATTAACATTTCTGCTGTAACTTATCTCTGATTTCTCCAATACAATACTGAAATAACCTGCACTGAATAAATTAAAACATGATTTTGTGTGTCTCAAATTCACAGAAGTAGCAAATGTGGTCAGAAAAACAAGATGACGTTTTCTGTGAATAGCAAAGCAGCAATAAATGTGTTAACCTATCTGATGTATTGAACACAGTTCTTCTAATATAGCATTTAATGTCAATTTTCAATAGGTTTCAGCAATGACTGATCTACTCGCTACCTCACAACTATTCACAAGGCTAAACAAGCACCTCCATTGTATGATTCATGATGCTTATCCTATCAAATCAGATGTACTATTCCCACAGAGGTAAAAGGAAAAAGAAACAACATTAACTTTAGATTAACTTAATTTTCCCCTCCGCTCTCTCCTAGTTGACATCAGTGCTGAGAGAGGTGAAGTATCTGAGTATGTTGAAGACCCAAAACATTCCTGAAGCCGCTCTCCATCTCTACTCCAAACGGGACAGACTCTACATGGTGCGTCCACTGGACATTGGGTTGGGGAGCTGGATGTATATATGTTGAGCTGGGTTTGACGACTTGTAAAATATGTCAGAACCCATCATATGAAACTCTCCCTTTGTATGATGCAGCACACACAGACACTGACCTTGGTTACCCAGTGGTACAACCAGCTCCAGAGCACCATCCTGGCTGTGGAGGTGGGATTGGTGAAAGATAAGATGGACGAGACAAAACTTCAGCTAGAACCGACCCTCCATGAGCTTACGTGGGCTCAGGATGATCTGTGGGACTACATTCAGAGCACAAGGGACATGGTCAAGGTACTGAACATTCAAAGCCTACACATGTTAATGCTGAGAAAATATTAAACAAACTCGTGGTTCATCTTAGAGTTTGTTTAAAAGTATGTGTTGCTCACAAATGTAGCATGAAACCTGTTATTCTCCTGATGTGGTACCTCATTTGTAGAAAATTGGTTGTTTTACGGTTGTTCTCTTTTTTGCCCCTGTAGAGCATCTCTAGTCGTGTCCAGAGGAGCAAAGCTAATGTGGAAGCTATCCAGGCACTTATGGGTAAATTCAGCCACCGGGCCTTCATCACCAGAAAGAGCTGTGGTTCTACCCTCCTCCTCTTCTCTGACATTAAAGAGAGTGTTTCCAAACAGCATGCTCTCATCACCAGAACAGGGGAGCAGATACACAAACTATTGCAGGTACAAAATATTCACAAGCCTCATTTGTGATTCCAAAGAAAGGGACTCGTTCTGACAGTGTAGAGGTTAACATCTTCCTTATCTCCCTCACTGCACTTCAGGAGAACCAGTCTCTACTGGGAGTGACAGACCTGGACAGCAGTGAGTGGAGGGGCTACACAGACTACGTGGATCGTATGATCTTGACAGGCTTCTCCACCGCAGTACGCTGCTCCCTGCAGTACCTCATGGACAACACAGATGCAGCCCAGCGTATCACACCACTGTTTGAAGTGAAGCTGGTACTCAACAGCAATGAGATGACCTTTGACCCCTCACTGGACTTAAACCAATGTGGTAACTTCTATGAGATTGTGGATAAGACGGTGACTAACATCACAAACGTGGCGTCCTTCATTCCCAGAGTGGCCAATCATAAAGGGCTGGATAACTATCAGGTGTTGTGCAGATTAAATTAATGGCTTGTACCCTGTGCATCCATTCATCAATATAAACGTCTTTAACACCACCACATCCCCCTGTCTTTGTTTCCTCATCTTGTAGGGCGACATAAGTGAGATGGAGGATTTGACGGAAATGTGCCATGTTATCCGCTCTCGGGCACGTGCAGCTATCACTAAGGTATGTGTTGGTTTCTGCCCACACACTCATTTAATGTGCTAACATGCTTCTAATTGGAAAAAGACCACTTTCATTTTCAGGCCAGGGAATACCAGGGATCGTTTTCCAGCTACCGTTACCTCTGGACTGACGACAGGTCAGATGTGGCTTTCTGTTGTTCTGTGTAATTACAGTACATGAAAGAATATAAATATCATTTGGAGAAAAAAAAACAAGGCCAAATTCTTTTTCTTATATTTCACAGGTCTGAATTCATGCGGCAGTTTCTGCTCTATGGCCATGTGTTAAGTACAGAAGAAGCTGAGCTGTATGCCGACTATGAACTAAAGAAGAACCCACCCACCCTGGATAACTTCAAAGAGCAGGTGGGCTTCACCAACCTTTAATATTCTTGTATTTAACCACAATTTATTATTTGTATAAATCTTTCTATTGTATCCGTCTTCATTCCAGATCAACCTATTTGAGTCTCTGTATGTCCGAGTGAGCAAGATGGAGGACAGGAGGGTGTTCTGTGGCTGGCTGCAGCTCGACATCAGACCCTTCAAGCTCACACTGATGAACGTCATCAAGAAGTGGAGCTGGATGTTCAAGGAGCACTTGCTGAACCATGTGAAGCAGAGGTGAGACACAAGCACACACAAATAACAAGAATTACAAATATTATGCTGCAAAAGAATTCAGTCAATTATTTTGAAATTAAGCAAAGCAAAATTAACAGTCTCTTGTTAATTTTGTTCAGGACACTTCTTCCTTTTCCTCTCCCTTGACTCTGAAACCTAATATCATTCTTTGTCTTCTCCATCTCGCAGTGTGAGGGAATTATCCTCTTTTGTCCAGAACACAGCCCACGGTCTCTCTAATGAGGTGTCAGATGGCGACTATGCAGGTCTTGTGGACATCATGGGACACCTCATGGCCATACGAGACAGACAGATCAGCAATGAACAGCACTTCAAACCTCTCAAGTCTACTGCCGAGCTCCTCAAGACCTACGGACAGCAGCTGCCTGAGAGCGTCTACTCGCAGCTAGAAGTGTGTCACGTTGCAAAGATGCATACAATTCCATGGATGGTAGCGGAATATGTGTATTTATTGGTACATTACATTCCTTTCTATATCGCCACAAAACACAGGACCTGCCAGAGAAGTGGAAGAGTCTGAGGAAAATTGCTTTCGCAGTCAAACATGAAGTGGCACCTCTACAGTCCAACGAAGTTTCAGTGATTCGCAGGAAATGTGTGCGGTTTGAGGTGAGGCTGTGTGTGAGGGGGGTTGGATGTCAATGCTCTGCCCCTAACAAAGAGCTCAATATCTGACATATAAACCAGCTGATCACTTTGTGTCCTGCATTATACATGACTGACAGCCCACACAAGGTGAAAGCAGACATAAAACCCTGAGCATCTATAAATCCTGAAGGTCCTGGTTTCCCCCCGTTATTTAGGTGAAACAACAGCAGTTCAGAGAAGAGTTTCGTACTGAATCCATCTTCAAGATCTCTGTGGAGGAGCCGTATAAACTGATTGATAAAGTGAGATAAGAAGATAATTAAAAACAAATACTTGTTGCTGGTCACACACTGAAAATAATAATTCCATTGTTAATACCTATGTGCTTGTCTGCAGTCTAATCGAGCAGTAGCATTGATGGAGGCAGAGATGAAGAAGCTGCAGGACACAGCTGATCTATTTGAGGTCAGTTTCCCAGACTACAAGCAGCTGCGCCGGTGCCGCTCCGACATCATACTGGTCAAAGCAGTCTGGGACATGGTCATCTTCGTCAAGGTACAAAATATTTTTTTGGGGCATTTGATTTTTTTCTGACCTCCATAGATTAACCATTTACACAATGCGGACATTGCACCATAGTGAGGCTCAGGATTTGACAGCGTGTTTTTGTAGTTGACACTGTTTAGACCTTTTAGGCTGTAGTGAATCAAAATTTCCATCTGTAAATATCACCAGAGAATCCCAGATTGAATATTTCATTCTCCTGTCCATGGCAGACCAGCATAGAGGATTGGACAAAAACTCCATGGAAAGAGATCAACGTTGAGCAGATGGACATGGAGCTCAGACGATTCGCCAAAGTACGACAAGTTCCCATTAACAGACGGACATAGTCTTAAAATCTTTGCGAGGGTTGAAGCAAACTGTAAAACTTTCTGTCTCGCTATCTGTCTGTTGCACACTAAAGGAGATGAAGATGTTGGATAAGGAGGTGCGTGTGTGGGACGTCTACATGGGTCTGGAGTCAACTGTGAAGAACCTGTTGACGTCTCTGAGAGCCATCAACGAGCTGCAAAACTCTGCAGTCAGAGAGAGACACTGGCAACAGCTCATGAACACCACAGGGGTATGAGACTCTAATGCTTCTCAATGCCTCATACCACTTCATTCAACAGTATTTCATTACGGATCACATTCTGCACTGTACATGTGTCACTATTGATCTAAGTTCTGGTCCTCTTTAATAGCCTTCATGTACTGAACCATCATTGAACTATCCCCTCCAGGCCTGAAATGACCAGCACAGTTGAGGGAACCCAATTATCCTGCTCTGAAACATGATCCCACTCATGGTTGCCATGTCTTGTTTGTCAGGTCCGGTTTGTCATGGGGGAGGGCACCACCCTGGGGGACCTTTTGGAATTACAGCTTCACCGGGTGGAGGACGAGGTCAAAAACATAGTGGATAAGGCTGTGAAAGAAATGGCCATAGAGAAGGTAAGAAGATACAGACTAGTAACAGTATACTGGGCTGTATGTTAATATAGTAGTCATCAATAGGAGTGTCAAAACTATTTAAAAAATAGTTTTAACATAACAGACAAATCCTTACTGAGCATGTCAGTATGTATTTCATGTGAGAGATCAGCTGATTTAGCACAGCAAAGATTACAAAATAAACAATCTTGAGGCTTGATCCGCGAACTTGGTCCTAAAGTCAAAGTTTTCAGTTGGTTGCACCCGTGGTTGACCTGGTCATGAAGAGAAGCCTGGAGTAGCTCTTCCAGTAACAAGGCGGACGGAAAAAAGCTATAAAAATGCCGAGCCGGTTTTGCTCTCCTACCTGCCTGACATGACAGGGGTGTCCCTACGATCCGAGGGTTCCAGTGACTCTTGTCCAGTGAGAAGCCAGAGATTGAATTCAAACGTTTTGCACAGTTGAACACAATGCACTCTTGAAATATTTACAAAAATAAAACAGGCTACGCTATCATCCACACATTTGATCATTAATAAACTCAAATTGTATTCTTGAATCAGTAGAATATGATATTATTTGATAGGATTAATTCCCCTGTAGTTGAAAAACAAGGTGAAACCTGAGATCAGGATATGTACCGGTATGTGTGATGAACAATAAACGTTCTATTTATCCTTAGGTTTTGGCAGAGATAACCCAGACATGGAGTGTGATGTCATTGTCCTATGAGACTCATACCAGCACAGGAACCCCTCTTCTCAAAGCTGATGAGAATCTGATTGAGACTCTGGAGGACAACCAGGTGAGTGTGTGTTATTCTGCTGCTTCCCTCAAGTGTGTTATACGTACCTTCTAGTAATAGTTCAATGGGTATGTCGTGACCTGATGTTTCCTAATATACGGTATAAAATCATAGTGAATGGTTAATGCAGAATATTTTTCATTTGTGGCTGTGACCTTACAGATAACTGTAATACTACGGTTGTATCACTCTTCAGGTGCAGCTGCAGAACATCCTGATGAGTAAGTACGTAGAGTATTTCCAGGCAGAGGTGAGTGGATGGCAGAAGAAGCTGATGGTGGCCGACCAGGTCATCTCCTCCTGGATGTCTGTCCAGAGGACCTGGGCCCACCTTAACGCCATCTTCACCAACAGCCACGACATCCGCTGCCAGCTGGCCAGCGATGCAGAGCGCTTTCAGGGAATCCATACTGACTTCCAGGTACCACATACGGACCACCAAGGACCAACAACCATATAATCACACTGTATTTCCTCTCCATTTTTATTTGTTTTAATGTTCTCTTCCATAACCCAGGGCTTGATGACTGAGGTGGTGCAGAACAGTAATGTGGTGGAGGTGACCAACCACACCGGCTTTCTGGATAACCTGGAGACTCTGCAGAGGAGGCTGTCTGTGTGTGAGAAGGCCCTGGCCGAGTACCTGGAGACCAAGAGGCTCACGTTCCCCAGGTTTTATTTCGTGTCGGCCTCAGATCTTCTGGAGATTGTATCCAAGGGAACACAGCCCAAACAGGTAATAGATTACAATTTAATGATGGTTCCTAGGGAAAATGGGAAAGGAAAACATAAAGAGACCCATTTGTAATTATCAGTTCAAAATATTCTTCAGACTATGTCTCACTATTACAGAGCGGAGAATAATATTAAAGATAAACAAGACAAAGTGGAAATTTCACATGATCTCATTTGTTGCATATTTTTCCATTTCCTTACATTCATTCAAGAGATTACAGTTTGTAAACCGAATAATTGTGTTTGTGTGTGGGGGTTTGTGTGGTTGTGTTTTTTTGTTTTTTCAAGGTGACCAGGCATTTGCTGAAGCTGTTTGACAACATCGCAGATCTTCGCTTCAAGGACTCTGACAGAAATGCAGGGGAGGAGGAGGATGAGGAGGCAGTTGCTATCGGGATGTACAGCCGAGAGGGAGAATATGTTCCCTTCTCTGAGCCGTGCCTCTGCAAAGGACAGGTACTTAAAAAACTAATTTGATTTCCGTGTTTGCAGGTACAAGGACACTGCTCATTGACCATATTAAAAATTCTTCAGTTTTGTTTATTATAAGTAGTGTACAGCACAGTATACGTGTGTATGTATATCCATTTTTTCCATTTGTAAAAATGTTCATGCCTTTTCAAATGTCACACAGCCTGATTTTTTTATGTATTCATCTATTTTGACATTGTGTGTCTTTCTGCAGGCAGAGTGTTGGTTAAGTGCGTTGGAGAGCACCATGCGCTGCACGGTTCGGAGGGAGATCCAGGAGGCCGTAGCTGCCTATGAAGACAAACCACGAGACCAGTGGATTTTCGACTACCCCGCACAGGTATGATGTTGTATAATCAGCAGAATTAACACTTTGACTTAACAAACAAGTAAACAAGCCGTTGTCTGCTGCGTCTTTCTGCAGGTCGGGTTGACTGGTAGTCAGGTGTGGTGGGCCACAGATGTGGGCATTGCCTTTGAGAGGGTGGAAGAGGGATTTGAGACAGCCCTCAAGGACTACAACAGAAAACAGGTAGTGCGAACACACTAGAGAAAGACATTGTTACAATGATGGTTGAACCTGTTTGTTTGTCCATTGATGATAAATACATTTCTGGTTTCTAGATTATACAGCTGAACTCACTGATCCACATGCTGCTCGGGGATCTAACTCCTGGTGACAGACAGAAAATTATGACGGTCTGTACCATCGATGTCCACGCTCGAGATGTGGTCGCCAATCTCATAGCTCAGAAGGTAAAATTAATATTGCTTTGGAAAATAATTTGGCTGAATGAGTTTAATTCGAACAATCAGACCTTCCTACGGTGTCTCTTAGGTGACGACAGGACAGGCGTTTGCATGGCTGTCCCAGCTTCGTCATCGCTGGAATGATGAAACCAGACACTGTTGCGTTAACATCTGTGATGCCCAGTTCCAGTTCAGCTATGAGTACCTGGGGAACACTAACAGGCTGGTCATCACTCCACTCACTGACAGGTACACATACTGTATATTCAGCACATTATGTTAATACACATGCCGACAGTGGGCTTTTTTATTGTTCTTTAAGGAGAGAGCTGGCATATTTTTGTACAGGCTGAAGCAACAGGTTCAGTCAGGGTTGCTATGAGCCCTTAACATTTAAGCAACCCTATTTAACTTTTACTGAACAACAGCGCCCTCTTCAGCCACAGGTTGTGATTCATTTTGTTGGTCACTCACAGACTACTTAACAATTAATTTAAAACTAATCTTTGGACTAGTTAGAGAACTGATGGTGAACATGCTAACTTCACGCAAAAAGCGTCATTGATACCTCATTTGTTAGCTTAAATGTTTTGTGTCTCAACCTCTCTTCTGTTAGGTGTTACATAACCCTGACCCAGTCTCTCCATCTGACTATGAGTGGCGCCCCCTCAGGTCCAGCTGGCACTGGTAAGACAGAGACTACTAAAGATCTTGGACGCTCCCTGGGCATCATGGTGTATGTGTTCAACTGCTCAGAACAGATGGACTACAAGGTATCATGGACTTTGCAGATGCGTTCTGTAGTGTTAGGTTTACTTCATTATACTGATTCCAACTTTACTCTCTTTGTCTCCTTCACATGTCCTCAGTCCATAGGTAACATTTATAAAGGTTTGGCTCAGACAGGAGTGTGGGGATGCTTTGATGAGTTCAACAGGATCTCAGTGGAAGTGCTGTCTGTGGTAGCTGTTCAGGTTAAGACTATACAGGATGCTGTACGGAACAAGAAGCAAAGGTATGTGTGGAAATAAAGACAAATTGTATTATAAACTATATGTATATTTATTCACCCTTGTGTCGGCTAATCTATTCTATGATCTATATGCGTCTATTTTAGTAAGCAGTAAATGTTCCTGTGTGTTTATAGGTTCCATTTCCTGGGAGAGGAGATCGAGCTGCGGCCATCAGTTGGAATCTTCATCACTCTGAACCCTGGTTACGCCGGCAGGGCTGAGCTCCCGGAGAACCTCAAGGCTTTGTTCAGGTCTGATATAAACAGAGAGAATGATAAAATGATAAATGGAATAGTTAACTAATACTAAAAGTGACTAATTAAAACCAACGATGCTTTGATAACTGTTCAGGCCCTGTGCCATGGTGATCCCAGACTTTGCGCTGATCTGTGAGATCATGTTGGTGGCAGAAGGATTCATAGACGCCCGTCTGCTGGCTCGTAAATTCATCAGCCTCTACACTCTCTGTAAAGAGCTGCTGTCCAAACAGGTACGTCCATCAAACCAATGTGTCAAGACACAGGAGGAAACTTTAGGATAAGAACACACATTCTAAAAAGAAAAATCTCATTTAGATTATCATGTGGGATCAGCAGTGATTTGCGCATTTAACTTCAAAACATGCAGCAACATTATTCCCACATTTCAGTTAAACTTTAAGCTCCCTGTTTGGAAAGCATACAAATTGTAGTTGGCATCATATCAAATTTTGTTTGTTTGACGGTGCATAACTTTATTCCTTCATCTGTCAGGATCATTATGATTGGGGTTTAAGAGCGATCAAATCAGTGCTGGTTGTGGCAGGATCTCTGAAACGAGAGGATCGCATCAGACCTGAAGAGCAGGTAGGCATGGAGCTCTGCTTGATCTGTGGTGTCAGTCATACTGAATCATATCATATCTAGTTGCTGAATGTTGGAAATGATGACAAATTTAACCACTTCCTCTGTCTTATTGGTCCCAACTCGACTACCAGTGGTGATTGCAAAGCATCGCTAACACTCCCTCTTACTCTCCTAGTAAATTTACATTACAACATAAATCCTATGCTTTTCTATCCAGGTGCTGATGCGTGCGCTGAGGGACTTCAACCTGCCTAAGATAGTGACCAGTGACGTGCCCATATTCCTGGGGCTGATCAGTGACCTGTTTCCTCAGCTGGACGTTCCCAGGAAGAGAGACCCTGAGCTGGAGAATGCTGTTCGCCAGTCAGTCAGTGAACTGCGCCTACAGCCTGAGGAGAACTTCATACTTAAGGTGTCTCATTACAACATTATATTCAAATAAAGCTCATCCTCTTTTCTGTGAACATTTTAAACGTAATATAAAATATATTTTTTATGGCACCAAGTGGAGTTTGAATGTTCATAGCAGCAAACAAAATAATAAGAAAAAAAGGTGTTCGTGCTTCACAAGTCGACTTGCAGGACATTTCAAAGAACTTAATTAGTAATTATATGATCAGAAAGGTATGTTGCTGACCTTCTGGTTAGAGTGGTGGTCCTCTAACCAGAAGGTTGGTCTGATTCCTGTCTTCTGCATGCCGAAGTGTCCTTGGGCAAGATCCTGAACCCCAAAATTGCCGCCTTTCAAAGGGAAAGTGCTGCACATAGATGCACTGAATGAATCTGGGGTGAATGGGTTAATGCCAAGAACTGTACTGTCAAGTGCTGTGATGCGGTCATCCGGACTAGAAGGCCTCTATTTAAATACAGACAATTTACCATTTTTGTGTGTGCAGGTCACCCAGCTGGAGGAGCTGCTGGCAGTCAGACACTCTGTGTTTGTAGTAGGTGGACCAGGAACTGGAAAGAGCCAGGTTAACTTTGTTGTATTTTTACTTTTGTATCATGACACCACATACATACAAATATTTGTCCATTAATTTCCAAATCCACCTCATATAGCCACTTGATTATTGTCCTCACACCCTATATACATACATTTTTAGCTTGAAACGGCTTTTATAATTGTGATTATTAAAACAAAGAAGAGGTATCTCTACAGTCTTGCTTTGAGGCTGCGTTGCTGCTGAGTATTGCTACGTAGAGTGATAGTCGACCACAGCTAAAGTCAAGGAAGAGTTGAATTTCATCGTTCACTTATGTGTTTTTTTTTATTCATCAGATCTTGAAGACTCTCTATAGAACCTATGCAAACCTGAAGATGAAGACTGTATGGAACGATATCAACCCTAAAGCTGTCACCACAGATGAGCTGTTTGGATACCTGCACCCTGCAACCAGAGAGTGGAAAGATGGTGAGGATTGACCATTATCAGTGATCAAAGATGATCAGAGGAAACATTGTTTACTTTCAAATGTCTGTTTTATTCAAAGTAAGACCATAAAAAGTCTCCTCTCAGAATTAATTATAATAAATGAATAAAGTATTTGCTAGTTCTGAGTTAGCTCTCGTTTGAATAGTTTCAAGTAATTTTGCAGATAGGGTCTGATACAAGAGGATTCCAAAGATGATTAAATTGATGAAGAGTTGGCACTTTTTGAAAATACAGCACATCCTGAATGATTTATTTTACTTTAGGTCTGTTCTCCTCCACCATGAGAGAGCTGACCTCAGTGACTCATGATGGACCCAAATGGATTGTTCTGGATGGAGACATTGACCCCATGTGGATTGAGTCACTCAACACAGTTATGGACGACAACAAGGTGAAAGAAGTTTATTAGTCTCGGACATTTGTTCCATTCATTCTAAATGCTGCAATTTTTTCTGTACGTTTTGCTACGACTTTTTATATTTGACCACATGCTGCTGAAACTCCACCCACCACTCCACCAGTTATAATGTTTCCTCTCCTCTGATCAGGTCCTGACTCTTGCGAGTAACGAGAGGATCAGTTTATCTTCCTCCATGCGTCTGCTGTTTGAGATCTCTCATCTGAAAGCTGCTACTCCGGCTACAGTGTCCAGAGCAGGAATACTCTACGTCAACCCACAGGACCTCGGCTGGAGCTCGTAAGATGCTCAAACACACACACACACACACCTACACAAACACACTCAGACACACGCACACACACACTCCTTGACTTATATTTCGTAACTTTTCTGAAATCACATCTTAGTAAAGCAGCAGCGTCTTAATTCTATTCTCAGTTATGTGACGAGCTGGATAGACACCCGAAAGGCCCAATCAGAGCGAGCCAACCTCACCATACTCTTTGATAAGTATGTGCCATACTGCCTGGAGCAAGTGCGCTGCAACCTGAAAACCATCACCCCCATACCAGAAAGCAGCATGGTGCAGGTGATAACACACAATATGAGTCTTAATCACTGTGTCACAGTTTACAGTCTTTCTTCTCATTGTTATTCAACCAATTGTTGCTTATTATCAAACTGTGTTACTGTTTATTGTTTAATCAGATGCTGTGTTTCTGTTTGGCTCAATCAGACACTGTGCTCCTTGTTGGATTGCCTGCTGACTGAGGACAACACTCCAGCGGACTCTCCTAGGGAACTATATGAAATCTACTTTGTCTTCGCCTGTGTCTGGGCCTTTGGCGGGGCTCTCTTCCAGGATCATGTGTGTTCACTTGAAGAATTTCCTTGTGTCACCATCATCTCCCTATAATTAGAAAATCCATGTTTTTATGTTTATGTCCTGTTTCAGCTGAATGACCATCGTGCTGAATTCAGCCGCTGGTGGTCTAAAGAGATGCGAGCAGTGAAGTTTCCGTCCCAGGGCACCGTCTTTGACTATTTCATAGACTCTGAGACGAAGAAGTTTACGCCCTGGAGCGAGAAGATGCTGCAGTTTGAGTTGGAACCTGATGTACCTTTACAGGTGGGCACTTATGATCTGTGTATTTGTGTGCAATAACCAGAATAGAGCAGCACTATAGTCAGGTCATGTGATTTCTGTTTCAGACGGTGCTGGTCCACACCCCAGAGACAATTTGTCTGACCTACTTAATGGACCTGCTCCTCCAGAGAGGTAAACCCATCATGTTAGTGGGGAACGCAGGAGTGGGTAAGACCATTCTGGTTTCGGATAAAGTCGCCAAGCTGAAGGAGGCCTACATGGTGGCTAAGGTCCCCTTCAACTACTACACCACATCAGCAATGCTTCAACGTAAGGATCACAGGAAGGAAAACATATATTCATGGGATATCAGTGCTTAAAGTTTCACTGTGTAAACGTTATTGATATCTAGAGGTGAAGTTGCATGTTGCTGCTAAATAACCCTCATCTCTCCCTGAAAGAGAACCTGTGGTAGCCTTCAGCTTTCATTAAAACTCAAAGGTGTTAAGCTTGTCCAGTCAGGGCTACTGTAAAAAACACACAGGCCTTGTAGACAGGATTCGATCCTGATGTCAATATAAACTATTTTAATATAAATAGCCAGTTCTAAGGTAAAGAAAACAGTAATTCATACAATGTGATGAAACACACTAGTGCAAATATCACTAGGATTATTTTGAATTCTATTTATGCCAATACGTCCCTTCAGCTAAATATTACACACAGAAACTTTGAATACATGTTCATTCTCGAAAAGTTGTGATAGAGAAGAAAGATAAATACATTATTTTCTTGATGTCCCAATTGTTGTGAAGTTTGTTCTACAGTCGCTGTTGTTTCTTCTACATTATAAGATATTTTTCATTTATTAATTTTCTGTTTTCTCTTCTGTTCATTGTATGGACCTCAGGTATCCTAGAGAAGCCCCTGGAGAAGAAAGCAGGTCGTAAATTTGCTCCTCCCACTGCGAAGAGACTTATCTACTTCATAGACGACCTCAACATGCCCGAGGTGGACGTTTATGGGACCGTCCAGCCGCACACACTCATACGCCAGCACCTTGACTACAACCACTGGTAAGACTGTGACACACTTTATAATGTACAACAATACAGCTCCATTCTCTGTGTTAAATCGTCAGTGTACACACAAAACAGGTTTTACAGAATTAGCTGCTTCAGTGGAATTTTTACTATGTGACATTTTTCAGGTATGACAGACAACGGCTGATACTGAAGGAAATTCATAACTGCCAGTATATCACCTGTATGAACCCAACAGCTGGAAGCTTCTCCATCAACCCCAGACTACAGGTACCTACCTGAATGCAATATGACACAATATTATAACCAGTAAAATAACTTTCCATCGTCATGACTTTCATTCTAATGGTAACTTGATTCGATTTCTGAACAAACTCAGTTCCAAGATAAAGTTCAGAAATGGAAGAAGAAGGGAAAAACACTGAAGTGTATCCAAATATTTATTATCCTTAGAAAAAACTCAATAAATTCATGAGATCACCACATTAAAACTCAGATTTGAGAGACAGTTATTTTATTAATAAAGTGAGTCTCAGCCACAGTCTCCAGATGGTTAATAATTCTTAAAATATCTGTGTTTTCATTCCAGAGACATTTCTCAGTGTTTGCTGTTCATTTCCCTGGTGCTGATGCATTAGCAACCATCTTCTCCAGCATCCTGTCAGCTCACTTCCTTCAAGGAGGTTTCAGCTACGGTGTCTCTCGCTCAGTTGGAATTCTCATACAGGTCCATCTACACTATACACTGTCACATTAAATTAGGCTTTTTCCTTTTTTTTGTTTCCTCTAGTGTGTGGTATGTGTTTTTTTTGTGTTCGTTAACGTTTTGAAAAGTTAAAAAGACCAAGGTTTCCGATAACGGAAACTTTCAGGGAAGTGATGTATTTTCTGAACATGTGAATCTTTTCAAGTAAGAACCCAAATTATAAACCTGAATATGACCATAATACATCTTCCTTAAAACCTGATAACACTTATTGAGCCTATGCATGCATCTGCTTGTCTGTGTCAGTATCTATCCAACCTTTTCTGCACCTCTCCCTCTTTGGTCTTTGTTCATCCAGGCAGCTATTTGCCTGCACCAGAAAATCAGTCAGAACTTCATGCCTACAGCCATACGCTTCCACTACATTTTTAACCTGCGAGACCTCTCCAACATCTTCCAGGTAAAACATGCATGGTCCTTATATATCAATATGGATTTATATAACCTCATCACATGATAGTTAATTTATGTGACATGGTGTGTAGGGCATCCTGTTTGCCCTGCCGGAGAGCATCCGGTACCCCATGGACCTGGTTCACCTCTGGCTCCATGAGAGCTCCAGGGTCTACTCTGACAAACTGATGGAGGAAAAGGACGTGGAGCTCTTCAATAAAATCCTGCTGGACACCGGCAAGAGATATTTTGAGGTAAAGTACAATCACATCTTAATCCTTAAAATGTTGTCAATGTCCTTTTATGTCCAAATAAATGTTATGTCCTTTTTAGTTTTGTGGCAACTGTGGCATTTTCCTTTTTTCCTGGCATTTATTTCCAGGGAATCGATGAGTCCTTCTTTATCCACCAGCCTTTGGTTTACTGTCACTTTGCCCAGGGAGTGGGAGAACCTCGCTATCACCAGGTACACACAATTAGTCACACACAAGCCAGTCAAGGCCTTTTCAGTTTGTACTTCATGTTGATCAGTTTATTCCTTAATAATTGTGCTAATAAAAAAATAGGTGAGTTTAATTGTTTCTGACTTTAATCGATTTATCATTTAGTTTATCTGTAGCTCACGCATTCAAATACCGTATGGCACAAATTCAGCTGTCATATCTAATCTGCCGGGAAATAAATGAGGATGAATGCGCCGTCATTAGCAAACTAATTACCTTTCGGTTCTTTACGGGGTTTGAATTAAAAGTTAATTGACTCAAGTCTTGATAAGAATCTAATTGTATTATGTATCTGGAAGTAACTGCATAGCGACTTGGTTCCTGCTGCTGAAAGTCAAGTTAATTTTTTTTTCTCCTCCTGTCAGGCTTCAGACTGGGAGAAACTCCAGAAGACACTGGCTGATGCACTGGAGCATTACAATGAGCTGCACGCTGTCATGGACCTGGTTCTGTTTGAAGAAGCTATCCAGCATGTGTAAGACACATAAGACACATGCATGAAGTTAAACATGCATGAAGTTAAACATGCTAACAGGCGCAAGGGTGGATTTACACTGATGAGCGCATATATAAAGCCACAGGCAACACACAAGCTGTTAACTCTGGTGAATGTGTCCAGGTGTCGTATCAGTCGTATCCTGGAGGCCCCCTATGGTAACGCCCTGCTGGTGGGGGTGGGGGGCAGCGGGAAGCAGAGTCTGTGTCGGCTGGCCGCCTTCCTCAGCATGCTGGAAGTTTTCCAGATCACTCTGCGTAAAGGCTACGGCATCAATGACCTTAAGGTAAATTGAAATTCACACAGGCATGTAAGACAGGTACAAAATGTCGTTCCACTCCTCACTTTTGCTTCATTTATTTGGTGGCACATTTATTTCTTTGTCTCTTTTCTGCAACCCCTCACATCCAGAGTGATATCGCAGCGTTGTATATGAAGGTGGGGGTGAAGAACATAGGGACAGTGTTCCTTCACACAGATGCCCAGATTCCAGATGAACGCTTCCTGGTGCTCATCAATGACATGCTGGCCTCAGGTTCGGCTACACTGACCTCGAATGAGTCTCTTCTCCCTCTATAAAGAAAGGATTTCTGTTTTTTGTGAAAAAGAAGCGGAATACTTTGTTCTAGGACAAAATCAAACACCCTTTGTGTGTGAATTTACGTCAAAGCCTCTCTGAACATGAATTCAGCAACAGTTCAAAGAGTGAACATTTCCTCAGCCAAATTTAATTTCTGTTATCTATTTGAAAGGAGAGCTGAGAAGATCCTTTTCTTACAGACTGATGACATAGACGAGGACCTGGTGAAACATCAGACTCATGCTCTTGCAATGAATAATATTATAGTTCATCGATAAAATGGCATTAGAAACTGATTTTAATAAAAGTGTGTTGTTTATGGTCATTTTTAGTATTAGCAGCAACATTAAATGAATTTAAATGCCATTAACAAGGGAAAGGAGGGAATATCACTGCATTATATAAATAGGAAGAAAGACATGTCTGAGTCTGTATTCTTTGTGTTATTTCAGGAGATATTCCAGACCTGTTTAGTGATGAAGATGTTGATGTTATTGTATCATCAATTCGTATGGAGCTCAGAGGGCTGGGACTCATAGACTCCAGAGATAACTGCTGGAGCTTCTTTATTGAGAGGATACGACGACAGCTCAAGGTCTAAAACATCATTTTTTAAATTTCTTATATTATAACTGTACTATTAGGTATAGTGGTTGGCACCTTATACAATATACTAGATTAACTTTGACATATTTTACCACATCTTCAGTTATGAATCTCCTGTCCACGTCTCTGTCCTCCAGGTCGTCCTGTGTTTCTCTCCGGTTGGATTCACGTTGCGGACACGTGCACGAAAGTTTCCAGCTCTGGTGAATTGTACAGCGATAGACTGGTTCCACCCGTGGCCTCTACACGCCCTGCAGTCTGTCAGCTCTACTTTCGTAGAGAAGATACCTGGACTAGAGGTAACAACACATTTACACACACACTTTCTTTCTCTATCCAACCGCTTTCTGTCCTCTTATACAAAATTCTATTCCAAATAGTGGAAATATAATGTGGAAAATGATGCCAAATACATCCATAAATATGAGCAAACATTTATATGGCACAGGTAATATAAAAATATGTGTCAATAGGACATTAGCCAGTGGCTGCCAGCATTATAAACCCATGAATCTTTGTGTGTTCATCCAATGCAGCCAAATGTGAGGGCCTCTATCGGTGAGTTCATTTCTTATGCCCACACCAGTGTCAATGAGGTGAGTTATTGCGAAGTGCCCGAGGTGATAACCACGTGATGACCTCCCTGACATCATCTCTCAGTGTCTTGTTTAACTGCGCCATCCAGGTGAGTGTCAAGTACCAGCAGAACGAGAAGCACTTCAACTACACCACCCCGAAGAGTTTCCTGGAGTTTATGAAGCTGTACGGCAATCTGCTGGGGAAGAAACGCACAGAGCTGACACAGAAGATGGAGAGATTAGAGAACGGCCTCCAGAAACTGCAGTCTACTGCCTCACAGGTCAGAGTCTATACACTGTGGTGCCTAAATGCATCCAGAGGTAGAGTTAGTTAGCCCACCCTACAAAGGCTTCTTCTCATCTTTGTTACAGGTGGAGGATTTGAAAGCCAAGTTAGCGGTGCAGGAGGTGGAGCTGTTGCAGAGGAACGCGGATATCGAAGCTCTCATTGCTAAGATAGGACAACAGACAGATAAGCTGAACCAGGAGAGGGCTGTGGCTGATGCTGAGGAGCAACGGGTGAGAATGGGTGTTTTTAGTTCTCTAGAGAAGCAAATTAATATGCAAAATGGATGTTTTCTTCAAAATTACAGCCAATTTGGGCTTAATTTCTGAGATTTTGAGAATTCACTTGTTATATTAAAAGAATAAAGTGGTAATATTAGGAGAATAAAGTCTTAAAACTATGAGAAATATGGTTCATTATATTTTATGAGAGCAAAGACAAAGACATTTATAAGAAAATAATCAGCAAGGGTTGGAACCTGTTCCACTCCTGGATCCAAAACCTTAAACCAATCTTATTGTGAAATTATGAAATCTTTTTAAATATCACACAGATGAACCCAATGATAGTGAGAGAGTGTTTCTTGCAGAATCTTTTCAAAGTCCTTATACTAAAGCTGTGATACTGATGTGCCAATAGATTAGATATTTAATTATATTTATGAGACCTATACTAAAGTATAATTTAAGAAGATGCTCCACATTCCTAATTTTAACTCAGGATATTCGATGATCTTCTTATATGTATACTTAATCTTGTGACAATTCATGCAAAGTACATCTATGACTTTTTGTAATTGTTCAGGTGGCAGCGATTCAAGCTAAAGTGACCAAACAGCAGCAGGAGACGGAGGAGGACCTGATCAAGGCAGAACCTGCCCTACAGGCAGCTAATGCTGCCCTTAATACACTAAACAGGGTAAAGCACTTTACTGTAACATAAACACATGGACCTCAATCCTTTCACCACAATTGATTTGTTTTATTAGATTCAATCCATTTTGTATGAGCAAATTGCAAATAGGGCAAATAAACAAAGAAAATCATGTTAGAAAGTCCATTTTAGTCCCCCAAATTAAATTGTGTGAATGCACTTCTGTGTGTTTCTTTCAGTTAAATCTGACAGAGCTGAGGACGTTCCCCAACCCTCCAGGTATTGTGACCAATGTCTCGGCAGCTGTTCTGGTGCTCATGTCTCCCCAGGGCAAAATCCCCAAAGATCGCAGCTGGAAGGCGTCCAAGGTGGTTATGAGCAAGGTGATATTTTACTGCGACGTCTCAGAGTGTTTCTCAGATTAATGGCCCGCTACCTCATCTCTTGTCTGCGCAAAAAATTCAATATCTATGTTTATTGTGTTTCCATAGATATATTGTAGTAGTGCTTCTCTTTTCATAATTTACCTATTTTACAATCAGTCTGAGTTATAGGTTTTATATTTTTATGTTTAGAGTGCTGCTGCTTTCTGGGCCCAGACAAATTAAAAAAGATCTCTAATGCCTGTGAAGCACTTTCCTGGTTAAAGAGGGTTCATATAAAGTTTAGAGTTTCATTTGCACAGCTGCATACCGTATTGGCTTCTGTCATATATTTTAATGTTGTATGACAGTTGCATTATGGTGTGCAGCAGTATATCATTATTTCTTCTTAATTCCCACTTTTGACTTTTAATCCAAAAACCTTGTAAAAATATTATACACAGGAATTGTGATATGACACTTGTAATCCACACGCACACCTCTGCACACAAATATCCAGGTGGACGACTTCCTGCAGGCTCTGGTGAACTTTGACAAAGAGCACATCCCCGAGGCCACAGTGAAGTGTGTCAGAGACGACTACCTCAGTGACCCGGAGTTCAACCCCGAGTTTGTCCGACAGAAATCCTCAGCTGCCGCGGGCCTCTGTGCCTGGGTGATCAACATCGCACGCTTCCATGAGGTGCTCACACTCACACCAGCTGTCACACACATTCAGTGTCAACCAGTGTTTCCCACAGAATTAGATTCAACTTGTGGTGGTAGCTGACCCAGGGTGGGAGGGGGGTTTCTTCACCTGGGCTGTACTTGTAGAATATCCCCCGCATCTTCTACCATAATATCAGACCACGTCTCTCCCTCTCTCTCTTGCTCTTTCTCTCTCACCCTCTCACTCTCTCTCTGTCTTGTTAATCCACCCTTCTCCCAGGAGGGGTTGAGCAAATTGTGCACCAGGTAATCAATCACAGATTCATTGTGTTGTTCTCTCGGATGAAAATATCAACAGAATCAATACAAAATAATAAAAGTAGACATATTATATATATTTTGGCGGTCGATATTATACTTGGGCAAACCATCCAAGTAAGGTATTTTTGTGGGAAACACGATCACCCAAGTGCTTTGTGATTTTACTGCTTTATGTTGTTTCATTTGTTATTTTCTGTTTCCCAAACGATCATGCTCCCCTGGATAGATTTTTGTAAGTACAACTTTTCTCTGCTGTCTTTGTTGTAGAGTTTTTATTATATTATATATTATTATATTTTACAAATGTGTGTTACAGAGGCGTGTGTGTGTATGTGTGTTGTGTATTCAGGTCTTCTGTGAGGTCGAGATGAAGAGGATGTGTTTGTCTCAGGCCAACACTGATCTGGCAGAGGCTGCTGAGAAATTACAGGCCATCAGAAAGAAACTGTCTGTAAGTCTCCTCTGATCATTCTTCTTTTCTATGTCTTCTTCCATCTACACAGCACTTTCTCTACAACTCTAAGTCCTCCTGGGAGTTTTAATATCATCCTGAACAACCAGGAGTTTGATTGGTTGATTCCCTTCCCATGTTGATTCAAAGCAAATAGTGATTTCACATGTGAATTCTGGAAAATGTCAGCATACTCATGTCAAGTCGCCCTTTGAGACTCGCACACAGCCACAGAAAGCGTGAGACACGTTCTTGCCTACTGGAAATTCTGTTGTTTGGTTAAGGTGAGGAGTGGCGTGCAGGAGACCAGCGCCATTCAGTGGTGCTGCAGGGGAGAGGAATAGAAATGTCAACATGAATCTGTGAAACGACTTGTTCTATTCCCACGTCGCCTCAGACATCACACAGACCTTTAGACATCTGTTTAATGTCCAATTCAACTGATTCTGACACGCACATTCATTCAAACGGATCCTCCTGCTAATCTCTTGACCTTTTCAGGTTTGTAGTGCACGTGTGAAAGCATCTAAAGGTTGTAATAAATAGAGCATCAAATGCCTCAAGTCTTCATATTTGGATGTTACTCTGTCTCTCAGGAGCTGGACAGCAGCCTGGAGATTCTGACAACAGAATTTGAGAAAGCCACGTTGGAGAAACTGCGCTTCCAGGAGGAAGTCAACCACACCAACAAGACAATAGAGCTCGCCAATCGTCTGGTCAAAGGGCTGGAGGTGAGAGCAGCAGTGACCATTAGGAGATCACTTGATTTCTGATATTTAGGATATATTGTGCATATACTCTATTTATTTTGAATACAAATAATTAAACATTTTTGTTATGCTTACAATATTGAAGTTTATTGGCAATAAGTGATGCTCCCTGTGTGTCTGTGTGTTTCAGAGTGAGAATGTGCGCTGGGCCCACTCAGTGGCTGGGTACCATGAACAGGAAGAAACACTGTGTGGGGACGTGCTCCTCACTGCAGCTTTCATCTCTTATGCCGGCTCTTTCTCCAAGAAGTACAGACTAGAGCTGCTGGACAACCTGTGGATGCCTTTTCTGCGCTGCCAGAAGGTCGCAAGCAACGAAGCACTTGATAACTTCTAACTTGAAAAGTTATTTTTTAAAGATTTATCTTACATTTGTGACTAATTTGTTTTCCCACCAATTTCCCCTCTATTTGTTTACGCACAGTTGACTGTCCCTCAAATTATGAACCCTGTTAAGTCATGGTATTAACATCCATCCCAAGTTATATGATCACAAGTGGTCAGATTTAAGTTCAGTTCTGAATCCACCCAAATGTTTTCTGAATGCATCCTAAGATCCGATCACAAGAACATTGGGAGTTGGTCTGGGACACATACAGCCCCATTCTTTTTTCTCTGTTAACACAAATTCATTCTGGGCTTTGGACACATCTGTAAAGTGAAATTTGATCACGAGTCGTCACTGGAGAAAAAATATGTGACACATTTTTATTTAAGTTTGAGAACAGACAGATCTCTCAGGACTCAAGATAATTCCAGCTGTGAACAGGAGCATAGATTCTTATTTTGCTCATGTCTCTGTCCTCTCTCCATCAGATGCCCATCCCCATGACAGATGGATTAGATCCAGTGTCAATGCTGACTGATGATGCAACAGTGGCCCAGTGGAACAATGAAGGCTTACCAGGAGACAAGATGTCCACTCAGAACGCGACCATCCTCACCAACTGTGAGAAGTGGCACTCAACACACTTCTGTTTTTTGGTATCGCTATGGTGATGACAGTACATCCCCCAGTCCCCCACAGGCAATATAAACAGTGCGGAGCAGCGTTTCTATAATACACGTGTAAATCTTGTTTGGCTCGTGTGTGTGTTGCCTCAGGCGAGCGCTGGCCTCTCCTCATCGACCCTCAGCTGCAGGGCATCAAGTGGATCAAGAGTCGCTATGGCAGCAACCTCAAGGTCGTCAGCCTCGGGCAGAGAGGGTGAGTGTTTTCTCTTTGTGTGTGACCAGGCTCAGGTGGTCATCGGGGCTTTCAACATGGACCTCCTCAAAATGTGAAGTGTTGCCGTACTCTACTCAAAACCCATTTGGTTTTTTTTGTACTGTGTGTGAGAGCTGACATGAATATTCATATGTTCATTTTGAATGATGCAGTTACGTGGATGTGATAGAACAGGCCGTCGTGGCAGGTGACACCGTCCTCATCGAGAACCTAGAGGAGACAGTTGATCCTGTTATTGACCCTCTGCTGGGACGACACACAATCAAGAAGGGCAGGTAAAACATTGACACATGTGATCATCTGTACACAACAACACAACCATGTGATCCTCTTAAATCTCTGCATTTTTCTCCCCTGCTCTATCTCCACTTCCTTTTCTGTCCATTTCACTGACAGTTGTATAAAGGTCGGGGACAAGGAGTGCTTCTTCCACCCGGGCTTCAGACTGATCCTGCACACTAAACTGGCCAACCCTCACTACAAGCCAGAGATCCAAGCCCAAACTACCCTTATTAATTTTACTGTGACCAGGGATGGACTAGAAGACCAGCTCCTGGCCCAGGTTGTGAATCAAGAGAGACCTGATCTGGAGCACCTCAAGGTGGGATAAAGTGGGCTCCTCTTTCCCTTCATTTTATGGAACACTTGGTTTACTTTTTGATATCAGTTCAATCAATTCCCTTTCTGTGTGAAGTTTGCATGTTCTCTCTGTGTTTCCAGGAGTTCCAGCTTCTTCCTGGCATTAGGTTGATTATGTGTGAATGTGAGAATGAATGGTTTGTTTGCCTACATATCGTCTGCTGGTGACCTGTTCATGGTTTATCATGGATGGATGGTTTATATTTCTTAAACATAATGCCCTTTAACTTGTATACTAATGAAAATGGCAGTAATAAATAGATTAAGCTAGATGGATACATTTAAGTGGTGTTTTTAATGATATGTTTGTAAAATCTTTCTGCAGAGTGAACTGACCAAGCAGCAAAACATGTTTAAGATTGAGCTGAAGCTTCTGGAGGATGAGCTGCTGACAAGGTTATCTGCTGCAGAGAGTCACTTCCTGGGCGACAACGTCCTGGTGGAGAAGCTCGAGACAACCAAGCACACTGCTGCTGAGATTGAGATGAAGGTAACAGAGGGTGTCAATATGTGTTCTAATGTCAGAGTAACTTCACTTTTTTTATCCTCCTACATGTTCCTTCCTGACCTTTGTTTAATCTCTTCTCATTCATTCCTTTATTTCCTTTTCATCCCTTGTTCTCAGGTCCTGGAAGCTAAAGTGAATGAGGTGAAGATAAATGAAGCTCGAGAGCACTACCGTCCTGTTGCTGTCAGAGCGTCTCTTCTCTACTTCATCATGAACGATCTCAACAAGATAAACCCCATGTACCAGTTCAGCCTCAAGGTAATCAGAGGAGAAAGATTATTCAATCTCTGCAGTTTAAATTCTTTCTAACACTGCAAAGATATCACGGCTGTGTTTATGCCTCTGTGCAGATGACAGTCAGTGCCCTGAAGCATCATGTTGTCTGGTTGTTCTTCCGTCTCATCCGTCTGAACATGATACCTCAAGAACGGCTTGAGGAAATATCAACAAATTTAGCACAAATGCTCAGTCTGACTGAAGCATGAACTGATTTTGGTTATCAAATTATAGGTCAAGGTTACTGTGACCTCACAAAGCACATTTGCCTTGTGAACAAGATATCTCAGGAAGACCTTGAAGGGATTTCACATTTGGAACAACCAATCCCTTGGACTCACTAATTAACTGATTTGATTGTCAAAAGATTGAAAGTCACGGTGAACTCAGTAAAGTATGTAGACTGAAACTGCACTGGTTGTCAGAGGCAAAAAAAACACAGGGCGATAATTCCAGTTCACTGTTATGTCATTTAATACATGATTAGGATCACAAAATGATGAAAAACATTTAACTTGACATGAAACTTGTGATGTAGTATTCTTGCAGTGATCATAATCATCTACTCACAAACAGACCTCATCATTCCTTATATTCTCAGGCCTTTAACGTGGTTTTCCACAAAGCGGTTGAGATGGCGGAGGCCTGTGTGGATGTGAAGAGCAGAGTCCACACACTCATCGACGGTGTAACCTACTCCACCTTCAACTACATCAGCAGGGGACTGTTTGAGAGAGACAAGCTGACATTCAGCGCACAGCTGGCCTTCCAGGTGAGTGTCTGTCTGTGTGTGTGTGCATGTGTCTGTGTTGGAGAGAGTGTGTGTTCTGTCCTTGAGAGTGTCCTCCCTCTTTCAGTTGCTCCTGATGAGTAAGGAGATAGACGTGCGAGAGCTCGACTTCCTGCTACGTTTTAACATTGACCACAATTACAACAGCCCACTGGACTTCCTGTCCAACACTGCATGGAGCGCCATCAAGGTGCAAGCGCACACAGGTTATTTTAATTGGCTCACAGAAATAAATTACAGCATAAATCACTGTTTTCTTTTGTTGTCGTTGCCCAGGTGATGAGTTTCTCTGATGAGTTCCGCGGTCTGGACCGGGACATCGAAGGCTCTCCCAAGCGCTGGAAGAAAATGGTGGAGTCGGAGTGTCCAGAGAAAGAGAAGTTCCCTCAGGAGTGGAAGGGGAAAAGCTCCCTGCAGAAACTCATCATGATGAGAGCTCTGAGGCCTGACCGTATGACCTATGCCCTCAGGTGCAGAGGATAGTTTTGTTTCCACACCCACAACGGATACAATTTGTATTAGTTGTTTGATAATTGTCTTTTAGTTCCACTAGTCTATCACCTTTATGTAACCCAGGCTGTTTCTGACTCTTTTTGTCATCTAACTCTAGGAACTTTGTGGAGGAGAAGCTCAGTGTTAAATACACAGAGGGCAGGAAGACAGAGTTCGCAAAGTCCTTCAGAGAAAGTGGTCCAGCGTCCCCTGTGTTCTTCATCCTCTCTCCTGGTGTCGACCCACTGAAAGATGTGGAATCACTGGGTACAAAACATGCACCGACTGCATGCACCGAATACTCCTCATACACTCACTGATCATTGTTATACAATGCGAGGACAGTCGCTTTGTAAAGTTGTCACTAAATAAATGCTTATGTCATAAAATGTTGAAGAATGCAGTAAAAAAAAATTAAGATTTAAAGCAATTTTTTGTAAGATACAAAATATTTTTTCACAGGAAATATAATCACAACAGAGCAAGTACTTGTTTCTCAAGGTCGGTGTGTTTTTTGTCTGTGTCACAATTTAAAAAATCCGTTTTGTGTGTTGTCAGGAAGGAAGCTGGGTTTCACTATCGACCTCGGGAAACTTCACAACGTGTCCTTGGGTCAGGGCCAGGAGGCTGTGGCAGAGGTTGCCATGGAGAAGGCTGCCAAAGAGGGCCATTGGGTCATACTGCAGGTTGGAATGCAAGAAAGATGGATTTACTTGTGATATCTTCATAAAAATAATATTTATCAAAGGACAGAAATGCCAATACTTTCAGTAATGAATACAAATAATTAAACATTTTAATAAAATAGTTCATAAATGAAACCTAAAAATCCTGTTCGCTTGCAGAACATCCACCTGGTCGGTCGCTGGCTGGGTTCACTTGAGAAGCTCCTGGAGCGCTGCTGTGCGGACAGTCATCCTGACTACAGAGTGTTTATGAGCGCAGAGCCAGCCCCAATACCTCAGGAACATATTATCCCGCAGGTAGAGCTACAGTGTATATGCACTCTAACCCTGATAATGTTCTCACATAATGAAGCTGTGCCCCTTGGTGTTGTTCCTGTTACAATGATGATTCCAGGTCTGCACCTTTACAGTGGCACTAAATACAGATCTTTCATGTTTTTTCTCAGGGCATTCTGGAAAATGCGATTAAGATCACCAATGAACCTCCGACGGGCATGCATGCCAATTTGCATTCTGCTCTGGATAACTTTGACCAGGTCAGCTGTTAGTGTCTGCTCCTTGTCAAAAATAAGGTAAAAAATATATATTTATGCATTTATTCTCTAATTAATTTATTGGCCCCTCTCTAGGACATCCTGGACCAGTGCAGCCGTGAGCAGGAGTTTAAGACCATCCTCTTTTCTCTGTGCTACTTTCATGCCTGTGTGGCAGAGAGGAGGAAGTTTGGCCCTCAGGGCTGGAACAGAAAGTATCCGTTCAACACTGGAGACCTGACGATTTCAGTAAACGTCCTCTACAACTACCTGGAGGCAAACGCTCAGGTAGGCAGCTTGTTGGCTTGAGATGGTGCTTAAGGGGGTGACGGAGAGAGGAACATGTCAGTGTAAGTTTAGGGTGTGCAGTGAATAAAGTGCCACAACAATATTAGATGATTCTACAGTGATTCATACTGACTGTTGATGCAGGTGCCATGGGAGGACCTGAGGTATCTGTTTGGGGAGATCATGTATGGAGGACACATCACTGATGACTGGGACAGACGTCTGTGCAGAACATACCTGGAAGAATACATGCAGCCCAACCAGGTCTGTACAAAGGCTCGAGTTTGTGATCAAGAACTAGGGCGGCTGTGGCTGAGGGGTAGAGTGGTCGTCAGGAGTTCGATCCAGTTCTTCCCTATCTGCATGCCGAGGTGTTCTAGGGCAAGATGCTGAACCCCTCATAGAAAAAAAGTGCTTCTAATAGATGCACTGTATGGATGTGTGTGTGAACGGTTGAATGGCAAACTGTAATGTAAAGAGCTTTGAGTGGTTATCAAGACTAGAAAAAAGTGCTTTTTAAATATAAACAATTTACAAGAAAACCGACCTGGCTCTGCTTAACACTCTAGACAATTTGAGTTGTGAATCGGCTCCAGTTAGCGGCAGTTCTGCAAGTTTCTGATCAAGAGTCTGCACATATAAGCTGAGGAGGGACTGGCGACCAGACGTGCCACATTTAGACCACTGTTGGACCAAGCAATGTTGGCTGCCCGGGTTTGGAGGATTTCATGTTTTGTACTGTGTTAGAGATCTGATTTTTCTTTTCCATCTACCAGTTTGATCGGAAGCTTGCTTTGGGTCCTGGGTTTGTCGTCCCCTCCAACCTGGACTATCAGGTAAAGTCTCAGGAAACAGACAGCGTGAACACATAACGTGTGTGTCACTGTCCCTGGATAGATAAACGTTAAAAGTAGAGTTACAAAGATGGAATGTATGGATAATAAATATCCCATTTCCAGGGCTACCATAATTTCATAGATGAGATGCTGCCCCACGAGAGCCCGGTGCATTATGGGTTGCACCCCAACGCGGAAATTGAGTTCCTGACAGTGACATCAGATAGTCTCTTTCACACTCTGCTGGAGCTGCAGTCTCCTGATGCTGTGATGGGGGAGGGAGCCTCCCAGACCCTGGAGGAGAAGGTTGGATTAGATGTGTTTGTTTTTCTTGAATGTAATTATGTTTTATCAGATGACTCTGTCTCTTAATAAACACATACAGACACTGGTATATGTGTATTGCATAAGAGTAGATTTCAATTTTATACCATTAAATCTAACAACTTCAACTGCCTTTAGGTGAAAACTATTTTAGACGAAGTTCTGGAAAAGTTGCCAGAAGAGTACAACATGTCCGACATCACTTCTAAGACTTCTGAGCGCTCTCCGTACATCCTGGTGTGCTTCCAGGAGTGTGAGCGCATGAACATGCTCATCTCTGAGATACGACGCTCACTCAAGGAGCTCGACCTCGGTCTCAGGGTTTGTCAACACAGTATTTATATGTATCTCCCATAACTCCTGTTATCTGATCCATAGGGATTTCAAGAATTCCCAAAACCAAACGCTTTGTGTGCCCTTTTATATCATCACTTCCCCTCGTATGATTACATGCAGCCACATTTACATTTACTGTGTGTTCATTAAGTTACAGGCTACACAAACTTTTAATAGTTAGAGGTTTTCTTTGTTTCTTTAGTTTTTTTAAGCAGTTCGTTATTCATAAAATGCCATTCTATGCAGATACAGTCACATCACATAGTGTCACAAATTGTATGTGGTTAACAGATTAATGATGATTAATAGATGTTTTGATTCATTGCTGAATGTGTTTTCATGATGATAGAACAGTGACATGTGTCTGTCTCAGGGTGAACTGGCGATCTCCTCTGAGATGGAGAAGCTGCAGGCGGCCTTGTTCTTTGACAATGTCCCAGATACCTGGACCAAGCTTGCTTACCCCTCCATCTACAGCCTGGCTATATGGTGTGTCTATTTGTGTGTATGTGTAAATATTGTTTTGAGTTATATATTGGTAATACTGCTGAGGATGTAATTTATTGTTGTAATGTTTTGTGTATAAGGAATTCATTCCATGGTGTCCAGTTATGCATACTAATGTATCACTGTGTGTGTTAGGTACAATGACGTGTTGCAGCGTTGTAAAGAGCTGGACACTTGGACTCAGGATCTGTCTCTGCCCTGTGTCGTCTGGTTGTCTGGACTTTTCAACCCTCAGTCTTTTCTCACAGGTAAACACATATTTGTGCACACAGACACAGTTCAGAAAGAAAAAGAAAGCATGGACTTATACTGTACTTGTATGCAGATGCACCTTAGTAAATGTAGCTGCATTGTTCGGTTCTATATTTCTCCTCCTTTTTAGCTTTTTCTACCTGCAGCCTCTCAAATATATTGAACGATCTCAAGGTTTTTTCCTTCATATCACAGTTTTAGATCTTTTATTTCTTGAAGATGGAGCTCAGTTATCCTCTGTCCTCTCCTCATGTTCATGCTCTTCAGCCGTGATGCAATCTCTGGCTCGTAAGAACGAGTGGCCCCTGGATAAAGTGAACCTAACAGTGGACGTGACCAAGAAGTTTAAGGAAGAGTTTAACCAGCCAGCAAGAGAGGGTGCATACGTGTATGGACTTTACATGGAAGGTAGAACACTGTCTTTCATTTCCCTTTTATTTTGAAGGAGTTCTCTCCTCTTAACCCATATGTTTCCACAGGTGCAAGATGGGACATTCAGTCCGGGGTGATCACCGAGGCGCGTCTGAAGGAACTGACCCCTTCCATGCCTGTCATCTCAGTGCGAGCTGTGCCCAATGACCGCCACGAGACCAGGAACATCTACGCCTGTCCCCTCTACAAGACCAAGATCAGGGGGGCCCACGTATGTGTGGACATTCAGCCTCAAAACCAAGGAGCGACCCGCCAAGTGGGTTCTGGCAGGAGTGGCTCTGCTACTCAGTGTGTGAGACGTCAGGAGGCGGGACTTAGAGTTAAGTGGGATTTATTTTACTGGGTGTAATATAAACTTTTTACTAGAGGAGGCAAACTCTATCAGAGCAAAATCACAGGAAGCAAATCTCTTTATTTTCTTTTTATTGAAAAATGATAAAATATACAGAGAAATGCCAACAAAAGTCACGCGCTAGATCACAGCTAGAACTGATAAAAGTCAAAGCATGTTTTGAACAAATCAAATCTACAAACTACAAGATTCTCTACAAGCAGAAGGGAAAAAAACACATCTGACAGTGCTGCCTCATTAGAGCGGGGTTCAAGTGTGTTATTCAGTCACACTTGTACCTCTTACAGTATGTTATGCATCAGCTCTAATAGCTCATTCAATTACACAGGTGAAATCATTCCGTCAACTTTACGAGACAACGTTGAATTGTCTTTTTGCTCCTTCACACTTCACAGTACACATGGGTGTAGTATTCATCCATTCAATAAAAAAAATCTAACAATAGAAATGTGTGTGTACCAGCTCGTTTTCAACTGGAGATTCTAGTGCACATACTGTAGCTCAGATACTGTATGTGCTGACAAGTCAAAATCATTCTAGTTTGGCCTCCGTGTTTGTGTGTGTGTGTGTGTGTGTGTGTGTGTGTGTGTTGTGTCCTAGTCACTGTCAGACCAGTCAAGCTCCATCCTGTCCATGGCAGCAGTAGCCATGTTAATCTTGGTTCCGTGCCGCACGCTGCAGCTCTTCACAGAGTTCTGATTGGACGAAGACCGCATGCTCACTTGCACCCCCGAGTGGCCATGGACACCCACCTCACCCCTGATCTTTTGGCTGATGGCCTCGCTGAGGTCCCCCCTCCTAACACCCTGGACTACGACTCCCATGTCACTCCTGCGACCCCTGACCCCGAGCTCACTCCTGACTCCTTGACCCACCACCTTCACCCCCAGGTCACCCAGGTTCATGTTCATGTCCATGTCCCCCAGTCTCTCTATGTCCCCCATGTCATCCATGTCTAAAGTGAGCATGTCTTCCAAGCCCCCCAGACCCCCGTGGAGACCCTTGAACATGGTTGGGAGCCGTCCTCCTTCAATCTTCATCTCTTCCCTCCATCCCTCTCTCATTGAGTTGTTCTATCTCCCAGACTCCCTCCTTCTCCTTCTCTTCCTCATTCTCTCTCTCCCTCTCCCCTTCTGCCTCTCCAAACCCACCCGAGTATCCTCGGACTATGGTCGTCACCCTGCTCCTCTGCATGCCCCCTCTCTCCCTGTCCCCCTCCTCCCAGGTCCTCTCCTCCCTCTCCACACGGCCACCGGGGAAGCTGCGGAGCGTCACCTGCACTCTTCCTCCTTCCAGACTCCCACTATCCTTTCTCTCCCTCTGCCCCCAGCCCTTTCTCCTCCAGAGTCCCTTCATCTTCCTCATCCACCTCCTCTCCGAACCTCCCCTGTAACCCCCTGAGCATGGCGTGTAGCCTCCCGCTGTCGAGTGAGCCCATCCCCCTCTCCACCCCAGCGCTGCTCCCCCTCTCTGTGTCTCCGTTGCTGAGGGTTCGGAGGAGGCTGCTGACCCCGGTACTGCTGACCCCGGCACTGCTGACCCCGGCACTGCTGACCCCTGTATTGTTGGAGTCCTGAGAGTGCGAGCGGAAGAAAGAACCAGAGGAGCCGATGGACATGGGGGTGAAGAACTGTTAGTCAGGTGAAGGAGGAGAAGGAGAGGACGGTCAAGATCATAAAGAGCTATTGGATGACTCTACATATACTTCATTCCCGATTTACTCACTGGTGAGATGTTGGAGCGTTCCATAAGTAAGGAGTTGGGACTGGGCGTCATGTTGGACCTCTCCATCAGCCGCTCCTCCCACAGTCGGAGCCTCCTCTCCCGCTCCTCCAGCTCCTTCTCTTTGGAGTAAAGTTCCCTCTCCAGCTTGCGGAGGCGCTCCAAGGTCGACTCAATTTCACACCTGTGGTGTTAATAGGTAGAGCCAGACAGAACATCAATGAGCTGCTGGGTGCATGTTTTGCCTAAAGGCAACTGTATTATTGTATTATTTAATTATGTACTTTATTGAAAGGCTTACACTGACAGCCCAATTTCAAATACATTTTAAGATAATTGTTTTCACGTATAAAGCACTTCATGGTAAAGTTCCTGCTTACATCGAGGTCTGATCAGAACTTAATGGTCGTAGCCACGTCCCTGATTAAAAACTAAAAGTGACCGTGCTTTCATTCTTGTGACCTCAAAACAATGGAATATTCTCCCTACAGATTCATTTCCTGTAGTCCTTCCTTCCCTCTTTCCTTCCCTCCTTTCTTCCTTCCTTCTTTACCTCATTCCTTTCTTACTTCCTAACTTACTTTCTCACTTAGTTCCTTAGCTCCTTAATTAATTCCATCCTTACTTAATTTGTCCAGCCTTATTCCCTTACCTCATTCCTTCCTTACTTCCTATCCATTCTGTCCTTACTTCCTAACTTCCTTTCTTACTTCCTTGCTTCATTCCCTCTTACCTTAAGTTCTTCCTTATTCATTATTTACTCTCTTCATTTACTGTATCCAGATGAGCCTCTTTTTCAAACCCACACTTGTGATAACTGAATCCACTATGGGTCGACATTTATTATTATTTAACAACAAAACTGCATAAGAAATTTTAGATCTTTGAAAATCCAACACATGCTGTGTCCAGTGCAATTAGTGTGACATAATAACTTGACTTTTCCTGCCAAACACAGTATTATGTGTTTAAGAATTTATGCATGGCACCAGGTGAATAATATTTGACTGCAGTGCTGTCTATTGCCACAGGAGGTCACTGGTGGAGTCACTGCGCTTGTGTAAGAGCTTGCATTCACAAACACAATCAGCTCTCACACAGCAACTAAATATAGATGAGAGATCTGACACACAGCCATACCTCCTCCTATGTTCCAGCCATCCCTCCCTCTTCATTTGTCCCGCCCCTTCACCTCCCTCACTGTCCCTCAACCCCCCGCCTCCTCCTCCTTCTCCCCTTCTCCTTGTCCAAGCTTTTCCACCCGTACCCAAAACTTCACTGAGAATTGATTGCCTCGCTGGACTCATGCTAAATATTCACAGAATCTTGCACCTTCTCTCCTCTGCTCCATCCAACGCCCCTCTCTCTTGCCCCCCCTCCCCCCCCTGTCTCCCCCCTGTCATCTGTCCACTCTTGTTTCCCCACCTCTATTCTCCGTGTTTTAGATTTCACACAGACCCAATACATTTCTGGTCCTCCGTGAACCCGCTCTCCTCTTCTTGGGTTCACACTCAGTTTGTCCTCTGCCTCTCCACCCCCCCAACCTCCACCACCTTTCTGTCGCCTGTGGTTCTCCCTGTGGCGGAGCGAGGGCAGAGTGGAGTAGAGGAATCTCTTTCATGGACACTTTCCAGAGAGCTTATTATAGACTGAAGTAGAGCACAGGGTCACACATTCAGCTTCTCCCCTGAGCTTCAGAGTCCACAGAGCTGTGTTTAAGTGTGTGTATGCATGCAGTGATTCTATCGAACTTGGAAATAGAGATGATGCCTCGTTCTCATACACAATCACTGCTTCATTTTGTATGTCTGCAATCATATGTCTGTGTGTGTGTTTGTTTTTGTGTACCTCCACTGGTCCTTGTTATGTAAAAAAGAATTACACTGGTCCGGTAACCTGCTGTCGTTGGCCATGGCCTCCAGGGTTACCAGCATCTGCTTAAACTGCGGACGCTCCTGCAGGAACATGCATGCACACAGGTCATAATAACTACACGTTATGCTAGATTTTAATGTCTTTATACAAGCGAGCTATACTTTCATTGTCTTTAAGATCTTTGTATCTTCCTTTATCTCACCTTTGGATCTGCTTGCCAACATTTCCTCATCAGCTCAGCAAAACTTGCAGGACAGCTGCTGGGGATGGTCAGTCTCTGGATATGCAGACACAAACACAAGAAGCAAGAAACTTCACTTTTTACACATATCTGACCAACTTCTTTTATATAAAAATAAAATGACTTTTAAAGCCTGTGTTAACTTAAAGTATTTATTTAAATCTAAAAAGTAAATCAGTCCTGGTTGACGTTCCATGAGGCTGCAGTGACACTTTGTGCTCTATCAGAATGCTGCATGAAGATCTGCACCAGATTTAATGGCAACTTGAAATGGTGCCGAGGGCTGCTAGTGTGGTTAAACAACTTAGGTACTTTAATCAAGATAATCAAATGTTGTGTTTGGAAACACAAGAAAATAACCGCACAGCTTCTACCTCATTTTGAACTCGAATAGTTCAGTAAGGCTCGTACATCCTCCAAAGACCCAACAGTCTCCTTAAATCCAATCAAGCTGCACCACATTTCACACACTCATAGATGTAGGTTCCCTCAATGTGGCTGACTATAGATCCATTATCACGGTGGAAAAACTGTGGGCCCTTATCTCACAATTTTAAAGATGTTGCTAAATTCGGTGCTGAGAGGAAACTCAATGTGCCCCACACACTTCAAACCAATGATAAGAGCATAGTTTCACAAAAATGCATGTACAGAAACGTTTAATATAGAATAATCTTGACTTTTCTAAGTTTGTCAGGAAATGTTTTTTTCATTTAGCACCAAATGATATCAGGGCCTTTAACACAACTACTGTTCCAGGGGAGGGGGACAACAACAACAACATGATATGACTTGGAGACTGTTACAAACAAGGTTAATGGTTTTTTATCATTAAATTGTTGATCAGTTTTTGAATTTAAAATGTATCCTTTTCTCAGATTTACTTAAAATAGGACAATATAAAAGTTTCTCATCTTTCTGTGAAATGTCAGGCCACTGAGATCCCATGACTATTTCTACGGGTCTGAATGAGGCCAGACAGCCCCGCAGTGCAAGTGGAAACAGTTTTCTGTGGGGATTAATCCTAAAATATCACAGGGCGCGAGTGGAGAGAGGGCAAGTCGGAGGGTCAGGAAGAGGCATCGCAGTGAAGGGGAAAATCAGAGGGAGACTGGGAGAGGGAAAGAGAGGGTGAGAGACAGTGAGTTATTTAGGGAGAGTATTTTGGAGATTAGCCAGCGGCTACGCAGGATTCATGTTCTCAGAGTTGTTTGTTTCCCCGCGATGTGAGGGTGTGTGTGGCTGTCGGAGGGGATTCGGGCGCGTCAATAACTGAAACACATGAAATGTATAAACCATCACCCCTCCACCAGCCATAAACCGTGTGAATCAAACCTCCTATGGCTGCAGCCTTTCTTCTTTCTCCACTCTCTCCCTCGCTCTCTCCCTCTCTCGTAAAGGCTTTAGCCGATGGTGTTCTGGCCGAGCTCCACTGCTGTGTATCCAGGCCTTACAAGAGCAGAGAACTGACATCAGGCCTAAAAATACCCAGCCTCAGCCTCACCAGCCTCACAGTGGAAACCATGAGAGCATCGCATTGTTCCCCCGGCCTTCCCCAGCTCTGGTGGGTCTACACGCTCGCAGGGTTTTCAGAAAGGTGCGCTCCCTTTGTGTGTTTGTGTGCGTCTGTCTGCCTTGTCTGTGTGTGAGACAGTGTGTGTGTGTGTGTGTGTGTGTGTGTGATGAGTGTTACCTCTTGTTTTTCCACCACCAGCCATGCAACCTGCAGCCCTTCGAAGCCTTTGAAAGGAACCTCCCGAGTCAGCATCTCCCACAGCACCTGATCACAGAGCAGACTGTGGTGGTTCATTCAAACACACACAAGCACTTTGAGCCACATATAGGGTTTGTTAGTTTGTTTCCTTTAATAGTTTTAATGACACCTTAGTAGAGATGTTTGAATCCCAGCCTTACAAAACAAACATTTAAGGAGCTCTCACCACGCCGTAGGAGTAGGTGTCGCAGGTCTCAGACACAGGCAGGCTCTGAATGACCTCAGGAGCCATCCAGGGGAACGTGCCCACCACGGTCATGTGGGTGGTGTGGGAGAGGAACTTAGAGGCCCCGAAATCACAAATCTGAAATTCCGACAGAGAGGACGAGACACTTAGGACAAATAAGAACAAGAGCTGAAACTGAATGAATCCCATTCAGAACCAGATTTACTGCCAAGTAGATTTTCAACACCCAAGGAATTTGCTTTGTTGTTTCTATTCTTAACAGACTAGAATCACCACGCTGCAGTTGTATGCCTTTTCCAAACAGTTCAGTTTCCGTGTACATATTTCTACATACTTTCCCCCCCAGATTCATATAAGGGTACTGTGACCTTTGACCTTTGACCACTAAAACGTTGTCACTTTATCTTTGGGGCCAAGTGAGAACCGATTAAACGTCGGAGAAATTATTTGTCTGAGCTTTTTTGAGGCCACCGTGATCTCTGACCTTTGACCAACGAAATTGAATCAGTTATTAAGTAATTCCAAGTGAATTGTACCAAATGCAATGAACTCCCTACACGCAGTACTGATATATTGTGTTCAAAACAACACAAGGTCACATGACCAAAATGGAAACAGATCATCTCTGAGTCCAAGTGAACGTTTGTACCATATGTGAAGAGCTTACCTCAAGCTGATCGTAAGATAACATGTTCAAGAAATAACATATATCATGTTGACCTTTGACCTTTGGCTAACAAAAGACTTTCCACACAACATTCAAAAGGCAAAAAAACCTGCTTTGTGAGGTAACAGTAAACTTTGACCAGCAAACTCTTATCAGTTCCTCCTTCAGTCCAAGTGAATATTTGTACCAAATTTGAAGTTATTCCCTGAAGGCATTCTTGAGATATGGTGTTCAGTGGAATGGGACGGACAGACAACCCCAAAAACATAATGCCTCCGTCCGCTGATACATAAAATCAAAGGGAAACATATGGACAGAAACCTAAAGTATACAAACAATAAATGAAAAGGCAATATACAAATATACAATAAAATGAAATATATAAATGTAAATAAATTATCAAATGATGCTCAATATGAAAATCTGTGCAATAAGTGAAAGGTTGTGCAGAACTTTACTGATATGTGGTGATAAGTGTACATAAATAAGATCATTGTTACAAACCTTCAGGTCTTTGTCTGCTGTCATCACCACTGTAAAGAGAGAATCCAATCAAATCCGTGGGACATTAAATATTATTGTACAACAGAGAGTTGACAAAATGATCTCATGTTTAGAGGTTAAAAAGAAAGTGTTGTAAATGTTACCGTTCCGTGACTTGAGGTCTCTGTGAATGACTTTGACTGGAGCTTCTGCGTGGAGGTAATGTATCCCTGAAGGAAACACAGAGTTCACTATGTTAGGGGGTTCATAATTTAACATTTATTTTTGTGATTGTAAAATGTCAAACTTGCATATTTTTGGCTCAGCTATTAAGTTGCTTTTTGTCAATCAAATCCAACTGTTACAGTTACAGATAATGTTTGTGAATTACAGATTTTAAATCACTTAAAATGAAAATATCAAATCTTAATTAATCTGCACAGGTGTCATTTGCTAACTTATCTATTGATTTATTTGACTTCCCAGTGTGAAAATCTTGTTTCTAATATTATATCAGAGGCCAAAAACACTTACATGTGCAGAAATACTTTAGGTTTGTGTATAATTTCAGGCTCTTTATTTAATTAATTAATTTTGCACCTCTAAGTTGCTGGTCTTTTGAAACCAGGAGATAAAAGCCTGACATGAGGACATTTTCTTTGTCTTATTCCCTCAGCTGTACCTTTGGCTATCTGTATGGCCCATGTCATGACCTGCTCCATGTCCATCTCCTCGCTCTGCTCACTGGAGAGGTACTCGTACAGAGACCCCCCGCTGGCATACTCTGTAAGCAACCACAGAAACAGAGGTATTGATTAGAGACCAGTTATTGAAAGTGTTTCCCATTCACAAACACACTTTCATGGGCAAATGTGGTTCAGGAAGAAGAGCGGGTCGTCCACCAACAAGGTGGGATCCTCTGGTCCTTGTGCACGACACTGAACCCTAAACGGTTCCATCAGTGTAAATGAGGTGTGATGGAAAAGTGCAGCATAGACAAGAGAATGTGTGTGAATAAGTTGGTGATGTAAAGTGCTTTGAGCCATTAAGACCAGAAAACACATACAAATACAGTCACTGTATATACAAATACAGGTATACATATACAAATACAGTCACTTTGTCTTTTCTTTATAATCAGTAGATTACATGGTGGACTTTATATCCGCTGCCACATCTTGAAACACTGACTATTCTAAGAATAAATGTAGAAACAATGAGCAAGTTTGGTTTTAATTTGTTATTAAATGCTATGAAAACAGAGTGAAACATCACGATTGACAGGGGAGACTGACTCGAGACTCTGGTGCCAAATGTGTAAGATGGCGGCGTTTGTATCTGGGATATTTGGTTTCATTTTTGGATCGTGGGAGGAAGTGGAGAAGCATCGTCATACTTTATAAACAGTTTATGATGTATGTGTAGATCATTTTGGATAGGAAACAGTCCAATGAAAGGCCTGTGTCGTCCAGTGAGTAGAAACGGGGAAAATCTTACTTTTAAATGACTTAATTTTACAATTTACAATGTCAATTTGACCAAAATCCCCCTTCTGTCATTTACATTGACTGTACATTTTTATGTTTGTCAAGCTTTGTATTTTGTAAGCTTTGTACTTCATGTTCAACTGCATCAACACCTAGACGGGTCTGCAGCTGTGTGTCGGTGCTGTGTCGTGACCATATGACTTTGTCCAGGCTTACTACCACATCCAAACATGCTGGTCTCAGTTACAAATGTCCTGCCAGGAGACACAGCACCAAGCAGCCATTAGAGTATACACCCATACTTCAAAACACGCACATAAACACTGCTCGGCCATCTGAGCATGTGCTAACGTGTGTGTGTAAGTGGCCCGTCAAGGATCAAATACAAACTAATATAGTTATACACACACACACACACAGACATACACATACACACACACTAACCCTAGTTTTACAGGAAAGAACAGTCAGGCCAAAACCTAACCCTGACCTAATGTTTCTTATTTATGTTAGGCCTTAAGCGTACGGATAATAATTTCAGAAGATAACCTGTGTCCTGAATGAAGACAGAGATTTAACAACCATATGTTCAGATTGTACGTCCTTGTGAGAACATTTGAAAGGATGTATGGGTCACACAAAAACACACACACAGACAGACAGACACACACACACACACACACACAGGTTCTGACCTGTGATGATGCCATAGTTGGGAGATTCCAGCACAGCTCCATAAAACTGAATGATGTTTTTATGACTCAGGACACTGAGGATCTCGGCCTGGACGAGGAGACGGGAGAAAGAGAGGCAGAGGCATATGCACAACTTTATTAGCAGACAACTTTAGTTTCCTAATATCTGAAACTGGTAATGGAACACAACCTTTAAGAGAATAATCATCCCTGATTGGCTGGAAACCTAAACGTGTAAACTAGATTCTGATGCGTGTGTGGGACGAGGAGCTGTTGTCTGAGTCTCTGTCATACAACGGGTCGAGTCTCCAAACAAAGAACATTCACGCTGGTGCAACAAACATCTGAGTGACAAGTACTCCAGGTCATAACCTTTAGATATGTGGAATATGCAAAGTGCTGCTTAGCATAACACACATTTGATGTCACATTAAGACAACGATAATAGTTTCTGAATTAATTATTTTTCTTCCAAAGTGCAATTTTGTTTGAATTATAATCTTATCATTTCTTCCATGTGTGTTTTATCAGTGTACAAACATCAGTTTGTGTGTATGTGCAGTTTTATATGTGTGAATACAGTAGTGGAAAGTAATCTTGAAGCACACAAACACTTCATTTCAGAACTATTTTAATGTATTTTAAACCTATATACATTTCATATATATATTGTATACTATAGCTGTTAATATATTTTTATCAGTCTATGGATATATACATAGGTGCATACATATCAGTTAAATCAGTGCACTTATAAATATACTGTGTCATACAAAGCTCATTGTGCAACCATCCTGTGCCACAGCACTTTTATTTGGTCCGTAATATTCTGTCGGTAGTGGAAACTCCACTATTTTTTATGTTTTATGGCCTGTTTTTAATTACATTTTATACTTTCACTTGTTCTTGTAACTATCTGCTGCTTTAACTAGTGAATATCCTCAGCATGGATCATCCTGATCTTATCTTACATTTAAAGCTACTTTATACTTTTGCTTCACAACATTTCAGAGTTCAGAATTTACACTTTAAATCTGGCTACATACTTTTCAGAATTAACATAAAAATCATGATCATTTATAAACCGATTAAATTTTTATGTTATTGTTTAAAATACTGTACTTCAACTGAGATGAACAATAATAATATAACAAAGATATCATTTTGCATAATGTGAACTTTTACATTTTGATATTTCTGCACTTCAGTAAACATTTAACATAAATTTTAATTCAGTAAATATTGTGCTTTGTATCTATTTAAACTTAAATAAATACACAAATACTCCTTCCACTGCTGTTTGTGTGAATAAATCAGATGAAACATGTAAGGTGAGCGGTGTGGCATCGAACAGACAGATTCTCCCCTGATCCATCAGTCTGTATTTACATTCAAAGTTCACACACACAGTTTATCATGCCTGTCCACTCTGCATGTGTTTGTGTGAGGATGTGCGTGAGAGAGAAAAAAAAGAGACGAAGAACAAAACATTAAGTCGTTCCTCCACGTGCGACACACAGATAAATAAATATATATATATACAAGTGCATATATTTAAAAAAATTCTATGCATGTGTGTTTTCTGAATCCTTTCTGAAACCTTCTGCCACAAGAGTAACTGTAACATGATCGATTCCCCCACAGGACGCCCTTAATCCTCCTGACACCGGCCTGTGAACTTGCTCCACCACTCCACCACCACCTCAGTATTAATAACATGGAAAGAAATTTTGTTTGGATCACCATCGAGGGGCTCGCACTCCAGAGAATCACCCGGCCCGGCCCGGCCCAGCCCATCCTGCCAGGTATTCAAGCCCCCACCACCCCCAGGTGACCACACACCTCGCCCTCGCATATATAAAAGTGCTCCATCCACAAAAGAGCAGGAGGAGGTGGGGTGAAACAAAGAGTGGTATATGTTTAAGATAAACACATGTTCAACGGCAGACAGGCAGGGGAGGAGGAAGAGGAGGAGAAGGAGGGGGCCTGTGGGTGTTCGAGTTCAAAGAGAACCTGGGAAATTAGTGGAAACTGATTCATGTTAAGAGCAGTGATGTGGATATTCATATTGTGTGTGTGTTTGTGTGCGTGTGTGTGTCCCTCACCTCTTTGTCAATCTTCAGGAGCTTCTTCACGGCCACCTCCTTGTCCTGAGAAATCCACAGGGCTCTGTAGACGCTCCCAAAGCTGCCTCCTCCACAGTTCTCATAGAAGAGCAGGTCCTCATGCTTTATCTGCACAAACGACGAGCCAGGGGACGACATGGCATACTGACTCACACACACATGCACACACACATACACCCACACACACACAGAGAGAAGAGCCCAGAAGCTCAAGCCCTCAGCCGCTGCTGCTCCAAAAGTATATAAATATATATACAATTCACGGATCAGTATGGAGAGAGTGAAGGAGGATGAATAAAGAGAAGTGGAGTAGTTTCCTCGGCAGGGTCGGAGTGGATGTTGTCAGTCAGCACGAGAGATTGCCAGAGGGAAGAGAGCAGAAAGTGCTGGAAAAGAGAGAGAGAGAAGTTTGCTCCCCGTGAGTCAGGAAAAGTCAAAGCCCCTCTGTCACTACTAGACAAGGTATTACATTGCCCGGTAGTGGTGGTCCAGTGGAACTACAGTACAGAGCAGGAACACACACACACACACACACACACACACACACACACACACACACACACACACACAGCGTGAGGATGAAGGGGAGGTGAGTGTTTGAGTGTGTGTAAGTTACGGTTCGCAGTCAGTGCAGTCGGCCTGTAGCAGACACTGTTCAAATATGGTCACTGGCATGCAGGGCATTCCTCCTTCCTGGATAACTGTGGCTATATTAAGATCCCCCATACACCACACACACACACACACACACACACACGCACACACACACACACACACACACACACACACACACACACACACACACACACACACATGCACAGAAAGATACAGATATACTGCTCTAACCTGTGGCCTCAGACATAGTAAATCAATCAGAAACAAGGACTGTCACATAAACCTAAATCCATCTCTCTCTCTCTCTCTCTCTCTCTCTCTCGCTCTCTCTCTCTCTCTCTCTCGCTCTCTCTCGCTCTCTCTCTCTCTCTCTCACTCACACACAAACCAGTGCAGCCAGACTGGGACGGTGTGTGTTACTCAACCCAACAGGAATGACCCGGTGACATCATTACGCAGGATGGCCATGGTGACATCACTGCGTGCAGGGACAGGTGATATCAGATCCGGGAAGTTATGACGACTTTCTGTTTGTTGACAGTTATACAAAAGTAGATTTGATCATGATTCACTGAGTAAAAACAAGAAGCGTGACTAAAAGGCTGAAGGCTGTTTCCCCTCAGAGGATAGAAGTGTTTGATGGAGTGGAAAAACATGAATTGATCAATTAATGAGTCTTGCTGCTTGGAATGCAAACAGATGGATGACACCACGCCACTACAGGAGGTGATCCCACATTTGAGATGTTTTGCTCTGGGAGGCATACATGTGCACGGGAAGAGTGCACACAAGCAGTAAGGTGGACAGATAAATAAAGGATTACACAAGTACTACTGAACCGATTTCAGTGAAACCTTGTGGAAGGATGGGACATAGGCCAGGAAAGAGCCATTAACATATGGGATACTTTCATTTCTTTCTTGTTGTTGTAAACATTGTGTGGTGGTGTTCCTTTGACATTTTCAATGGTTTTCCAGGGAATAAATCACTGGGCGGCTGTGGTGGAGGGGTAGAGTGGTCGTCCTCCAACCTGAAGGTCGGCGGTTCGATCCCCAGTCTGAACCATCTGCATTCCGAAGTTTCCTTGGGCAAGATGCTGAACCCCCAATGGCCCCCCCTTAGAATAACAAAGTGCTGGGATAGATGCACTGTATGAATGTGTGAGTGAATGGGTGAATGTGAAACTGTAATGTAAAGCGCTTTGAGTGGTTATCAAGACTAGAAAAGCGCCATATAAATACAAAACCATTTACCATTTAATCTTGATTTAAAAAAAAATCTGTAAATGGATATTAGGATTTAATGATCTGCATTGTTTTGTTGGCTTAACTATAAATTGTGATTGAATTAAATTGGACTGTTGGGCCTATTCATTCTACTGAGAGCCATCTAGTATTCTTGTGCTATAAGAGAATGACTTGAGCCGTGTATGGGGCAGCAGCAAAGATCATGTCGTGACCTCAAGAGACCCACAGAGATCATGTGACAATCAGGGTTATAGTTCAGCGTTATTCACTCAGATCTCGGCTAAATTACATTTAGCTCCGTGTCCAGGTCCCCAGTAGCTGAGATCTATTCTCACTGGAACCGAGTGTTGAACAGAGCAAACAAGACGACTGGCTTAACCAAACCTGGGCACCACTTGAAGAAGATGATTGGACCATTTTCACTGTTAAATTAGCTATTTTTTTATTTACAAGGCAGACCACACAAACAGTACAGCTACAGGCTGCTCTGGGGGAGGGGGGAGAGGGGAGGGGGAGGCAGTTCTTGACTGACACACCATCACATCAAAAGCTCCTGAGATCAGAGGAAAACTAATGACACGTCAATGTCAAGAACACACACAACTTCTACACCCACAGATACAAAAATAAAACGACTGAACACGGACTGGACACAAACTGGGAGACGACGTGATTTCCCCTCAGAGTGCGAGATGCTCTCTGGACTCGGCTGAACGGATCCCAGTGAGCAGCTTCACCATCTACTACCATTTACACTGGTCCCAGTCGCACGGTGACAAGTTTGAACACTTTTTGCGATATCATTGGGGCAATAATCTGACTAATACTCTGTTAAGTAGCTTTGGAATTCTATGACTAGTTCAGGGACATCGATATTCACCTAAAGGACATTGAATCCTAAAGACACGCTCATGTAGGTTATGGAGTAAATAGGTGTGATATTCATCTGTATTATCCAACAGGGGAAATGAGGAGTCTTCACTACTGTCTGTAGGAGCCTATGTGTTTTCTGTCTCTGAGTCGGGCCGTCACGAGAATGCTTTTGCTTGACAGGCAGGTACAGTAATATATTGTAAACAAGGCTCATCCAAGGAGCACAACATCACAGGACACTCCGATAGAAATCCACTGTATAGAACGCAAAGCCTATGAAGTTCAGTCATGCAGGATATGGATTCAAGTTCTATACATTACAGTTCTATCTAACAGGTCCCAAACAGCGACAGCTAATAAACCATCAGTCTGGGAGGGGTGTGTGCGATGGGAGAGCAGCTGAACAGTTTGTCTGTCCAGGAAGAAGAGGCGTTCAATGGCACAGTATAAGTCCTGGAGCCACAAGAGTCCATGACAGTGCTTAAGTCATTTACTGTTGTGATTTGCTACTGATAATTCAAGTTGTATTATTTCTATCCAGGTAACATGTGTGTTTTTGTCTTTGTCGTTGTTGTTTTCTAATGCGGACGTCACAGAGAAGGCGATGGCGGTGGAAGGTCTGGAGCTCATGTCCGCCGAGGCTCCAGCCGGTAGGAGAGCTGCGTCAGCGCCCTCTGGTTGTCAATCACGCAGAACTTCCTGACGTAGCCCCGCACCTCGGCTTGGTTTTTGTTTGGTTGGCAGATGTCGGGATCTGACACGGCGACAGGAAGAAGTGGAGAGGAAGAAGAAAATGTGATTTGAAGGATTTACAATAAAACACAGTAGACAAAGGTGATTAAAAAAGTCACACTCACTGAAAGGTTGACTTCTACAATGCTTCACTTGCCGAATCGTGTTAGCTATAATACGCTGAGGAAATAAAGAGATACAAATATTGGTCAAGTGCAAGTGAGGAGAAATATGACACTGTTAAGATACTGAGTATTATTAGCACAAATTATTAATGTCATTGTTATTGTCCTTAAGAAAACTCATTTAGCCTTTTCTTTGCGCATAGAAACTCACCATTTTCTCAAAGTTGACCATGTTGTCAATAAATGTCTTGTTGCCCTCGTGTGTGAAGGTCATATCTGAAACGAAATAATGAGAATGAATGGCGGCCATGTTTGTTCCCCAATGTTTTCCATGAGACACGGAGTACACAGATGTACTGAGAAGCGTCGACATTCACAGTGACTGACCTTTGAGAAGGAGGGGCATGAAGGGGATGATCGGCGGCTCCAGTTTGGTGACAGTGAGTCGGTAGGACCGGTGGTTTCTGGATGGGTCCTGTGAACAAACAAAGTGACAGAGATAAAACCTAATACATGTAGAGGTTGGTTCACCATGATGATCGAACACACAACTTGCTTTTCTTTCTCAGCACTGATGATATCGCGTCAGGCAGTAAGATTTTATCTCTGAGATAATGTTTAAAACAACTTCACAGATTTACATGAAACTTGGAACATGGGCCAAGAAAGAACCTATTCAATTCTGGTGCAGATCCAAAACATTTTTCAAATTGCAAGATAAGGCTTTCAAGGCATTCTTATTAATCTTAATGAATAAATCAGACATTATATAAGTGTGTGCAATTTGATGCAGATCCATCTGATTATTTGGATCTAGCGGATTTGAAAGTGATGGCAAATAGGGATTCAAACCTGTAACTTCCACCAGTGTGTAGCTGAAATAATATGGATTCAATAGGGAGTCCATACTTTCTGTCTATATTCAATAGTGACCAAAAAAACATGAAGAATTTGAAGTTGAAGTTTACAAGACTGTTACTGTATTGAATGCAGTTTTCTTATGCACTAAAATAATTAATTGTGTATGAGGTGCAAGAGTAAAGATTATGTGGTGACATCAAATTATCAGTTTTTATCACGCAGATTTTTAGCTACTCTATGTTTTGTTATATTTCTGCTGTTAATTGTGGTGAATGGAACTTGCGTTGAAAATAAACTGTGTTACTCTGCATGTCCAGATACAACTAAAGGTAAATAACTACATTATTCTTTTGTAGTGAAGCTGAACTGACTCGTTACAGAAATAATCAAAAGCATGTTTTGCTTGGGAGCTTACCATCATGCTCTCAAACTCGGCATAGAACTTCTTGAACTTGGAGGGGAGTTTCTGCCGATAAACAGAGAAGTGAGTTTAGCAACAAGAGGATGGAAAGGAGGTTGGAGATCGATGCGTTTCTGGAGGAAGACGTTTTACCTCCCACGTCTGGCTCAGTCGGCTGACAGCTGGGTTGCTCATCCCCATAATAATGGCAAAGAAAGAATTCAGGTTTTTGAACTCTCGACAGCTGCAGACAAATAAACACACAAGCGAGAAATGAAACGAAGAAATGAAGGAACTCCTCCTCTGTGTGAATGTGTGCTCACCGACATGCATGTGTAGCGCGTGACAGTCTTCAGCAGGTCCTACTCACTGTGCAGCTATCTTGATGAACTTCTTCAGGAGCTGCACTCTCTTGCTGAGCTGTCCGCAGAGGCACACCTCAGTGACCACCCACAGTTGAACCTGGTTGAATCTCCGCAGGAACAAGTCCAAATTCGCGGTGGTTCTCCTGAAGCTCTGCCGGCCGAACGTGTGGTAGAGCAGCTCGTGCTGAGGGGAGACGGGAGGAGACGGGAGGAGACGGGAGGAGACGGGAGGGGACGGGAGGAGACGGGAGGAGACGGGAGGAGACGGGAGGGGACGGGAGGAGACGGGAGGAGACGGGAGGAGACGGGAGGAGATGGGAGGAGACGGGATGAGACGGGAGGAGACGGGAGGAGACAGGAGGAGACGGGAGGAGACGGGAGGAGATGGGAGGAGACGGGATGAGACGGGAGGAGACGGGAGGGGACGGGAGGAGACGGGAGGAGACGGGAGGAGACGGGAGGAGATGGGAGGAGACGGGATGAGACGGGAGGAGACGGGAGGAGACGGGAGGAGATGGGAGGGGACGGGAGGAGACGGGAGGAGACGGGAGGAGACAGGAGGAGGAGGAGGTTTAGAGTTTAGAGTTTATCTAGTAGACAGGTCCTGTAAAAGCCAACTTTGAGTGAAAGGTAACTTATGTATGATCCAGACTGTGATCAGACTATAAGACTGAGCCTGTGACATATTGTAATCTGGTCACCACTGGCCTGAGGTAGCTCTCAGTGTGTATGTGCACGTGTGGTACCTCATGCACACAGCTGAACAGCTCCCAGTCATACATGGTCATCTGGTAAGCCAGGTCCTTAGAGCTCATCAGCTCAAAGGTTGACATGGATCCTGCAGTGGGGCCCTCCTGCTCCGGGTGAGGAGTCTGAGACACACACAAACAACAGAAGCACATGAAAATTCACAAGCAAAACAAATGTATAAATAGTGAGCAGAGGTTCACACACACATCGGGACACATTGACACGTGTAGTTTTGTCCAAGTTTGCAGTTGACACATTACTTGTATTTGATGTGTAGGTTCTTTGTCCAGTATGCTTTAAAAGATTGCCCCAAAGCAATAACTACTTAACACTCTTAGTGCTATAAACCAGTTTAATCAAAATGTCTTCTTACCAGATTGCTGAGTTGTCCACGAGAACAGGCAAACAATCGTCCGTTGATGCTCACAGTCGAAAACACTGACACGTCATTTGGCTTCAACAATAGTTTTTCTGTAACATAAAGGGAGATCACTCAGCTGCAGGACCCAGATATGTCCCAACATTTACTTAAAGATACTTCAAAGATCCTGGATCCTGAAGCCACTGAAAAGAAAAAACAATCAGTGTTCTTACCACCGGCCGAGCTGAGGTGGAGCAACACCAGCTCCTCTGTGGTGCAGAGTTTGTCGGCCACAGCAGCAATCACCTCTCTTCCTGTTGCTGCCACGGCGACCCGGATGGTTGTGTATGTGTGATCGCTGCAGTAGACCTTTAGTAGGACTACACACACACACACACACACAGACAGACACACACACACAAACAAAAACATAAAATATCCTGAAATACAATTACATGGTACGTGATCACATCTGATGAATTAATCAAATGTTCATGATAGATGATTAATTTACCCAAAACAAACAAAACAGAATTACAAGTCCTACATCGGATACAATGAGATCATAGTGAAGATCTGAATTTTCTGTCCTTACTGTCATCCTGATTCCTAATGGGTTGTTTCTTTTGCAGCCTCTCCTCTCCGTTGCTGAATTGTCGTAATAGGGTTTTCTGTCAAAGTTACAAAGACCAGCTTGTGAGTCTCTGCGTCACTATGATGCAGCATCTTCTAAAAACACTGGTCTGAACTCACCTTTTTCGTTGCTTTGGCTTCTTCTGAACTACAAAGTAAAAGAAGTGGAGAAATAAAGATGCAATGAACAAATTTAACTGGGGTTGGAACATAAAACATGGAGAGCAACTTTAATGCGTGGGAGTTGAAAAACTTACTGTAGTTTGATGATTTTCTCCAGGTCGGGCACTAAGTCTTTCAGAGCTCTCAGCACCCGAGAGTCATTTGATAGACTTCCGTACAACTCCTGCACAAAGGGACGGACAGAAGGAAGCACAGTCATCAAATGTGTAAGTGGTGTGATTCACAACCTTTGAAACTTTGCTTTGGTTTACCTCCAGGAAGGCGAGTGCGGCGGGTTCCTCCTGCAGCAGGTAGGAGTGTGTGTTGGCCCAGCGCAGGGTGATGACCAGGGCCCTCCTCTTACTGTTCACTGCATACTCCAACCTCTCCTGCTCCGAGCCGGGCGGAGAGGGCGCATGATAGGTGCACACCAGGTTAAAGATGATACAAAGATAGATTGTGGATGGGACTTTGACCAAAATTTAAAGTGGGAATCATTTTATGTTTTTATCAAAGACAGTTTCTGTCATTTAAGGTAGTTCTTCACCTAAAACAATTTCTGGCAAGATTGGTTTTAACAAGTTATTTGATGCTATTAGAATGAAGTGAAACGTCATGATTGACAGGTGAGACTGACTTGATTAAGCACGTGTGTCGGTGAGACCTTGCTACTGAGGCTCCATCCCAGATTCTACTGTGAAGCCTCTGCCTCCAAAGATGGCAGCGCTCGTGTTCTGGCATATTTTGGCTTCATTTCCAGAAGTGGAGACATGTCGTCCATCTTTAGAAACAGTCTGTGGCTGTAATAAATTCACTTCAGTGCATCTGTCAATAAAAATGAGGGCAGTGTTTATTGTTTATATTGTGTAATCATGGTTGCAGCCGTCGTAGAACACAAGTAGCTGAGCACTTCAATGACTAAGACAACGAGAAAAGACCTTCTCCTCTGGGATTACAACTTGTTACTATGGTGTGAGGAGGTGAGGAGGCAGTCAGCAGCTCATTAGTGCTGGATGGCAAACTGCTGCCTCAGCGCTTCCACAAGCAGAGCTGCAACTGGCACCGCTGACATGCTGTCAACAGAACACGTTGGCTGCTGTTCTGATATGTCAGTGCTCTTGATAAATGGGTATCACAGATATAACGTGAGTTTTAAAAGGAAAATGCCGAAAGTACCGGGGGGGGCAGCAAGAGCAAGAGAGCGTGAAGGCAGAAAGGATATTGTGCCATGAGCAGAGGACAGAGCTGGCTGTTGGCCATGAAGACACACTGCATGAGGACAAAATCGTCCACCGCTGGGTCTGACAGGAGAGGGAGAGAGGGAAGAGAGGGAAGAGAGGGAAGAGAGGGAAGAGAGGGAAGAGAGGGAAGAGAGGGAAGAGAGGGAAGAGAGTCAGAGGGGAAACAAAGGAAATGAAGTGCAAGAGAATTAGGAGGTTAAAAAAAGATTGTGAAAAAGCCATTCCTCTTATGAATCTAATCCAACATCATTGTTTGAGTGTTTAATTGAATGATTAATTTGAGGGTAAACAAAAACCTAAACTCACAGTGTGCAAATTGCATTACCTAAATCCATGGCCTACAACATAATATCACAATAAATTACCTGGGCTCAACAGAAATGTGTTGTTTCAAGGTAAAAATATGATAGTTGAACAATATGAGAAGCTCTCAATATACAGTTATATGCAATGTATGACACAAGATATCCTCAAAAACCATCTTTTAAAATCCATCCATCATTTCGTTCCGGCTACCTGGATCATTGTGATGTATGTCCATCCTCATGGTCTCCAGGAAGTGCTCCAGAATCTTCTCTGGCATTCCTGATATCACAGTGTACCTTCAACAGTGTCGCAAAAAACAAATCAACACTTTAAAGCAATACTGAAAGGGGGTTTAGCACATCAGATGTTTGTCTACTTCTAGCTCCGTCAGTATGAACATTTGTTGGTTTTACATGCGGACATGTGCTTCTAGACACACACATACTTGATGCTTCCCATGGTTGAGGCTCGGGGACTCTTCTCTAACACCAGCACGGCTTGTTCGTGTTCTTTCAAACGCACCGTGTTGGCCTCCACATCCTGCAGGAACAACAACAACACCACACAGGGTCACTGCACGTCAAATAAGAAAGCTAACCCTGTCTGCGCTCACGCTGGTGTGATCAAATCAAGTTGTGTGTTCTGTGCCAAGTAGAAAAACGTGTTTGTCATATAGGTAATGTTGTGCTGAAAGACAGATAGAATTTTTTTTTGATTTTGTGTATGAAAGCTGATTCGAAATCTTATATTTAACATGTGATGTTAAATATATTGTTAAAAGCACCATAGAAATTAAATGTATTCTTATTCTTATACTTCTTCTTCTTCTTCTAATTATTATTTATAGAGTATTAAAAAACAGCCAGATTAACCATGGGATTCTAAAAGGTTACATGTAATACACATTATGTACCAGTAGGGGGAGACAAATTTTGTACAGCAGTACCAGACAATGCAGCATAAAGCTTTGACAGACTGAATAATATAATTTATGGGATTTTCCTTTCATTTAGAAGAAGGACAGTGGATATATCTACATTTTGACTTTCAGGTTGAAACAGTTGATTCATTACTGACTCTGTGAACACTTTGGAGTGATTGGATGCTTGTGTAACTCCCTGTGTGTGTGTGTGTCCCATCAGAGTCAGGACAAAGTCCAGCTCTCACCCTGAGTATCCTGTTGAAGTCCTCCTTGTCCACACGCAGGAAGTGGCAGTTGTCCTCTCTCAGGACAATGGAGGCAGCCCGAGGTGAATCTGTGACCAGCGCCAACTTCCCAAAGTCGTCGCCCTCGTGGAGTGTGCACACAACACCCTGAGGAACACACACACACACACAGACAAACACATACCAAGATATAATCAAAGCTCTAAGCAAAAGTCAGAAAGGAGCCAGAGCACTTAAGAGTGTGATGAATGGTGTGTGTGCCTATGTGTATTTGTATGTGCAGAATACCTTTGTGCATGTACAGTCAAAACTGTGATCAATGTGCACAGACATAAACCAGAACAGTGCATGTGCCTGTCTAGTGGTTGTGTGGTGTGAATTTGTGTATGCAGAGAGCCGCTGAAGCCATTTAATCATATGATGAGTCACGAGCAGTTTCTACTGGTGGTTCCCGGCCTCACAGGGAAACACCAGTAAACTGCTGCTGGGATCCATTCAGACACAATGAACAAATCTTATCAGCACATGCAGAGGAAATATCATCTAATGAAGCAGAAACCTGGAACAATGCTCATGTGCAAAAAAGAAAACATAAACATGTAGGTGGGTGAATGCATTCAAGCACATGCACACACACACACACACAAACACACACACACACACACACACACACACACACACACCTTGCCGTAGATCACCACATTGACTGAGCCCTTCTGGATGATGTACCATGATGTGCCCTCCTCTCCTTGGTTAAACACTGGAAGATAAAGAGGACATGAACACACGTGACTAAAGCTCTTATTCATCCTGAACACCAGAGGACTTCAAACTGCAGGCGCACTCTCCCCCGGGGGAGGAGAGGAATATCTAAACACACAGACATGATACACACATTTTTTGATATTTTGGAGTCTGACTAAAAGTTCCTCAGGACATCTTTATCTCCAATGTCCATCGCAAGCAATTGTGACATCAAAGGATAGAGATGCTCATCATACCTCATGTGTTTAACAGTATAACAGGAAATAATAAAAACAGGAAATGCTAATTCAGCATGCTTTAATCCCAATGTGTAAAAATGTCAACATATCGTGGGAGTGTTTATTTAGTAGGTGGGTGATGTTTATTCTTAAAATGAATTAAGCTTCTCAGCCCACGCATCTGAAATCAGGTTTTTTTGTGTATACAGAAAAATAGCTCAAATTGGAGCCTACAGCAAAACGGCTACACAAACAAAAATGTATTCAAAGTGAAAACTCACACACGGTTCCAGCTTTTGCATGCGACTCGAAAATCACAACGCTTGCCAGTTCCCTCTTCACCTGCAAATCACAAAACACAGTTAATTGTGGTCAGTGGGACTAAATACTAGTTTTGAGGATCGCCTGTGACACCAACTTCTACCTCAACTCTTAATCTCCCCCCAAAAAAACTGTACCATGTGTTACTGGTGAGTTAAACCAGTACTGTGCCTTTAAAAAGAGAAGTGTAGCCTCTGGCTGACTCACAGTGTTGGAGAGGTGAGCTAAGGCCTTGATGTGAAGCAGCTCATCGTAGATGATCTCAAGGTCATCTCCTGTCCTCTGACCAGGCCTAGGGAGAGACACACACACCCGCACACACACACACACGCAGGGGTTAGTCAGGATGAACTCACCAACATCTCATGCATGCACTCCACCACTCATCATGCTGAGGATACTGCACATGACGCATCTTATTGCTAAAGTGGTTTGAAGAATACTCACTATGATAAAACTGTATATAACATTCACTTTATCATATATGTAGCATACGGTATTATCATCATGTAAAATGACAAAGCTATATAATGGTTTTAGATTTGACTTTGGTTCTCTACAGTATGAATGAACAACAGAAAAATATTGCCATAGAGGAGTAAGTTACATATAAAGCAACAGGCAGTAGGGATTGTGAAATTAGCTGTATATTTATATATACATATCATATATATAATTATATCAACTTGTAATGTGTTGCTATTGTAATGTAAATGCTGCACTACAGTCGGCTGACTAACGATTTCTTGAGGATCATGCGCAGCAGGGCATCGGGGCCAATCTGAGCGACGAAGAGGATGGTCTCCGGCAGCTCTTCCTCACTCTCCCTCCTCTCATCCTCACTAGGCAATGGCGTGTCCTCCTCGTCATCATCAAGGAAACGGTAGAACAGGTACTTGTCCTGGAAGCCAAGCTCCTGGTCCACTGAAGTGCAACACGACAAAGAACACAAGTGTCAAAGGACACATGCAAACATTCAAACAGAGTTGTATCTTCTTTGTTTTTATATAATCTCAAAACATCATTTCAGAAAAATCATCTTTGAAGATTATTAATCTAATCAAGACTAAATCTATATGTTATATTCATGCTTTAAAACTTCTAATTAACTTGACATCTGGAATCATTCTAACATTCAGATTCAAAACCCTCAAACCATTTTTTACTCTGAAAAGCACTAAATTAGAATTTATGCATTACACGACATGCAAATTAATAACCAGCTGATTTGTGGCAGAGGTTTGTGAAGTGCCTTGCAGTTCATCATGGCAACTATGTGAAGTAAGTAACTTAACAGCATGCACCATGATAAGGAAGTAATAAAAACAGCTAAAGTGTTAGCTACCATGGTTTAGCACCCCTTCCTCCAGCAGCGCCTGCCACATCCCGACAGCGTGGGACCTTGTGAGCACACAGGCACTCTGCAGCACCAGCCAGTCGACCAGCTCTGTGCCAACACAGCACTGTCTGCAGTACACACAAAAACACACGGTTACACAAACAGTAAACTGCAAGTACATTAATAGTAGCCCATGTATTTCTAAATACAAATTCTGTAAAAAAATACACTCAGTCTGTATAGTTGTAGACAATCCTACCTATAAGTCTTGAGGTGATACTTCCTGTCTCGTATCATGTGCGGGGCTCTGGACAGGATGGCGTTACGTAGAACCTTCCCGGCTCTCTGCAGTTTCTCTGAGGGAATCTGCCAAACACCAGGGAGGCAGAGTGAGGGGGTGTTAATTGGAATCCAAGAGGCAAAACTTACAATCCTTTATTCTTACTCTGTGCAGCAACGTTTATGTAAACCCAATCTTAAACCATATCTAAAAGAGTAGAATTACCACTGAGCTATTTCAATCCAACCACTGCATTTCAATCCAGAGATATTTTTTCCATATTTTACATATATAAGGTCCCAGTGACAAGGCAGACTTTAGACATCATGTGCAAGAGGCCAAACACCTTTCAGTGATGCTGCTGTGACTTTGACCTTTGAAAATCCAAATCTAATCAGTTCATCTGTGAGTACATATTTGAAAGGATTGTCTTGAGTTATTTACAAGGAGGTGTGGACGCAGCGCCCCCTGGCTGTCCCACCAACACTGTGTGTTTTAATCTTTGTACGTATATGTCTACATGTCCGTCCCATGTATAGTCGCTAGGTTCTGCTTTACTTTGACCTTTGAACTCAAACTTCTAATCAGGTCATCCAACGTTTGTGCCAGATGTGTCAATTTACCAAGTTAAACAGCTTCATGTGACAGACTAATGTTTTGGAGAAAATGTCAGTAATACAACAACATTTAATCCTTTTGATTATTGACATTGATTTAGATTGACGTGCTGCAATTGATATATAAGAAGCACTCGTAACAGGAAACACTGTATCAAAACACTGCACATATAAGCCTGCAGATCACACCTGCATCTCAGACAGAGGAGACCAGCAGATGTGTACACACACACACACACACACACACACACACACACACACACACACACACACACACACACACAACCGCTATTGAAAACAACAAAGAAAGGCATGCTAATTGAGCAGATGGGATCTTTCTTCTATGTGCATGCATTAGTTATCATTAGCATAAGTACAGAGGATCACAGCTGTGTGTCCTCACTTGTCACTTCACAGAAAAAACACACACACCTTTCAAAAATCCATTCTGACATTCTGATTGGTTCAAAAACATGTGCGTACGCAGCGGTGCTCGCTTTTATGACAGTGTGCTCCGGTTAAACTAGGTTCTTATTATCATGCTGTTCGTAACATACATACAACACACAACATACAACACACAATATACATACTAATCAAGTAGCTTCACACATCACTAACCTACTGGCCGATATAAATACATATTTTCCCGCTGAGCTGTCAACACAGATATTCTCACACAAGTACAGAGGTCTC